>CM053036.1:10440847-10443347 GCA_028564925.1 Lithobates sylvaticus | reverse complement strand
GGAGCAATGATAATGAGAGGTGAGATGATGACCTTTTTTCACATTGCCTGGATGTCTGCTGTTAGATGGCAACTTGTCTTGACCTTTAGAGGTCCTTACTGGACTGTAGATATTGGCTCTCCTTTTCTCAATATCTTCACTACTTACCTAATCCCTTTACCTTGCAAGCTATGGGTGGTGTGACTGGGCAGCGTTCCCCATAGTAACAGAGCAAAGCAGCAGGACACAGTGATCCCAGAACAAGCATTGAGAAGAGGATAGGAAGGAGCCTAGGTGAATTCCATAAAAAGTGCAGTGATCGCAGAGCAACACTAATGCTGCGTACACACGATCAGACTTTCCGGCGGACAATTCGATCATGTGTGAGCTCCAGCGGACTTTTTCTTCCCAAAAGTCCGGTGGACCAAGAAATAAGACTGGCTTCAAATTTGTCGGCCGGACTCGAGTCCGGTCGAAAACGGACTAGAACCGACGCTAGGGCAGCTATTGGCTACTGGCTATGAACTTCCTTATTCTACGTTATCACGTTCGAATCCGTCTGACTTTTGGAGTGATCGTGGGTGGCCAAGTCCGTTCGCTTGAAAGTCCGGCGCACCTCAGCTGTAAAGTCCGTCGGATTGTCCGCCAGAAAAGTCTGATCGTGTGTACGCGGCATTAGGAGGAGATAGGAAAAGCCCAGGTGAATGCCATAATAAAGGAAAACATACCTGCAAACAATGAGTACATAAGCATTCAGCATGCATGAGTAGAGAACACCACCATGTATTGCTCAAAAATTTCTTAAAACCATTTGAAACCGATACCCTTGGCCATTAGTGATGAGAACAGCTCCTCAGATTGCTCAGATCACAGTTTGTGGGCTCCCAGCGCCATCTTGGAAAGGGGCAAGCCAGGAAACTGGTCACAGTGGCCACATCAGTTCCTACCCTCAATGCTCAGAGTGTAGGTGCACTGTTGCAGCCATCTTGGAAATGGCAACCAGCTATTTGTCAAACCACACTGTTTTATGACAAATACCGCATGTTATACCGCCAGGAAAACCGCGTGGTAAATATTGCATGCTTTTTTACTCCATGGTCCATTTGTGAATTGGACTTAAGAGTTTTTAAAGCGATATTTACCAGCACTTTTTTTTTTGCGGTAAATACTGCATAATTATACATTTTTTTAACGAATTGGGCTTAAATTTACAGCATGCGATAATTTTGGTGAATGAGTCACATGACTGCATTATCGTATGCGGTAAACGTTAGTGAATTGACCCTATGGTCTCTTATATTGCAGTATATATGTCATTATGACAATAAATTCAAAGTAACCCTTAGCACACAACAGTGTGAGTCATATATGTGTAGCACCCTCCTAGGTAGGTACTACTGTAGTTAGAATTGTTTTTGGCCCCTCTGCTTTACAGAGGAAGAAGCTAGGTAAATTTATTTGGGCTGTCTGCTTAACAGGAGCCGTGATCGTATAGCTCTGCCTGCTCAGTGTGCTCTGATGCTCCTCGTGCTGTCTGGAGCATCCCTGTGTCCAAGCAACCTAGGGAGGTCCTCAGAGGCGGCTCTAGGCTTTGTGAGGCCTTAGGCAAATCTTAAACATGAGGCCCCACTCACGCCCAAAACCGGAAAAATAATTCAAGCGATAAAAAAATAACTGTACAAATTGCATATATTAAGAGGAGATCCACAGAGCCTGGTAGAAGGGGAGGAGTTGGGAGAGGGGAGTACATGGAGCCACCCACTGACCCTGGGATGTCACCCCTGGCAGTGCTGAATTGAACAGTCCGCCCCTGGCAGGGGTAAAAGTAGTAGCGGGCAGAGAGACGTCCCTGGGGACACCGACTGGGGGACATCCCCTCCAACTCCCACACACGTCAGACAAATTAGGCGGCCGCGAGGCCCCTGGGAGTGCAAGGCCTAAGGCGACCGCCTAATTTGCCTAATTAGAGAGCCGCCTCTGGAGGTCCTGGATAGTAGGTGAAAATCATGCAGGTGAGCAGTATGAATATAGATACAGCCCTGGCCAATTGGAAGGGGAGGTGCCCCTAGGCATGCTGGGTGCTTGGGAGCACATGGATTCTGGGTCTTTCAAAATCTGTTCCCGCTGGCTCTCAGCTCTGATCGGAACTCCACCTCTCCAGTGCCGCTCCTCCTCCTCTAGCCCGAATGCAAATCATGCTTCTACCGTCCCTGCCCCCGTGCGTGTCCCCTGTACAATATTACGTGTGTGTGGAAGGACTAGTAATATTGTACTGGGGACACGCACGGGGGCGGGGGTGGTAGAAGCATGATTTGCATTCGGGCTAGGAGGAGGAGGAGCGGCAGTGGAGAGGCGGAGTTCCAATCAGAGCCGAGAGCCAGGGGGAACGGATATTGATGGGAAAACCATTCTCGGCACAACACCGGACAGTCCCCTCCAGCCGGTACGTTCGGCGCTGGAACATCGGCCATGGCAGCGGAGCGCCCAGCCTTCGCCGAGATAATCTACAGGTGTGCTGCAC
>CM053036.1:10390847-10438347 GCA_028564925.1 Lithobates sylvaticus | reverse complement strand
TTTGCAGAATTGTCCTAATTCAGTTACATTAGAGGGTTTTCGAGCATGAACAGCCTTTTTAAGGTCATACCACAACATCTCAATAGGAGTCAGGTCTGGACTTTGGCTAGGCCACTCCAAAGTCTTCATTTTGTTTTTCTTCAGCCATTCGGTGGTGGACTTGCTGGTGTGTTTAGGATCATTGTCCTGCTGCAGAACCCAAGTTCGTTTCAGCTTGAGTACACGAACAGATGGTCGGACATTCTCCTTCAGGATCTCTTGGTAGACAGCAGAATTCATAGTTCCTTTTATCACGGCAAGTCTTCCAGGTCCTGAAGCAGCAAAACAGCCCCCAGACCATCACACTACCACCACCATATTTTACTGTTGGTATAATGTTCTTTTTCTGAAATGCAGTGTTCCTTCTACGCCAGATATACTTGGACACACACCTTCCAAAGAGTTCCACTTTTGTCTCATCGGTCCACAGAATGTTGTCCCAAAAGTCTTGGGGATCATCAAGATGTGTTGTGGAGAAATTGAGACGAGCTTTGATGTTCTTTTTGCTCAGCAGTGGTTTTCTCCTTGGAACTCTGCCATGCAGGCCATTTTTGCCCAGTCTTTTCCTGATGGTGGAGGCATGAACGCTGACCTTAACTGAGGCAAGTGAGGCCTGCAGTTCCTTGGACGTTGTTGTGGGGTCTTTTGTGACCTCTTGGATGAGTCGCCGCTGCGCTCTTGGGGTAATTTTGGGCGGCCGGCCACTCCTGGGAAGGTTCACCACTGTTCCATGTCTTCGCCATTTGTGGATAATGGCTCTCACTGTGGTTCGCTGGATTCCCAAAGCTTTGGAAATGGCTTTATAACCCTTTCCAGACTGATAGATCTCAATTACTTTCTTTCTCAATTGTTCCTGAATTTCTTTGGGTCTCGGCATGATGTGTAGCTTTTAAGGATCTTCTGGTGGACCTTACTGTGTCAAGCAGCTCCTATTTAAGTGATGCCTTGATTGTGAACAGGTGTGGCAATAATCAGGCCTGGGTGTGGCTAGAGAAATTGAACTCAGGTGTGGACAACCACAGTTATAGTATGTTTTAACAAGGGGGGCAATCACTTTTTCACACAGGGCCATGATGATTTGGATTTTTTTTCACCTTTAATAATAAACACCTTCATTTACAAATTGCATTTTGTGTTTACTTGTGTTGTCCTTGACTATTGTTTAAATTGGTTTGATGTTCCGAAACACTTAAGTGTGACAAACATGCAAAGGAACAGGAAATGAGGAAGGGGGCAAACACTTTTTCACACCACTGTATAATCTCTGGATTTTTAGACCAAAAAAGCACAGATTTTTACATCCCTATCCCTGGTTTTGCTGAGGCTGGCAACCTTGATGGGGCCCCCTAGTGGCCCAGGGCCCTCAGGCAGTGCCTGAGTGGCCGAATGGTCAGTCCACCCCTGACCCTGCTACATATTGATGATTGATCTGCCCTTATCCATAGTATGTGTCAGAGAAATATCGCGCTTCAGCGCCGGCTCCCTAGGGTGCGCATGCGGGATAGAGCGGCACAGCAGCGCACACAGGTACGCGGGATAGCGGGTGCGCAGGTCTCGGGTATGTGCCCTTGTTCATTCAGCGCGGCGCCCGTCCGTGCGCGGTCCTGACAGGAAGCGTGTGCGCATGCGTGCGCCCAGATACCCCACCTGACCACTTACCTGGCCTATAAAAGGCCTTCTCCTTCACTTCAGAAATTGCTGGTTTGTTGTCTCTGTTCCCTGAGTACCTGGCTTCCTGTATCCTGTTCCTTGTGCCTGCCTGATTACCTGTGCTTGACCCGGACCTCTTCTGACCACCGCTGCCTCTCTCCAGTGTTTGACCCCTTAGCTTGCCTCTTGGATATCCTTCTGCCTGATTACCTGTGTTTGACCCTCGGCCTGCCTACTGGAAATTCTTCTGCTACTTACCAGTCTTTGACCCCCTTGGCTTGCCTCCTGGATATCCTTCGGCTTGATTACCTGTGCTTGACCCTCGGCCTGCTTCCTGGACTTGCTGTTGCCATATGCAGCCCTGGACTGTCTTCCAGTTTATGACCTGGTTCCTCTACAGCCTCTGCCTTGTGTTGGTCCTGCCAGGTGTCTACTTCCAGTGCAGCTTCATCTACACACGGTCTTCAGCCCTACTGCACACCACCTGCAACCCACCTGCTGGCAACCCGTGCATCTTTGTGCCCGGTGCCTTCTGTACCCACTCCAGGGTCATCGTGCACTCAGTCGCAAGGGGAGCAGCTCTCAGCATCTCGGCCCGGGTGAGTACCTGTGACAGTATGTCACCATATTTCTGGAGGTTTATACAACCCTCCCTTCCACCAGATTATATTATCAAAAGGGCTCCGCATCTCTTAAATAATTAAAGGTAAAGGCAGCTGATCTCATATTATTACCAGACACAGAGAATAAGAAATAAAGATGAAATAATAACGTGCCTACAAGCCGGCATGTTTTACATCATCTCATCCTTCAGAAGAAAAGGGAAGATGATAAAAGGAATAATGTAAATGTATTCCCGACACCTGAACAGAGGACTGCCGGTCCCAAGAAGAAGATTCCTCGGAATACATTAAGGAAGATCAGCCGCAAAAAGCAGAATAGTTTATTACTAAGAATCCTCATTCAGGCGGATCACAAACTTTACAATTGACAGCAATAAAACATTTGAATATAAATAACAAACTTCACACACAAACTCCCACTGGTGATATGAACTAAAGTGGTTGTAAACCTCAGACATGAAATATGAACAAAGCATATCCCTCTAAAGTGTGTACTTGTCTTAATCCAGAGCACCAATGTGTCATTTCTGTCTGCTGTCCCCTTCCTCTTGCTATGAGCAGGAATCGCTTCTGACAAGTTTTCCCCGACACCAAGAGATAAAAAGGTGACGGGAGAGGAAGCTCCAGCCTAGGATTGACAGCTTTAGTTCCGTTACTGTGTGAAGGGGAGTGTGTCTCATCCCTCCAATCAGCTCACAGCTCTCTTTATTGAGCTATGCAGTGTGTAATTTCAGCATTCCCGCCCCCCCAGCTTTTCTGAAATCTCAGACAAGCTGTAAAAATTCTTCACTTTGAACGAGAAGAGAATACTGCTGATAAACAGGTACAACTTATGTAGGAGGATTTTATTTTATTTATTACAGGATTTATATAGCGCCAACAGTTTACGCAGTGCTTTACAATATAAAAAGGGGAGACAATACAGTTATAATACAATAAAAATACAAGAGGATTAAGAGGGCCCTGCTCAGAAGAGCTTACAATCTAATAGGGTGGGGGAGGTGGTACAAAAGGTTGTAACTGTGGGGAATGAGCTGATGGAAGTGGTAGAAGATTAGTTGGAGACGTGATGGGCTTTCCTGAAGAGATGAGTTTTCAGGGATCGCCTGAAGGTGGCTAGAGTAGGGGATAGCCGGACAGGTTGAGGTAGCGAGTTCCAGAGGATTGGAGAGGTTCTGGAGAAATCCTGGAGACGAGCATGGGAGGAGGAAACAAGAGAGCTTGACTTGATTTGGGTGATATTTGGAGACAAGATTGGTGATGTAGCTCGGGGCAGAGTTGTGGATGGCTTTGTAGGTTGTGGTTGGTATTTTGAATTTAATTTGCTGGGTGATCGGGAGCCAGTGTAGGGATTGGAGGAGAGGGTTGGCAGACACTGATTGGGAGCCAGTGTAGGGATTGGAGGAGAGGGTTGGCAGACACTGATTGGGAGCCAGTGTAGGGATTGGAGGAGAGGGTTGGCAGACACTGATCGGGAGCCAGTGTAGGGATTGGAGGAGAGGGTTGGCAGACACTGATCGGGAGCCAGTGTAGGGATTGGAGGAGAGGGTTGGCAGACACTGATTGGGAGCCAGTGTAGGGATTGGAGGAGAGGGTTGGCAGACACTGATTGGGAGCCAGTGTAGGGATTGGAGGAGAGGGTTGGCAGACACTGATTGGGAGCCAGTGTAGGGATTGGAGGAGAGGGTTGGCAGACACTGATTGGGAGCCAGTGTAGGGATTGGAGGAGAGGGTTGGCAGACACTGAACGGTTGGTAAGGTGGATAAGTCTGGCAGCAGCATTCATGATAGACTGAAGAAGGGAGGAGCCTATGGAGAGGCAGGCCAATGAGAAGGGAGTTGCAATAGTCAAGGCGAGAGATAACGAGGGAGTGAATGAGGATCTTGGTGGTTTAATTTGTCAAAAAGGGGCAAATTTTAGAGATGTTACGGAGGTGAAGTCTACAAACTTTTGACAGCGATTGGACTTGAGGCTGAAATGACAAGTCCGAGTCTAGGATTACACCGAGTACCCTGGCGTGAGGGGAGGGACTGATGGCTGCATTGTTGATTTTGATGGAAAAGTCATGGAGGGGGGCACGGGCGGGGGGGAATATTAATAGCTCAGTTTTAGGCTGCTTTCACACTGGGGCGGTGCGGGGGGCCAAGGTAAAGCAGCGCTATATTTAGCGCTGCTTTACCATCGTTTTACCCGCGGTATGCGGCCGCTAGCGGGGTGGTTTTAACCCCCGCTAGCGGCCGCAAAAGGGTTAAAAACCTCCGCAAAGCGCCGCTGTATCCCCGCGGTTTCCCATTGATTTCAATGGGAAGGAGCGGTATAGGAGCGGTAAATACACCGCTCCTTCACCGCTCCAAAGATGCTGCTAGCAGGACTTTTGTTGCGGTCCTGCTAGCGCACCGCTCCAGTGTGAAAGCCCGCCGGCTTTCACACTGGAGTGAATGGGGCCGGTTTTTTCAGGCGGTGTACAGGCGCTATTTTTAGCGCTGTACCGCCTGAAAACCGCCCCAGTGTGAAAGCAGCCTTAGAGAGATTTAATTTAAGGAAGTGGTGGGACATCCATGCTGATATATCCGTTAGTAATGTGAGAGGAGACTGAAGGAGTGAGGTGAGGAGTAGACAGATAGATTTGGGTGTCATCGGCGTATACGTGGTATTGGAAGCTGTGGGCGGTTATCAAGTGACCAAGGGAGGAGGTGTAGATAGAGAAGAGAAGGGGTCCAAGAACAGAGCCTTGGGGGACCCCACAGAAAGGGGCAACGGAGAGGAGGAGACAGAGTTGTAGGTAACACTGAAGGAGCGCTGTGATAGATAGGCAGAGAACCAGGATAGAGCAGAATCTTTGAGGCCAAGGGAATGGAGTTTATTGAGAAGGAGCGGGTGGTCAACAGTATCAAAGGCTGCAGAGAGGTCAAGTTGTAGGATTATGGAGTACTGGCTGTCGGATTTAGCAGTTAGTAAATCGTTAGTGAGTTTTAGTAAGGCAGTTTCCGTGGAGTGCTGCGAGCGAAAGCCAGACTGTAAAGGGTCAAGAAGGTTATTTTCACTGAGGTTGGAGCTAAGACGGTTGTAGACTAAGCCCTCTAGAAGTTTAGAGGTGAATGGGAGCAATGAGATGGGCCTTAAGTTATTCAGGTTGGTGGGGTCCAGGGAGGGCGTTTTAAGTATGGGAGTGATCTGCGCATGTTTTAGAGGGGAGGGGAAGGTGCCACTAGAGAGGGAGAGATTGAAGATGTGAGTGAGGGAGCCTAAGATAGAAGAAGAGGGCGACCGTAGTAGTTGTGAGGGAACAGGATTGGTTTCATCTCCGTGTATCACCTGAGGCCGGTCACTTTGCTGGGTATATGTGATGGTTTATAAACACTTTAAGGCACTGCTGTGTCTTGGCCTAGGCCGACAAGGCCCAGGCCTAGGGCGGCACTTAGGCAAAAAAAAGCCGCCCCCCCCCCCCCCCCCCAGCATTAAAAAAAAGCCCCCTCCCGTACAGAGAACCACCATCTTGGGCTGAAACCCGGAGCCCAACGTCACAACAAATTCCGGCACTGAACTCCGGTAACTAGCCTGAGAGAGGCGCCCTAGCATGGGCACCCGGGACATCTGCCGCCCCGGGGGGTCTCACATGTGGCCATCACCCTCCAATATGCAAAATGCAGCAAGATTTTTAACACCACAACTGAAGCGCAACCGCCCAGTGTGAAGACATACATAGAATTTAAAGGGATGCATTTTTCTTGAGCTTTTCTTGCGATAAAGGCACCAAAAATGAACGACAAATGCATAATCATTTAAATTCATGATATTAATTAAAAAGTCAAATGTAATACAATTATATATAAAAGATGTATATATTTTAAAAAAAACTGTAATTTTCGATTTCAGCACCAAAATTTCCATTCTGTGCATCTCTAGATTTTTCTATTTTTTTTTACTCAAGAATATTCACACAGCGCTTGTTTACTCCCCTGTGTGTACAGGCACATTGTAAACCAGGGGTGTCAAACTTAATTTGGGCAACATCAACAGTATAGTTGCAAAGGGCCAGTTGTATCTGAGGTGCGCTACATATAGAGTGCAGTTCCAGGGCTGCCCTATGCACAGAGTGCAGGGTTCAAGAGTGCGTTACATACAGAGTGCATTTCCAGGGAAGCCCTATTCACAGAGTGCAGTTCCAGGGCTGCCCTATGCACAGAGTGCAGGGTTCAAGAGTGCGTTACATACAGAGTACATTTCCAGGGCTGCCCTATGCACAGAGTGCAGTTCCAGGGCTGCCCTATGCACAGAGTGCAGTTCCAGGGCTGCCCTATGCACAGAGTGCAGTTCCAGGGCTGCCCTATGCACAGAGTGCAGGGTTGCCCTATGCACAGGGTGCAGGGTTCAAGAGTGCGTTACATACAGAGTGCAGTTCCAGGGCTGCCCTATGCACAGAGTGCAGTTCCAAGGCTCCCCTATGCACAGAGTGCAGTTCCAGGGCTCCCCTATGCACAGAGTGCAGTTCCAGGGCTCCCCTATGCACAGAGTGCAGTTCCAGGGCTCCCCTATGCACAGAGTGCAGTTCCAGGGCTGCCCTATGCACAGATTGCAGTTCCAGGGCTGCCCTATGCACAGATTGCAGTTCCAGGGCTGCCCTATGCACAGAGTGCAGTTCCAGGGTTGCCCTATGCACAGAGTGCAGGGTTTAAGAGTGCGTTACGTACAGAGTGCATTTCCAGGGAAGCCCTATGCACAGAGTGCAGGGTTCAGGAGTGTGCTGTGTGCAGAGTTCAGGAGTGTGCTGTGTGCAGAGTTCAGGAGTGTGCTGTGTGCAGAGTTCAGGAGTGTGCTGTGTGCAGAGTTCAGGAGTGTGCTGTGTGCAGAGTTCAGGAGTGTGCTGTGTGCAGAGTTCAGGAGTGTGCTGTGTGCAGAGTTCAGGAGTGTGCTGTGTGCAGGGTTCAGGAGTGTGCAGGGTTCAGGAGTGTGCTGTGTGCAGGGTTCAGGAGTGCCCTATGTACAGAGTGCAGGGTTTAGTGTGCAACCCCAATAGAGTTCTGCCACATTCCAGCTGCAAAACTGCATGCGAGGGCCACATGACAAAGCCTGGAGGGCTGAATTCTGCCTGCAGGGATTGTGTTTGACATGTGTTGTAAACAATGACTGCATTTTAGATCAGTACAAAAAAAAAAAACTGTGCTGAGCTTTTTCAAGCTGCAGCGATTAAGAGGCCTAAAGTGGAACTCTGCACAAACTGCTATTTACACAGTTGGAATATATGATGTTTATTATTTTTTCGGCCAAAGTAGGAGGGCAGTGCCAACATGGGTTCAACTTTATTGACTCACATAGAGTTCACATTTCACATGTTCGTAGAGTAACTCTTCCTTTTATAGTAACTCGTCTTCGTTTTCATTGCTGGTAAATAATGGATTCCAAGCAGAAGCAATGTGCTGTCATTGAGTCCTTGATGAAGGAGGGGTGGAGGATGTCCGACATCCACAGAGGGCACCATAGATAAGAGTCACCAATGACCAGACATTGCCCTTTTCTGAATGGTGTCATCTCTGTAAACATTCTGTAGCCTTCTGTGGATGTTGGAGAACCTTTACTCCTCCGTCAGTGGGAGGAATAGTGCCCCATCATTGGTATCCGTAGGAGGAATAGTGCCCCATTGTTGATCTAAACCAACCTTACAATTAGAAATAAAAGTTTCAAATAAAACTGGTTTCTATTGATCCCCTTATAGACCATTAGTTAGATGTAATCACCCATAACCAACGCATTCCTTCTCCGTCACCCCTTCGCCATTATTTTTAAATTTTTTATGCTGAGCTTTAATATTGAAACTTTTTTGTTAATTTTTTAGCGCTTGTATTTAGATGGAACGCTCGGTCTCCGTAGAGAACGCGGGAAGTTTCGCAAATGGGTTTGTGATGAGAGTTGGAATCAGACGGCTCAGCACTTCCATCGGAGTGACCTCGGCGTCTCCCGCGGAGGATAAATCATCCCGACCCGACCAACCTGAGAAATTGGATTCAATCCTTCCGCTCAGGATGATGATTGACTGACAGACGCTGGAAAACCACCAAGAACTTCAATCTACCGGCAGCAGCAGGATTCAGCTTTAAAAACCACGTCTCCGGAACCTGCGTGCTTCATACAAGCGTCCGACTTCTAAAATGATTATGTAAAAAAATACCAATATAGTTTTTCAAAGTGTAATGTAAAACATCGATATAAAAAATAAATAAAAAAGTTTTATTAACCACTTTCAGCCCCGGACCAATTGGCAGCCAGAGGACCAGGCCCCTTTTTGCGATTCGGCACTGCGTCGCTTTAAACTGACAATTGCGCGGTCGTGTGACGTGGCTCCCAAACAAAATTGGCGTCCTTTTTTTCCCACAAATAGAGCTTTCTTTTGGTGGTATTTGATCGCCTCTGCGGTTTTTATTTTTTGCGCTATAAACAAAATAGAGCGACAATTTTGAAAAAAAATGCAACATTTTTTACTTTTTGCTATAATAAATATTCCCAAAAAATATATAAAAAAACATTTTTTTTCAGTTTAGGCCGATACGTATTCTTCTACATATTTTTGGTAAAAAAAAAAATCGCAATTAGCGATTATTGGTTTGCGCAAAAGTTATAGCGTTTACAAAATAGGGGATAGTTTTATAGCATTATTATTAATATTTTTTTTTTATTAGTAATGGCGGCGATCAGCGATTTTTATTGTGACTGCGACATTATGGCGGGACACATCGGACATTTTTGGGACCATTGTCATTTATACAGCAATCAGTGCTATTTAAATGCATTGATTCCTATGTACATGACACTGGCAGTGAAGGAATTAACCACTAGGGGGTGGGGAGGGGCTAAGTGTGACGTGTTGGTTTTTTTTTTTTTTACAGTAGGGGGGCGTGGCTTTACGTCCGACGTCACTGATCGGCTTTCCCGATGACAGGAAGCAGCTGATCAATGACAGGCAGTGTAGGAAGCGCAGGGAGAGGTTTGGGCTCTTAAAGGACCACATACCGGTACGTGGTTTTGCCCAGCCGTGCCATTCTGCCGACGTATATCGGCGTGAGGTGGTCGGGAAGCGGTTAACCACTTCAGCCCCGGAAGGTTTACCCCCCTTCATGACCAGGCCATTTGTTTGCCATACAGCTCTTACGTTACTTTTTCCCACAAATAGAGCTTTCTTTTGGTGGTATTTGATCACCTCTGCGGTTTTTATTTTTTTGCACTATAAAAAAAAAAAGAAGAGCGACAATTTAAAAAAAAAAAAAATTAATAAAAAAAAAAAATTTAATAAAATCGCTGATCGCCGCCATTACTAGTAAAAAAAAATTATTAATAAAAATGCTATAAAACTATCCCCTATTTTGTAAACGCTATAACTTTTGCGCAAACCAAGCAATAATCGCTTATTGCGATTTTTTTTACCAAAAATATGTAGAATACGTATCGGCCTAAACTGAGGAAAAAATACATTTTTTATACATTTTTGGGGGATAAAAAAATAAAAACGGCTGGGGCGATCAAATACCACCAAAAGAAATCTCTATTTGTGGGGGAAAAAAAAGGACGTCAATTTTGTTTGGGAGCCACGTCGCGACGACCGCGCAATTGTCAGTTAAATCGACGCAGTGCCGAATCGCAAAAAAAGTGCTCTGGTCTTAAGCCAGCAAAATGGTTCGGGGCTGAAAGTGGTTAAAGTGGTTGTAAACCCTTATGCCGCGTACACACGGTCGGAATTCTCGTCGGAAAAAGCTCTGATGGTTTTCCCGTCGGAATTTCGCTCAAACTGTCTTGCCTACACACGGTCACACCAAATTCCGATGGTCTGTAACACCGCGGTCTAAAACACGTTCGACTGCACTATAAAAAGGGAAGTTTAATGCTTCTGAGCATGCGTCGAATTGTTTCCGAGCATGCGTCGGAATTTTGCGTGTCGGAATTGCATACACACGATCGAAAAATCCGATAGAAAGGTTTTCCGTCGGAAAAATTGAGAACAGGTTCTCAATCCAAAGTCCGTCGAAAATTCCGACAGAAAAAGACCGATGGGCATACACACGGTTGGAAAATCCGATGAAAAGTTCCCATCGGACTGTTTCCATCGGAAATTCCGACCGTGTGTACGCGGCATTACAGAGCACGTTTACCCAAGGTAAGCCTAGATTAAGGCTTACCTGTAGGTCCAAGAAATATCTCCTAAACCTACATGGTTTAGGAGATATTTGCAAAAGACAGGCACCGCATGCCGTTGCCAATGGAGATTATGCCGCTAGTGGCGGCTCCCGCACGCATGCGCGGGAGTGACGTCATCGCAGCTCCGGCCAATCGTGGAAGAGGGGACAGCGATGACATTGCTGGCTCCTGTGTCTGGTAAGTGACACATAATGTACTATTATACGATGCGATGCCTAGTACTCCATTATGCTTTACCTTTGCAGGGTAACAAAAAGGAAGTAAAACCCATCCTTCTACAAAGTGAATTGCACTAAATCTACTATCCTGGATTTAGGGATCCCCCACACAGTTAAGTCCTACCTACAGCAAGCCTTTCCCTATGTTTGGAGTGACAGTAGTATCACCTACTTAGGTATAAAATTAACAAAAAACCTTTTAGACCTTGCAGCAGCTAACTATCTGCCACTAATAGACAAACTTTCCAAGGAGACAAAAAGACTATCCAACACTGAACTCACTTGGACCGGGCGCCTAGCCTCGTTCAAGATGCTACTGCTACCCCAGATCCTATACATATTTAGGACACTAGCGGTCCCAGTACACAAATCACACTTCAAGGCCCTTAATTCTATTATGACCTCTTACATCTGGAAAGGCAAAAGACCTAGGTGTTCCAAGGCCCAACTGACTAAACACAGATCAGCGGGTGGAATGGGATTAGTGGACATTGAAGACTATTTCAGAGCTGCTTCCCTGACGCAACTTTCCAAATGGTTTAACCCAGGGATCCTCAAACTACGGCCCTCCAGCTGTTGCAGAACTACACATCCCATGAGGCATTGTAGAACTCTGACATTCACAGACATGACTAGGCATGATGGGAATTGTAGTTCCTGAACAACTGGAGGGCCGTAGTTTGAAGATCCCTGGTTTAACCCTTCCCCTGACCACCTATGGTGCTGTATTGAACAGTCCCTTCACCCTACAAACAACCTGAAAGAGCTACTCCTGGTGGACTCCTGGAAACAACTCTCGCTGAAAAGCCTCCCCCTTTCCATCCAGGCGACCTTGTTGGCCTGGAGGGATCTGGGGAAGGCCTCATCCCACGCTGATGACCCTGTGCCCATTGTAGTCCCTCTCCACACACTGCTCCATGTAGTTCCCAACCTAAACACTGTAGATTGGCACGACAGGGGAATCACGACAGTTGACGACCTCTTCAAAAATGAGGAGTTACTATCCTTTACCTCACTCAGACATAAATTCAAACTACCGACCACAGACCAGTACAAATATATTCAAATAGCGCATTTTTTCAGCTCGATCAAATCTCGCCACGTGGTCCTACCCAGGGCTATATGGCGTTATTTCACTGCCATACCGACTCCCCCCAAAGGTATCTCTCTATTTTAAAACACCTTCCAGAATAAAATGCTTTTCACAAAATCACTCCATTATCAAAAATGGGAAGCCGATTTGGGCTCTTCCTTTACGGATAAGCAATGGCAACACTCCTTGAGTTCGGTATATAAGGCCTCTAAATGTGTAAACCACTGGGAGCTGTCTCAAAAGATAGCTCTCAGATGGTACCTCACGCCTTACAGATTATATAAATTTGGGGCGCTGCCTTCTCAACTATGCTGGAGAGGATGTGGAGCGGTAGGCAATCTGCTCCACATGTTCTGGGCATGTAAACATCTAACTAGCTACTGGAACTCTGTTTTTCGCACAATCTCAAGCATCACTGGTTGTCTCACCAAACCTAGCCCTAGTTTGGCTGTGTTAAACTTAGGAATAGATAAATTCCCCATTGAATTTAGGACTGTAATCACTCATATTCTCCTGGTTGCTAGGAACCTAATAGCCAGGCACTGGAAAGATAATATTGCACCGAATGTATCGGAGGTCATAGCCAACACCAGAACGCATTATGCTTAGGAAGCCCTAATAGCATCCAAATCAGGAAGCTCCAAAACGTTTACCAAACACTGGGATATCTGGACCACTTGGTCCAAACAAGTTTAATGATATCTGTACCTCAACCTTTAGCTTAAAGCTTTAATGGTTAAGCGGCGTCTGGTGTCGGTCGGATCCCCCCCCCTGTTATTTCCCCCCCCTCTCTCTCTCTCCCTCTCACTTATCCCTCCCTCACTAACTGTTATATATCTATAAAGTTTACTATGCCACCCCTGCGGGGGATATTTACAAGTATTGAGCAATGTTTACCACAGCTTTTTGAGGAATAAGTAATTTTGTTGTCATACCAACTGGTTAATAACTTGACCATGTATATCTCACTCATACTGTAAAGATACTGTATTTTGTTTGTAACTCGTTTATTCTTTAATAAAAACTATTTACACAAAGGTTTACTTCCTCTTTAACCCTTCTCCATTCTTATACGGTTTCATAATGTTATGTCATTATTTCCTAGAATAACACCTATTCTTATATGACTTCAGTCTAAAGCCCCGTACACACGGTCGGACTTTTTGACAACCAACATGCAAATTAGGTGGTTTGGACCAACATCCGACCGTGTGTACGCTCCATCGGACCAACTTTTTCCAGGTTGCATCGGACTTTTGTTGGCTGTGCGAACGGACCAACTTTCTGCCAACAAAAGTCCGAAGGACCAAAGTCCGAACGTGTGTATGCAGTACCAACTGACTTTTGTCCACAGTACAAACACGCATGCTCAGAACCAATGCAAAAAGATCAGACAACAATATAGAAGTTGACCAAAGGTGGCGCTGGAGTATTCGAACGTCCTCTTTTGAAGTGTCGTCAGTACGTTGAAACGTCATTACGTTCGTGTTGGTTGTCTCAAAAGTCCGACCGTGTGTATGCAGTACCAACTTGAGGGCCAACGCCCTTTGGACAAAAGTCCAAGGGAAAGTTGGTCCACGGTCCGACCGTGTGTATGGGGCTTAAAGATAAGTAGCATAACTCCACCCATTGTCCTGACATAATAACTCAGAATAGAGTCAAAATCAGGGGAAAATCGTGGGTGCGTGTTATACGCCGATCCCTGCCGATCTCCGGCTGATTTTTTTTTGAGGGGAGCGAACGGAGTGATATACCGGAAAGCCGCGTGTATTTTCGGCTAGTCTCGGCTCCTCTCGCAGTCCCGCCCACCTCCACTGATTGCGAGAGGAGCCGAGCGCCGACAACATAAAGAAATCCGAGTTCGGCTATTTTCGGCTCCTCTCGCAGTCCCGCCCCTGACTGCGAGCAGAGCCGAGACTAGCCGAACTCGGATTTCTGTATGTTGTTGGCGCTCGGCTCCTCTCGCAATCAGTGGAGGTGGGCGGGACTTCGAGAGGAGCCGGCCCGAGACTAGCCGAAAATACACGCGGCTTTCGGTATGTTGTCACGCGGCGCTCGTCCTCTCCACTCGGCGCCAATTTTAAATCAAGGCTGCACTGGGCAAGGCTGCAAAGGCACTGGGCAAGGCTGCACTGGGCAAGGCTGCAAAGGCACTGGGCAAGGCTGCAATGGTGGACAAGGCTGCAGATGGACAAGGCTGCAGATGGACAAGGCTGCAGATGGACAAGGCTGCAATGATGATCATTTAAATGTAAGTTTTTTTCCTCAATATTCCCTCCTAAACTTGGGGTGCGTGTTATACGCCGATAAATACGGTATTTACGCGGCAAAACTACTTCTCTCTGTCCTCTGTCCCTGTGTGTTCTGTGACCTTCAGAAACTAACAATTACATATAACATTCATGCGTTTCATATATTTTTCAAAAACTTTTATCACTTAAAGAGGAAGTAAACACTGATGGTTTACTTCCTCTTTGTTTCCCTGCAAAGGTAAAGCATAATGGAGTACTGTGCATCGCATCGCATTGTACTCCATTATGTGTCACTTACCAGACACAGGAGCCAGTGATGTCACCGCTGTCCCCTTGTGTACGGAGCCTCCATCTTCTTGGTGGGTCTCGCTGCTCCGGCGCTGTCATTCGACGGAGCCGCGATGACGTCACTCCCGCGCATGCGCACGGGAGCCGCCACTCGCGGCCCTAGGCTTACCTGTAGGTCAAAAGGGTTTGTAAGGGTTTACAACCACTTTGACATTAACTCAAAATCTTCTCATGCCGCGTACACACGATCGGAATTCTCGTCGGAAAAAGCTCTGGATGGTTTTCCCGACGGAATTCCGCTCAAACTGTCTTGCCTACACGCGGTCACACCAAAATCCAACCGCCAAGAACGCGGTGACGTACAACACTACGACGAGCCGAGTTCAATGCTTCCAAGCATTTGTCGAATTGTTTCCGAGCATGCGTAGGAATTTTGCGCGTCAGGATTGCTACAGATGATCGGAATTTCCGATCGAAACCTTTTCCGTCTGAAAAATTTAGCACATGCTCTCAATTCTTTGCTGTCGGAAATTCGGCCAGCAAAATTCCGATGGAGCCTACACACGCTCGCATTTTCTGATGAAAAGCTCTCATCGGTCTTTTTCTGGCTGGAATTCCAATAGTGTGTACGCGGCATTACACACACATATATATATATAAATATAACACACACACACATATTTTATATATATATATATATATATATATATATATATATATATATATATATATATATATATATATATATATATATATATATATATATATATATATAATCTTTTTTTTTTTTTATGTTTGCTCTTTTTTCATTTATATCGCAAAAAATAACCCCTCCCCCTGGCAATCAAATACCACCTAAAGAAAGCTCTATTTCTGTGAAAAATATAATAAAAATGTAATTTGGGTACAGCGTTGCATGACCGCGCAATTACCAGTTAAAGTAGCGCAGTGCTAAATAGCAAAAAATGTCTTGGTCATGAAGATCTCACTTTCCGGAGCTGAAGTGGTTTTAAAGAGTAACTCCACTCTTGTTGAGGAGAAACCCCTCCCCCCCTCTGGGTGATCTCTGTGTACATTGCAGGGATTGTAACAAACTTTGTTGCAGATTTCTACCTTTTTGTTATCCTGAAGAACTAGCTGTTTGTTTCTCTGCGTCCATCTGCATAGTGAATGTGAGTGATTTTATAATTATCAATCAGCTGCTGCACCTGCAGGGCTCTAATGAGGAAAGTGGCAGGGTCTGCATCCCTTTAGATGCGATTTCCCTTGGAGAGTAGGTCACCAAAAAATTTAATTTTTAGTTGCATGGGATGCCCAAAATCAGACTTATTATTATTATACAGGATTTATATAGCGCCAACAGTTAACGCAGTGCTTTCCAATATAAAAAAGGAGAAAATACAGTGACAATACTATAAAAATACAAGAGGGGTAATAAGAGCTTAGGGCAGACTTCTGGGAAAATCAGTGAGCAGGAAATGACATTTCTGGGGGGTTGTCCTGTATACCATCTGTGCACAGAGCGCCCCCAGGTGGCCATATTGGATTTTACAGAAAATTACAGTGACTGCAGATTGGAAACGAAAAGGCATTTTAATACAATTAAATGTGTAGCAATTATATACGATATATATTTTTATTTGCTATTTTTTTTACCCCAGCGAAAGTGGAATTTAGTGAATTGCGGTGATTGATCCACAAACAGACATATTCCAACGACGGCCGTTTAATAAAGCATGCGCACGCAGGAGGGATGATGTTGGCCTTTGGGAAATCAATGTCGCGCCGCACTTGTGAAGGACGGGGGAAGGGGGGGGTAATGAACAGACGCCTGATAGATGCGTCTCCACCGCCATCTTTGCTCTGGGTGACGGATTCCGCCACGTCTGTAGCCACCGCGTTTTGTCTTACAGAAAAACCCCTCTATAAATCTAAAAACTTCCTTCCAACTCTCAATAAGCCGAAACCTGTCAGGAACACGCGAGGCGCTCAAGCTTTATTAATACGCGAGACGCTGACAGCAGAAGATTGTGTTGTCACCACATGTGAGGAGCGCCTGACAGAGTGACCGGCGTGTACGTTCCCGTACAATTCCTTCTGTACTACGCCGGGCTGAACATGAATCCGGCCCGGGAACGATGGGAGGATATGGAGGGCTACAGACCTTGGGGGTTACTACCTAAACCCACCCCCCACCCCCGCCTACCGTGGCCTCATTACTCCGACAGATCCAAGGCCTACACTAGACATGTGCACAACAAAAAAATTTGTTTATTTACGTTAAGTTTTTTTAGTTTCCGTTGATTCGTAACGATTCGTGAATTTGTAAGTCGTCGGTGTTCGTATTCGTAACGATTCGTATTTTCGTAAGAGTTATTTTTTCGTTGATTCGTTTTTCCGTTAGTTTAATTTTCGTTTATTCGAAATTCGGACGCATTCGTATTTATTCGTACTTTCGTAACATTCGTAGATTCGTAATCGGAGCATAATTCATAATTGTATGTAATGTGTATACTATTATTACATTTTAAGAGACACGGAAAATTACGAATCGAAAAAAAAAGTTACGAATGTACGAATTTTTTCGTTCAATCCATTCAAAGCACGTTAAGCAGCGTCATTGTAAAAGACACGGAAAATTACCAATTCAACAAAAAAAAAAAAAGTTTCGTTCATTTTGATTTTCGTTGTTCCTGTTTTCGTTTTTTTTTTTCGGATTTTCTTCTTTCGTAGATTCGTTGTTTCTAATTTGTTCAATTCGAACAATTCATTAAAATTTTTAGCGAATCGTTCATTCATTCGTACGATAACGAATGAACGAAAAAAAACGAAACAAATTGCACATGTCTAGCCTACACCATTATTAACCCAGGCCTCATGGAGTCACACCTCTACTAACGTCTGCCAGAAAGGTTTTCGATGGGAGAAGACAACAGAAGAGTTCAATTTGTTTGGGATTTATCAGGCACATAAGAATACTAATATAAAAAAAAATACTTAAAAGTTTTATATAAAAGCCATATAAAAAATATTATACAGGATTTACAGTATATTAGTGCATAGTTACAGTTACATAGTTGGTTTAACCCAGGGATAGGCAACCTTAACCACTTATATATATATATTTGTATTAATATATATATATATTATTTTTATTATATTATATTTTTATTACATTATATTATATATTTTTATTATAATATATATATATATATATATATATATATATATATATATATATATATATATATATATATATATATATATATATATATACACACACACACATTATATATATATATATATATATATATATATATATATATATATATATATATATATATATATATATATATATATATAATGTTTGGTGGTTCTAACCCCCTAGAGAATAAAATGGCGGCCGTTGCAATACTTTGTCACACCGTTTTTGCGCAGCGCTCTTACAAGCGCACTTTTTAAAAAAAAAATACACTTTTTTGAATTTAGAAATAAGACAACAGTAAAGTTAGCCCCATTTTTTTTTTATATGGTCAAAGATAATGTTACGCCGAGTAAATTGCTACCCAACATGTCACGCTTCAAAATTGCGCCCGCTCGTGGAATGGCGACAAACTTTTACCCTTAAAAATCTAAATTTTTAAAAAATTCTACAGGTTGCATGTTTTGAGTTACAGAGGACGTCTAAGGCTAGAATTATTGCTCTCGCTCTACCGATCGTGGTGATACCTCACATGTGTGGTTTGAACACTGTTTTCATATGCGGGCGCTACGCACGTATGCGTTCGCTTCTGCACGCGAGCTCGTCGGGACAGGGCGCGTTTAAAAATGTTTTTCTTATTTGACCTTTTATTCATTTTTTTTTTTTTTTTTTAACTTGCTTAAGTCCGCTCTCTGCTGATGTCACATTAGTCAGTCCAGGCTTTGCGTCATCACGACCATGGAGTCGGAGTCCACCAGATCCCTGGACCGACACCTGGCTCAGCCTCTCAGTGAGCCACTGAGAGAGTCTAAGCAAGCCGCTCCCGCCCCCATCCCCTCCATAGCCCAGCGCTCCTGTGAGCGAGGAGGGGGGCAGAGCAGAGAGCTGTGACTGACAGTCAGCAGCTCTCTGCTCACAGATCTGCCCGCGATCGTGACACGGAGCGACAGAACAAGGCATTTCCCTGTTCTGCCTAGCAACATGACAGAGATCTACGTCTCCCTATCATCGGGAGCAGTGATCTCTGTCATGTTGCAGTGAGCCCATCCCCCCCCCCACTGTTAGAATCACTTCCTAGGACACACTTAACCCCTTAATCCGCCCCCTAGTGTTTAACCCCTTCCCTGCCAGTGTCATTTACACAGAAATCAGTGCATTTTTATAGCACTGATTGCTGTATAAATGACAATGGTCCCAAAATAGTGTCAAAAGTGTCCGATTTGTCCGCCGCAATGTGGCAGTCACGATAACAAAAAAAAAAACGCAGATCGCCGTCATTACTAATAACATAAAAAAAATGTATAATAAAAATGCCATAAATATATCCCCTATTTTGTAGACGCTGTAACTTTTGCGCAAACCAATCAATATACACTTATTGCGATTTTTTTTACCAAAAATATGTAGAAGAATACATATCGGCCTGAGAAAGAAATTTTTTTTATATATATTTTTTGGGGATATTTATTATAGCAAAAAGTAAAAAATTATTTATTTTGTTTCAAAATTGCCACTTTTTTTTTTTTGTTTACAGCGCAAAAAATAAAAAATGCCACCAAAAGAAAGCTCTATTTGTGGAAAAAAAAGGACGTCAATTTTGTTTGGGAGCCGCGTCGTACGACAGCGCAATTGTCAGTTAAAGCGACGTGCTCTATGGTTTTGCACACAGCAGCCCAACCCTCCACTCCCCGGGTCCCCTGTCGGCGATCCTGGCTGCCTTCCCATTTCCAATAGCAAGATGCTTGCTTTGGGGGCACTGGTGCTTTGCTCGCTCCCAAGCCCTGCTCTATGTAACCATAAGACATAGAGCCGCGGCTCAGCCATGCCTTCTGCTCTCTTCTCATTGGCTCACTGGCCAATGAGGAGAGAGAGACCGGGGGGGGGCTCCCGTGCACATGGCTGGATTGAGGGGGCTCAGGTGAGTATTAGGAGGCTGTGGGGGGGGGGGGGGGCAGCACACAGAAGATTTTTTACCTTCATGCATAGAAAGCACCTTCAGCCTTTACAACCCCTTTAAGCTCCGTAGCCACTTGCTGACCAGGCCTTTTCTGACACTTTTTATTCACAAACAAAAATCTGTATTTTTTGCTAGAAAATTACTTAGAATGCCCAAACATATATTTTTAGCAGAGGCCCAAGAGAATAGAATTGTGTTTTTCCAATTTTTTTTGTCAGACGGTATTTGCGTTTTTCGAAACGCAAATTTTTGAGAAAAATAAAAAACACACTTTAATGGATTTGAATGCACAATATAGTACCCACATTTTTGTTAAAATATTAAAGATTGTGTTACGTTGTGTAAATAGATACCCAATATGCCACGCTTTAAAATTCCTTCCGCTCGTGGAATGGCGACAAACTACATCGCCATAGGCGAGGCCTTAAAAGCCTTTACAGGTTACCAGTTTAGAGTTACAGAGGAGGTCCGGTGCTAGAATTAGAGCTCTCGCTCTAATGTTTGCCGGAATATACTCATGTGTGGTGCAATCATCGTTTACAAATAAGTTCAGGACCAACGCATGCGTTCACCTTTGCACGGGGGCACTTTATATATAAAAAAAAAAAAGTTGTCAATTTTAATACCGTTTATTGTTTTTTTTCTTATCACTTTTATTGCTGTCAAGGAATATAAACATTGGACATGAGCACTGACGAAACATGTGTTCGTTTTTGTTTTTCGTTTTTTGCTTTTATATCAGAAATTCAAATTTCCAAATTTCGAATTTCCAAATTTTCAAATTTCGAATTTCCAAATTTTGGAATTACGAATTTCCAAATTTTGGAATTACGAATTTCCAAATTTTGGAATTACGAATTTCCAAATTTTGGAATTACGAATTTCCAAATTTTGGAATTACGAATTTCCAAATTTTGGAATTACGAATTTCCAAATTTTGGAATTACGAATTTCCGGAATTGGAAAATTAAGAAATTCGAAAAGCCGAAAAAAAAAGAAAATCCGTAAAATTCTAAATAATAACTAATAATAATTAACTATTAATTTATAGGTATAGAAATTTCCTTTTAAAATTTGACTGTTTGTGAACGTAACGAATACAAAATTTATCTGAAGTTATGAATTATCTGAAATAACAAATGCTGCATCTAAACCAATTAATAATTAAAAAGGTTTTATTATTATTATTATTATTAGATTGTTACGTTCTATTCGTTTACATACGGCATTTGTTATTTCAGATAATTTCTTCAAATACGTTCACCAACAGCCAAAATTTGAAAGGAAATTCCAATACCTATAATTTCATATTTATTATTAGTCAGTTATTATTTCAGATTTTCATTCTTATTTTTTGGATTTTTGAATTACCTAATTTTGAATTTCCTCATTTCGAATTTCTGAAATTTCGAATTTCTGAAATTTAGAATTTAAAAAAAACTCGGAATTCGGAAATTCTAAATTTTGGACATTAACGAATTTGTCAAAATTGGTTAAAAAACTAATTCGGAATTAAACGAATTGCACATGTCTAAACATCTCTCGTAATGGCAATAGACAGTGACAGATACGCTTTATGGGGAGATATCTGGAGTCTATTGGACCCCAGATATCTCCTCCGCCCTTACAAGCATCTGATTACACCAAGATATGCGTGTTTGGAGGCTTTCCATATTAAAAAATGGATCCATGAAAGCGGAAGTGACTAAAATGCTTGTTGCTTCCGGTTTACTATACCATAGAGCTCATCGGGGACCTTCCGGTCCTCCACGAGCTCTATGGTAAGCCAGCAGAAGCGCTGGCTGAACCCTTTGAAAGGAAATAGTAGATATTCTGGATGACCACCCTTCTTATAGGTACAACAATAGGGCCCTCAGATATCTGGAGACACCATGAAACGAGAAGCAAGTTATGCATTCTTAAAATGTCTGCCTTTATTAGGTGTGTTACAGCTTATATATGGTCCAACATACCAATAGAAAGAGGGGAGGGGGGAGTGGTTAGTAAATGATGCATTTGTATAGAAATATATAGTTATATGGTTATACAAATCAGTGACCCCTTAAAATACATCATCATGAGTTAACACGGGTCAACAGGCCATCTGGTTATGAGTCATAAGTCATGCATCCTGTCCCATGGCCTACCAACCCACAATGACGTATATGGAGCACAGTGCTTTTGCAAGCATCTTTCTAAGCATTCTTTTATAGTAGCAGATTTAGGCCATCTTATATACTGAAATAGCAGAGCATGTTTTGGACATATTACTAAACCCTTGGGTCTCCCAGTGGAACAGGAGAGCTCGGGAGAGCCGCGGAAGGAAGGAGAGAGGACACGTGGTAAAAGCAATTCAGCAGCTAATTAGCCACTAGGAATGCCTTTACAAGAAGGCCGACCGCCAGCTTAAAAACAATAAATCGGGTTGATGCGTGTAGCTGCAGGCATCATCCTGGTAGCTGCAAGCATCATCCCGGTATAACCACAGGAAGTCAAATGACGTACATGTGCATGATTTGGCGGTAAGTGGCAATGCTAGAATCACCCTTGAGGTATTTGTTATATCAGAGTTTGCACAGTACTTTACAATAAGGAAGGAACAGGAGGGCCCAGCTCATAGAGCTTATAATCTAAAGAGAGGGGGGAGCTGATAATAGCTGCGGGGGATGGTCTGATGGAGGTGGGACAGTTGTTAGGTGGAGGTGGGATAGGCTTCCCTAAAAGGTGGGCAGGATAGGAGCTAACTGGACATACTGGGGTAGTGAGTTCCAGAGGCTGGGAGAGGTTCTGGAGAAGTCCTGCAGGCAACCAGGGCAGGAAGTAATAAGGGAGTTATAGAGCAAGATGTCTTGGGAGGAGCGGAGAGGGACGATTTGGGTGATATCTGCAGATGAGGTTGGTGATGTAGATAGGGGCGATGCTGTGGATGGCTTGTGCCATTGATCTCAATGGTATAGCAATGGGGGGGCAACCAGGAGGAGATATTACAAGTTCGGTTTTAGAGAGATTGAGTTTGAGAAAATGGTGCAACATCCATACTGATATGTCGCTCAGTAAATCTGTGATATACGTGAGCAGATTGAGGTGGTGAGCTGGGGAGTAGAGAGATAGATCCGGGGGTCATCGGCGTAGAGGTGGGATTGGCGATAAAGAGAAATGTAGAGATAAAAACAAACAGCTGATCGATGACACAGTGTCCCAAAAAGACCGCTATTAAATGATTACTATTATTATGTAGACAATTCATTTTGTAAATTAACCTCAACGCGTTTCGATTCAATGAAAATCTTCATCGGGGGGAAAGAACAGTGTACAACATCAAACTTGGATCATCATCAGCAACATTAACCCCCTTGAGGCCGGCCAGTCACAAATATGCGTCTGCTCAGTGGTTAGGCCTTAATGCCGAGCGCCCACATATACACAAAAGTGAGTACACCCCTCACATTTTTGTAAATTTTTCATTATATCTTTTCATGTGACAACACTGAAGAAATGACACTTGTCTACAATGTAAAGTAGTGAGTGTACAGCTTGTATAACAGTGTAAATTTGCCGTCCCCTCAAAATAACTCAACATTTTAGGGGTTCCTAAAACGGTTAAGAAGGGCTAGAATATTTGACAGGGGGGGGCTGAACGTCACAGCCATTAATGTCTAAACCGCTGGCAACAAAAGTGAGTACACCCCTAGGTGAAAATGTCCAAACTGGTGTCAATATTTTGTGTGGCCACCATTATTTTCCAGCACCGCCTTAACCCTCTTGGGCATGGAGTTCACCAGAGCTGCACAGGTTGGCACTGGAGTCCTCTTCCCCTCCTCCATTATGACATCACGGAGCTGGTGGATGTTAAAGACCTTGCGCTCCTCCACCTTCCGTTTGAGGATGTCCCACAGATGATCAATAGGGTTTAGGTCTGGAGACATGATTGGCCAGTCCATCACCTTTACCCTCAGCTTCTTTAGAGGTCTTGGAGGCGTGTTTGGGGTGGTTATCATGTTGGAATTCTGCCCTGCGGCCCAGTCTCTGAAGGGAGGGGATCATGCTCTGCTTCAGTGTCATTTCTTCAGTGTTGTCACATGAAAAGATGGAATAAAATCTTTACAAAAATGTGAGGGGGGTACTCACTTTTGTGAGATACTGTATGTGTCCCTGGTAAAACAACTTACCGCCCTGACAGTGCACTCCCTGCATGCTCTAAGCACGGTAGCCGGCGGGAATTGGTAAGCTCCCGATCAGGGCTGCGGTTAGAAATAGGGGTGCAACAGATCAAAAAACTCACGGATCGGATCAACCCTCGGATCAGAGTCACGGATCGGATCATTTTTCGGATCAGCAAATAATAAAATTTGCAAAAACCTGTGAAAATTCCTCCACCATATAGTCACCACTGTAATATCCACCATCTCCCCCACTGTAATATTGGCTGAGTATGGCTGGGTACGGCTGAGCATGTCTGGGTATCGCCGAGTATGTCTGGGTATCACCGAGTATTGGCAAAGTATTGGCAGGGTATTGGCAAAGTATTGGCGGGGTATTGGCAAAGTATTGGCAGGGTATTGGCAAAGTATTGGCAGGGTATTGGCAAAGTATTGGCAGGGTATTGGCAAAGTATTGGCAGGGTATTGGCAAAGTATTGGCAGGGTATTGGCAAAGTATTGGCAAAGTATTGGCAAAGTATTGGCAGGGTATGGAGGGATCGCTGTGACTGCAATTGACACAGGCACTACAGATCCAGCCCACAGCGCTGCTGCCATCCGATCTCTCCCCTCTGTGTACAGATCTGTACACAGAGGGGAGAGAGGAACCAGCGTCATCATGATGCCGGTTTGTTTACAAGTGATTGCTCCATCCTTTGACGGAGCGATCACATTGTAAACAGCCGACGGGTGCACCAAGATGGCCGCCGCTCCGGAGCTAGGCCGAAGCCACGGTCTTTCCTAAGGCCGAGGCTGCGGATCGCGGCGTGTGCCGATCCGAACAGGGTGACCCGTTCAGATCACGGATCAGTGACGATCAGTTGCACCCTTAGTTAGAAATCATGGGGCCACGTATACAGGGCCGCTGATATGCCAGTACGACTGGCCCTGCTGTACCGGGCCCGACCAGCAGGGGGGCCCGGGCAACCTGCTATAATGTAATGTAAAAAAATAAATAAAAAATTCTCCACATACCATCCGACCCCCGTCCATCACCAATACCGTTTCGATAGTGGCAGGGGAGGGACTATTTTTTGTATTTCGGGCGCGGAAGAATGCCTCCTCCGCGCCCGCTCCTCATGCCGCACAAGTCCCGGCCATCCTATATCTTATATCGCGGAGTGATTCCTCTCTCTCCGCGTGAGAGGAAGAAGTAGAAGAGAGGCAAGCAGAGAGAGAGAGAGAGACTACATCTGCAGGGGCAGCCGATTTCTAACTAAATTACTCTGTGGACACTGAATTCCAGGCAGCAGCAAGAACAGGGAGGAAGTGACTGGCAGCTGACAATTACACAGGTGAGGTGTATGTTTGCTTGGGGGGGGGGGGGGGGCTTCAAGATCTACTACTACTGCAGGCTGCAGTAGCATTTATACATTATGGCACATTGGCATTGGTGGCATGGGTGGCACTGTCTGCAGCACATTACGGCATTGGCGGAATGGGTGGCACAGACTGCAGGTAGCACATGCATCATGGCCCATAACGCATGTGCTGCCTGCAGAGACAGGATGCTACCCATGCCGCCAATGCCATAATGTGCTGCAGACAGTGCCACCCATGCCGCCAATGCCGTAATGTGCTGCAGACAGTGCCACTAATGCCGTAATGTGCTGCAGACAGTGCCACCCATCCATGCCGCCAATGCTGTAATGTGCTGCAGACAGTGCCACCCATGACGCTAATGCCATAACGCATGTGCTGCCTGCAGAGACAGTGCCATCTATGCTGCCAATGGCATTATGCCATGGGTGGCAGTGTCTGCAGCACAATATGGCATTGGCGGCATGGCTGGCACTGTCTGCAGTACATTATGGCATTGGCGACATGGGTAGCACTGTCTCTGCATTACATTATGGCGTTGGCATGTCCCGCTGTCAAGACGCTGATCGCCACCATTACTAGTAAGGCCCCTTTTCACACTGGGGCGGTGGGTGCGTCGGCGGTAAAGCCCCACTATTTTTAGCGGGGCCTTACCGTCAATTTCACATTTTGGCCACTAACGCTTTTACCCCCGCTAGCGGCCGAGAAAGGGTTAAAACCACTGCAAAGCGCTGCTGCAGCAGCACTTTGCCGGCGGTATAGCGCCGTTGCCCATTGATTTCAATGGGCAGGAGGAGCGGTATACACACCACTCCTTCACCGCTCCAAAGATGCTGCTAGCAGGACTTTTTTTTAGCGTCCTGCCAGCGCACCGCTCCAGCCCTCTGGGCTTTCAAACTGGAGAGACAGGCTCTTTTAGGGTCTGGGGAGGGGCAAGGGGCGGGGCCAGGGGTGGGACCAGGGGTGGAACTGAAGGGGGCCCCGTCAGGTATGCTGTACGGGGGGCCCTATGATTTCTATCAGCGGCCCTGCACGTACAGCCTAGCTGACAGGAACAGGGAGCCAAGCTGAACTGACAAACCTCCCATTCATGCAACCAGAATACCTGTGAGAATCAGCACTTAAAACCGAGTTCCACCCTGAAAAATATTTTTACATTTTCCCAGTCCTTTATTAATACTAATAAAACATTTGGAGTATCCAGTTGGAGTTCTTGTCAGTCCCCTCCCCCAACAGCTCTAAACACCTCCCTAGGGAACACATTAACCCCTTGATCGCCCCCCTAGTGTTAGTCCCTGCCAGTGACATTTATACAGTAATCAGTGACTATTTTTAGCTCTGATCGCTGTAGAATTGTCAATGGTCCCAAAAAAAAGTGTCAAAAGTGTCCGACCTGTCCGCCGCAATGTCGCTGTCCCGCTAAAAATCACTGATCACCGCCATTAGCAGTAAAAAAAATTATAAAAATGCCACAAATCTATCCCCTATTTTGTAGACGCTATAACTTTTGTGCAAACCAACAAAATTTAACTTTTTGCGATTTTTTTTTTACCAAAAATATGTAGAAGAATACATATCGGTCTAAACTGATGAAGAAATTTACTGCTGCTGTGTTTTACATGCACGACAATTTGCAATAAATCTATATTTTTTATATATACTCATAATATGTTCCTTGGCTAACCATACTCACCTCACTCAAAGTCCCAGGGAGAATCCTATGTATATATGTATTGTATTGGGGATGGGAGGTGATGTTGGGGTGACACCAGACCTTCTATTATGTGTCTTTGTTTATAGCGCAAAAAATATAAACCGCAGGAGGTGGTCAAATACCACCAAAAGAAAGATCTATTTGTGGGGAAAAAAATACATGAATTTTGTTTGGGTACAGCGTCGCACGACCGCGCAATTGTCAGTTAAAGCGACGCAATGGCCTGGTCCTTAAAGCGGTTCTGCACTGTCTGTAGTGTTTTTTTTTTTTTTTTAGTGCAATGCAATGGATTAGGAGATGTAATTTAAGTACTCACGTGTTCCCTTTCTGTAACTCATTGCTGCCGGTTTTCGTCATCTAAATGAAGTTATAAAACTCTTTCCTGCTGGTTGCCATCTTGCCTGTGGGCATGTGAAACCACACAGGCATTTCAGATGGCCCAGCATGCACCGCCGTTACTGCGCAAATCTCGCGCGTGCGCAGTAACAGCAAAGTGTAGCTCACGTTCGCGGAAATCTCGCGAGATTTCGGAAGATGTGGCCGAAATCTCGCGAGATTTCGGAAGATGCCCGCACTGACTCCTGGGATCAATGACACCAGATCCCAGGAGACAGTGCGGCGTGACGAGGATCGACGCAGAGACCCCGCCCCCCGCCGAAGAGACAGAGGAAAGAACGTCAGCAATTACAAGGTATTACAAAAAAAACAACACTTCATTTAGTACTCTTTGCCTGATTTGGAAGGCAAAGAGATTTACTAAATGAAATGTGTGCCGAACCGCTTTAAGTGGTTAAGCAAAATTACCAAATCTATTTGTCACGTTTTAAGAGATAAAAACTTCTCTCGTTTATTAACCACTTGCCGATTGCCGCACACACATATACGTCGGCAGAATGGCCTGTACAGGCAAATGGGCGTACCTGTACATCCCTTTGAATTTGCCGCATTGCGGGCGCTCTTCCCGCAAACTCGATGTTCACCGGTGGCCCGCGATCGTGAGATGGAGAGGCAGAACGGGGAGATGCCTATGTAAACAAGGCATTTCCCTGTTCTGCCTAGCAACATGACAGATCTACTGCTCCCTGTCATGTCAGTGGTAGCCCATTTCCCCCCCACAGTTAGAATCACTCCCTAGGACACACTTAACCCCTTCATCGCCTACTAGTGTTTAGCCCCTTCCCTGCCAGTGTCATTTACACAGTAATCAGTGCATTTTTATATAGCACTGATCGCTTTATAAATGACAATGGTCACAAAATAGTGTCAAAAGTGTCCAATGTGTCCGCCACAATGTCGCAGTCCCGATATTAAAAAAAATGAAAAAATTAAAATAAAATAAAATAAAAAAATCGCAGATCGCCAACATTACTAGTAAAAAATAAATAAAAAAAATAATGATAAAAATGTCTTAAATCTATCCCCTATTTTGTAGACGCTATAACTTTTGTGCAAACCAATCAATATCTGCTTGTTGCAATTTTGTTTTACCAAAAATATGTAGAAGAATAAACTAAACCAAGGAAAAAAATATTTTTTTTTATATTTTTTTTTTATTTATTATTATAGCAAAAAGTAAAAAAAAAATATAGCTTTTTTTTTTCAAAATTGTCGCTCTTTTTTTCTTTATAGCGCAAAAAATAAAAACCCCAGAGGTGGTCAAATACCACCAAAAAAAAGCTCAAATTGTGGGGAAAAAAAAAGGACATCAATTTTGTTTGGGTACAACGTCGCACGACCGCGCAATTGTCAGCTAAAGCGACGCAGTGCTGAATCGCAAAAAATGCTCTCGTCAGGAAGGGGCAAATCCTTCCGGGGCTGAAGGGGTTAATTTGTGACCCGTCTATAGAAGTCGTTTTGGTTTCCTTTGGCATTTACACTACAAAATGCGATGCATCTGTTTATACAGAACAATAATAAATTATAATGACATTACATTGATTTATAGATGTTCTCTGCTTGTTAATCTGTTGCTGGAATAATATTTCACCGAGATCTCGTATCCTTCATTTCCTTTTTTGCTTTTAGTCATTTTATATATTTACGTGATGAAAATATTTATGTAGCGCCGACACTTTTCTAAAGCGTGCGCTATATGTGTAAATTTAGTTTTTCCAGAACTGTAACGGAGTTCTGGGGGTTAATTGTTTGGGTCATTTACTTTGGCATCAGTTTGGCTGGGCTGTACTGGAGTTCTGCCTGGTGATAGGTGCAGTGAGGCACCTGTGACAGGCTGAGGACCAAGCCTGGTTGGACGTGTTGGGTACCAATCTTTCCCAGAGCCAATCAGTGGGCACGTCTGGCCCCGCTGTGTATTCTGGGAAAGGGTATTTAAGAGGCTGAAGTCACGTGTTCAGGGTTCGGCTTGCTCTTTCATTCCTGGTTCCGGTCCGGGGCAGCCCCGTGAGGGGTCCCGGACCCAGGAGTGTCTGCTGCCCCCGTGAGCATGGTCACCCTGACCAGCCCCAGAGGCCCTCATGGTCTGGGGTGGGGATCCGTCCGTTCCCGAGCCTCGGAACTGGCTAGTCCGAGGCCCAGTAAGTGAAGGAGGATTCGGAGGTGTCTCGGTGTGCTCTCGGTATTGGAGGGACACAGCAACTCGTACAAGTGACCGGGGGAGGACTCTTCGGAGGAGGGCCAAGAAGTTGGCTGCTCGGTAAGATCCTGGGAGCTGAGTTGTATGGACACTAGAGAATCCGCATTTCTTACGGTATCGCCAAAGCGGCTGAAAGATCCGGGTACTGTAGGAAAAGTTCCTAATGCCGCGTACACACGGTCGGAATTTGCGATGGAAACAGTCCGATGGGAGCTTTTCATCGGATTTTCGGACCGTGTGTACGCCCATCGGTCTTTTTCTGTCGGAATTTTCGACGGACTTTGGATTGAGAACCTGTTCTCAATTTTTCAGACGGAAAACCTTTCTATCGGATTTTCCGATCGTGTGTATGCAATTCCGACACGCAAAATTCCGACGCATGCTCGGAAACAATTCGACGCATGCTCGGAAGCATTAAACTTCCCTTTTATAGTGCTGTCGAACGTGTTTTATGCCGCTGTGTTACTGACCGTCGGAATTTGGTGTGACCGTGTGTAGGCAAGACAGTTTGAGCGGAATTCCGACGGGAAAACCATCAGAGCTTTTTCCGACGAGAATTCCGACCGCGTGTACGCGGCATAACTCACCTTTCAGTTACAATCTACTCTGTGGCAGAGACTTTGCGAATCTTTGAAATCACTTGTTGGCTGCTAAATCTACAGTTAGATGTTTATCCATCAGTGAAGCGCTCAGTTGCGAGTGGCTACTCTCTGGGTTACCTAAAGACACATTCAATTGATGTCAGCAGTTCTGAAGTGCCTGAGCTTTATCACCCGTGCCCTCTATTCCCAACTGAGAGACTGTGTTATATTTGAACGTTACCCTTTGCAAATAAAAATCCTCAAAAGGACATTTGTGTGTCGGCTTCTGAAATTACTGGGTACTAACCCTGGGAACCCCTAGACAAACGAACGACGAGCTGCAAGGAGAAGGTAATTGGTAGCGCCCCAGGGGTTGTGGCGCTACATTTACATGAAATGTGACCTTCTGTATATTATCGTGTTTTCTTGTTAATAAAAAGTTATTCGGGTTAGAGATAAACCACCAGGGCAGGATGGTGACTCCAGTGGACGAACAAAGCCTTTCGAAAACCGTGGGAGATGAATTTTGGTATTCTCTCTGGGTGGGCATGTAACAATACATTTTTTTTATTTTACTCTTTGCGGACCGCACCCAGGTAAATATACTGTGGCAGGGCGGCCGTTCTGTGCCAGATCATGTACATCATGGGTGCTCAACCTGAGGACCTCCATCTGTTGGGGAACTACAAATCCCATCACGCTTCAGCCTTTAAGGGTCAGGCTTGTAACTCTCAGCCTTGCAATGCCTCATGGGACTTGTAGTTCTGCAACAGCTGGATGGCCACAAGTTGAGCACCCATGATGCACATGTACATGATCCAGTCCCATCTGTGCTGTGATTTGGTACAGCACAAGTTGGTCAGCAGGTGATGGGGAGGCCGGGGATACTTGAAGTGAATTTTTGGGAAGGGGGAGGTGTAAAGAGGCAGAGCACACCACTGTGTGTGTGGGGGGGAGGAGTGATGCGAAAGGGGCAGTGAGGACTACTGTGAGGGGGGGGGGGACAATGTAGGGACAGAGCACTGCTTTGGGGGGGTGTAGAGGGGCAGTACTGTTTAGGTGCTGTAAAGGGCAAAAGCATGCCTTTGCATGTACAGTATCTGACAAAAGTAAGTACACCCCTCATATTTCTGTAAATATTTTCTTCTATCTTTTCATGTGACAACACTGAAGAAATGACACTTGTCTACAATGTAAAGTAGTGAGTGTACAGCTTGTATAACAGTGTAAATTTGCTGTCCCCTCAAAATAACTCAACACACAGCCATTAACCACTTTAGGACAGACCTATTTTTTTACACTAGGGGTTTACAAGTTAAAATCATTTTATATATTATTTTTTTTGCTAGAAAATTACTTAGAACCCCCAAACGTATAATATATATATATATAAAATTATAATTTTTTTTCCCCGACACCCTATAGAAAAAAATGGCGGTCGTTGCAATACTTTATGTCACACCGTATTTGCGCAGGGGTCTTACAAACCCAATTTTTGGGGAAAAAATACACTTTTTTGAATAAAAAAAAAAAAAAGAAAACCAGTAAAGTTAGCCCAATTTTTTTTTTTTATATTATGAAAGTTTAAAAATGTCTACAGTTTACCAATTTTGAGTTACAGAGTAGGTCTAGTGCTAGAAATATTACTCTCGCTCGAACGATCGCGGCGATACCTCACATGTGTGGTTTAAACACCGTTTTCATATGAGGGAGCGACTTGCATAAGCGAGAACTCAGGGAAAGGGTGCTCTAAAATGTATTTATTTTTTTTTTTCTTATTTATTTTACATTTATTTTTACACTGTCACTTTAGAAAAAAAAAAATGGATCAATTTTATTCCTATTACAAGGGAAGTAAACATCCCTTCTAATATTAAAAAAAAAAAAGCATGACAGGACCTCTTTAATGTCTAAAAGACCTTGGATCTCACATTTACACCTCAGCAGGCAATTGGGACTTTTCTCTTTTTGGCCAAATCGGAAAAACGGGTCTCAGACCTGCTTCCGATTGGCCTGAGGATCAGTGTTTCAATAGCGAATATTCATTCGCTGTTGTAACACCTGGGTGGGCTCATGGTGCAATGCTCTGCGCCACAAACCCACCCTATTTTGAAGCTTATTAAAGCCTATGGCTCTAATCAGGAGCTTTATAAAAAAAAAAGTCCCCCGCACGCTGTAATTCATGCTGAAAGGGGCCGGACGCATGAATAGGGGGTGGCTGCGACGGCCGTGTATAGATTAATTCATAGCATGAGCTCTATCAATTCATGCGTTTGAGGCGGAAGTGACGTTTGACATTGCTTCCGTCACCCAATGGCATTGAGTAAAGTGGGGGGGGGGGGACATCATTCCCTCACTCTAGAGCTACAGATCATTGAGGGAACCATGAATGCCAACATGTACTGTGACATACTGAAGCAGAGCTGATCCCCTCCCTTCAGAGACTGGGCCGCAGGGCAGTATTCCAACATGATAACGACCCCAAACACACCTCCAAGACCACCACTGCCTTGCTAAAGAAGCTGAGGGTAAAGGTGACGGACTGGCCAAGCATGTCTCCAGACCTAAACCCTATTGATCATCTGTGGGACATCCTCAAACGGAAGGTGGAGGAGCGCAAGGTCTCCAACATCTACCAGCTCCGTGATGTCATCATGGAGGAGGGGAAGAGGACTCCAGTGGCAACCTGTGAAGCTCTGGTGACCTCCATGCCCAAGAGGGTTAAGGCAGTGCTGGAAAATAATGGGGGCCACACAAAATATTGACACTTTGGGCCCAATTTGGACATTTTCACTTAGGGGTGTCCTCACTTTTGTTGCCAGCGGTTTAGACATCAGTCCCTCACTCTACTTCCTGCCTCTCAGGGGACAACATCGGATTGTCTCTGCCACTACCGACGGATCGGGTAAGCGGTGAAGACGACCCGGGGGGGCACCTTTCCCGCCGCCAATAAAAGTGATCTCTCGGCGAATCCGCTGTGGAGACCACTTTCATCGTAAAGCAGACCGCCCGCCGTTTAAGAAAATACCAGGGTTATTGCAGCTATCTGCTGCCATAACAACGGTATGCAACGTCAAAATACCGACATATAATGACCGCGGGCGGTCTGGAAGTAGTTAATATATAAACCGCGGGCATCAAAAGTGAGTACACCCCTAAGTCAAAATGTCCAAAATTGGGCCCAATTAGCCATTTTCCCTCCCCGGTGTCATGCGACTCGTTAGTGTTACAAGGTCTCAGGTGTGAATGGGAATGGGGAGCAGGTGTGTTAAATTTGGTGTTATCGCTCTCACTCTCTTATACTGGTCACTGGAAGTTCAACATGGCAACTCATGGCAAAGAACTTGTTGCTCTACATAAAGATGGTCTAGACCAGTGATGGAGAACCTTGGCACCTCAGATTTTTTGGAACGACATTTCCCATGATGCTCATGCACTCTGCAGTGTAGTTGAGCATCATGGGAAATGTAGTCCTAAAACATCTGGGGTGCCAAGGTTCTCCATCAATGGCCTAGACCAGAAGTCGCCAAAACGATGGCCCTCCAGGTGCTCAGGAACTACAATTCCCATCATGCCTAGTCATGTCTGTGAATGTCAGAGTTTTACAATGCCTCATGGGAGGTGTAGTTCGGCAACAGCTGGAGGGCCGTAGTTTGGAGATCCCTGGCCTAGACCATAAGAAGATCGCCAAGACCCTGAAACTGAGTGAAGCTGAATTCTATTACTATGGAAAACTTTACTGGGCCTGTTAATGTTGAACATGTTGGTTATTATAATAGAAGTTGTGATACAAAGTCTAATGGTTTTGTATGTAAGCTCTTGCTGCACACTTTTTCATCATCAATATTCCGTATCAATACATGATTAGTTCTTCTGTGCCGAGGTCAGTAGACGATGTCCTCAACTATTCAGTCCATCTAAAGAACCCGAAGAGATGAGAAGCTTCCATCATGAGTGTGGGCTCTATGACTGGAGGACACCATTGACCTGCATCATTCCCAACGGAAGGAAATATTATTCAGAATATATTTAATAACCGAGGCACATGGCAGCTGCAGAACGAGTGTATTTTCCATGTGATGGGGGTGACACGTCTGGGGCCGGGCCGGTGCCCTCGGATATTTATTGAATTACGGTAAGGTCGCAGGTCAGTGTAATTGAGTCCAACCTCTGCAGCTCCTCGCCTCTATGCATGGATAATCAGGACAAATGCAAGCAAGATTAACAACACACCGGGATCAGAGTGCAGCTCTCCGAAAACACATCGAAATTCAAACAAGGTACCAGGCAAAGCTCGTAAATCATTATCCGTCGGCACCAAGGCACTAAACGAGGCTTAAAATTCTCCAGAAAGATCAGCGAGAAAAGTTACATCATTTTTCAATTGCGATTTAAAGGCGAACCCCCAAACAGATATTAAAAAATATTCAATCCAGTAAATAGTAATTTGAAGTCCACTATATTGTCAAAAGTATTGGGATGCCTGCTTTTACACACACAGATGCACTTTAATGGCATCCCAGTCTTAGTCCGTAGGGTTCAATGTTGAGTTGGCCCGCCCTTTGCAGCTATAACAGCTTCAACCCTTCTGGGAAGGCCGTCCACAAGGTTTAGGAGTGTGTCTATGGGAGTGTTTGACCATTCTTCCAGAAGAGCATTTGTGAGGTCAGGCAATGTGGATGAGAAGGCCTGGCTCGCAGTCTCCGCTCTATATCACCCCAAGGTGTTCTATTGGGTTGAGGTGCAGGCCAGTCAAGTTCCTCCACCCCAAACTCGCTCATCCATTTCTTCATGGACCTTGCTTTGTGCACTGGTCCAAATCATTTGGTGGAGGGGGGATTATGTTGTGGGAGTTGTTTTTCAGGAGTTGGCCCCTTAGTTCCAATGAAGGGAACTCTTAAGGCGTCAGCATACCAAGACATTTTGGACAATTTCATGCTCCCAACTTTGTGGGAACAGTTTGGGGACGGCCCCTTCCTGTTCCAACATGACTGCCCACCAGTGCATAAAGCAAGGTCCATAAAGACATGGATGAGCGAGTTAAAAATACAAAGCTGATGCAATAACCACGATTTCAAACCCCCCCTCCCCCCCGGGAAACGCTTTCCCTCTTTAGCTGCAGAGGCAGTGGCCAGGGTGTACACATGCTGTGGCGATAATGCTTCGAGTCCTGGCAAGAACTGTGACCTATGCAAGTGAATGGGGCCACTCTACAAGCATCTTGCAACGGCGTGCAATGCATATGATTGCGGCGTGCTAGAGCTGAGATCACTGAGTTAAAGAGGATGGCGAGGAGGCGATACAGTGCTTCCTCACCGCCTGTCAAATGCTTTCTCTTCCACCTCCATCAATGAGCCTCCCATACCCCCTCCATCGAAGAGCCTTTGCCCCCCACCTTCACTGATGAGCCTTCGCTCTTCCCCCCCCCCCCCCCCCCCACCTCCATCAGTAAGCGCTCCCGCCTCACCTCCTTTAATGAGCCTTCCCTTCCCACCTCCATCAATGAGCCTTCCCTCCCACCTCCATCAATGAGCCTTCCCTTTCCACCTCCATCAATGAGCCTTCCCTTTCCACCTCCATCAATGAGCCTTCCCTTTCCCACCTCCATCAATGAGCCTTCCCTTTCCACCTCCATCAATGAGCCTTCCCTTTCCACCTCCATCAATGAGCCTTCCCTTTCCCACCTCCATCAATGAGCCTTCCCTTTCCACCTCCATCAATGAGCCTTCCCTTTCCACCTCCATCAATGAGCCTTCCCTTTCCACCTCCATCAATGAGCCTTCCCTTTCCACCTCCATCAATGAGCCTTCCCTTTCCACCTCCATCAATGAGCCTTCCCTTTCCACCTCCATCAATGAGCCTTCCCTTCCCACCTTCATCAATGAGCCTTCCCTCCCCCACCTCCATCAATGAGCCTTCCCTTTCCACCTCCATCAATGAGCCTTCCCCATTGCCCGTTGGTGATTTTTCTTTCCTTGGACCACTTTTGGTTCTCTTTTGGTCGGTCCTGACCACTGCAGACCGGGAACATCCCACAAGAGCTGCAGTTTTAAAGTTGCTCTGACCCTGTCATCTACACATTACAATTTGGCCCTTGTCAAAGTTGCTCAAATCCTTACGCTTGCCCATTTTCAAGAACAACATGGTCACTTGCTGCCTAATAAACCCCACCCACTTTCAGATGCCATTGTAACCATATAATCAAGGTTATTCACTTAACCAGTCAGTGGTCAGAATGTTATGGCTGAACTCAACAGTAGACTCTCTCTCTCTTACACACATACATTATATATAGATAGATAGAGAGAGTGTGAGAGACTGGTCTCCATGCACCAAAAATGTTGCATGTCATATTTGGGTCACGTTGCCCTATAAATGTTGCATGCCCCTGTCAATGACGTGACAAGGGGCGGGGTCACTCAGTGATGTCAACAGGTGGCCCTGCCGCTTAGTTTATTTATTAAGTTAGTGGCAGCCCACGGTCGGGTGCAGACCTTTTGTTTGTTTTTTTGTGTGGGCCAGCATTCATCAGGATTGATGCTGGATTTATTTTGTGGGACGTTTATTTTATTTTTCCTTTTTCTAAGAAAGGACTCTGGGTTTTTATTTACTTTGGTCCTTTGTAAAAGAGTGGGCATACCGTGTACCCCCATACTCATTCACATGGAGAGGGTGGCAAGATCTTGTTAAAGGGGGCTTCCAGTTTCCAATAAGTCACCCCCACAACCCTTGTCTTCATTACAATAGCCCCCATTCGGAGGGCATGTGGCCTGCATCCTCGGATAAGGGTCTGGTATGGATTTTAGAGGGAACCTCACGTCAATTATTATCATTTTTTTTTTTTTTTTAGCACATGGTTTCCCTCAAAATCCATACCAGACCCGAATGGCCTGGTATGGATTGGGAAGGGGGGGGGGGGGGGCTTTCTGTGCTGTCCACCCACCCCTCCTTAATTCCTTTTAATGCTTGCTTTTCTTTTGTTTACATTTGTTTACAATCCCACTGACAGCAGATGAGTCATGGTTGTTAAGGACACAGCAGGGAACGACTCCTTAACAACCAGCTATCCATTGGTGGAAATACTGCACGTTTTCACTACTGATATATTGCATCACTTCAAGAAACAGTGTATGCGATAGTTTCAGTTCACTAAAAAAATGCTACTAAAACTATTTGAAAAATGCTATGAGCCATTTTACAGCTGATCTTAAAGCGGTAGATAAATATTTTGAGACTTGGGCTTGCTGTAACAAAAATATTTAAAATTTTAAAGAATTCACTTTAGACCCCTTTCACACCAAGGACGTTTTGCAGGCGCTATAGCGCTAGAAATAGCGCCTGCAATCCGCCCTAAAACAGCTGCACCATTGTCTGTAGTGTGAAAGCCCGAGGGCTTTCACACTGCAGCGGTGCGCTGGCAGGGCGTCACAAAAAGTCCGGCCAGCAGCTACTTTGGAGCAGTGAAGGAGCGGTGAACTCACCGCTCCTCCAGCGCTGCTCCCCATTGAAATCAATGGGGCAGCGCTGTAATACCGCCGGCAAAACGCCACCATTGCGGCATTTTGCCGGGGGTTTTAACCCTTTCTCGGCCGCCAGCGGGGGGTAAAAGCGCCCCGCTAGCGGTCAAAATGCGCCGCAAATCCGACGGTAAAACGCCGCTAAAAATAGCGGCATTTTACCGCCGACGCTATGGGCGGTGTGGTGTGAAAGGGGTCTTAAAGTGTTTTTTTCAGTACAGCTGCAGTGCCTTGAAAAAGTATTCATACCTCTTAAATTTTCCACATTTTGTCATGTTACAACCAAAAACCTAAATATATTTTATTGGGATTTTATGTGATAGACCAACACAAAGTGGCTCCTAATTGTGAAGTGGAAGGAAAATGATAAATGGTTTTCAACATTTTTTACAAATAAATATGTGAAAAGTGTGGGGGGGCATTTGTATTCAGCCCCCTTTACTCTGATACCCCTAACTAATGTAGCGGTCACACTTTAACGAGTGTATGCTATATGTGGAAATTTAGTATTTTACCTCAGAACAGTAATGGGGTTCTGAGGGTTAATTGTACAGGTTAACTTTGGCATCAGTTTGGCTGGGCTGTACTAGGGTTCTGCCTGGTCATGGGTGCAGTGAGGTATCCATGACTGGCCTAGAACCAGGCTTGGTTTGACGGTTTGGGTATCAGTCTTCCCAGGAGCCAATCAGTGGGTGCCTCTGGCCTCGCTGTGTAGTCTGGGGAAGGGTACTGAAGTCACGTGTTCGGGGTTTGGCCGCAGTCCTGTTTCCTGGTTCTGGACCGGGGTAGCCCCGCGAGGGGTCCCGGGCCTGGGAGCACTAGCCGTCCTGCAAACATGGTCAGTCTGACTAGCCCCACAGACCTGCATGGTCTGGGGTGGGGATCCGTCTGTTCCCGAGTCTCGGAGCCGGTTAGCCCGAGGCCCAGTAACTGAGGGAGGATTCAAGGCGTCCCGGTGTGCTCTCAGTTTTGGAGGGGCACCACAGCTCATACAAGTGACCAGGGGAGGACTCTTCGGAGGAGGGCCATTAAGCTGGCATCTCAGTAAGAGCCTGGGAGCTGAGTTGTATGGACACTAAAGAATCCACACTTCCACAGTACTGCCAAGGAGACGGAGAAAGTTCCAGATACTGTGAGAAAGGTTCCTATTCATCTTCGGTTGCAAGTCTATTCTATGTCAGAGACTTTTTTGCAAGTTTCCGGATCACATTGCTGGCTGCCATACCTCTGGCTAGAGGTCTGTCCGGCAGTGAAGCACCCAGCTGCGAGTGGCTACTCTCTGGGTTTGATTAGAGACATTCATTGGATGTCAGCAGTTCAAGGTGCCCGAGTTTCTTCACCCTTGCCTTCTATTCCTATCTGAGACTGTGTTATGTTGGATGTTACCACTGCAGAAATAAAAACCTTCAAAAAAGGACTTTTATCGTGTCAGCATCCAAAGTTGTTGGGTACTAACCCTAGGAACCCCTGGACATTCACCGACAAGCCAAGCGGAGGTAACCGGTAAGCCCAAAAGTCAAGGCCGCCTCTCTGAGGGTTATGGCCGCTACACTAAAATCTAGTGGAACCGATTGCCTTCAAAAGTCACCCAATTAGTAAATAGAGTCCACCTGTGTGGAATATAATCTCCATATAAATACAGCCATTCTGTGAAGCCCTCAGAGATTTGTTAGGGAACCTTAGTGAACAAACAGCATCATGAAGGCCAAGGAACACACCAGACAGGTCAGGGATAAAGTTGTGGAGAAGTTTAAAGCAGGGTTAGGTTATAAAAAAAATATGCCAAGCTTTGACATCTCACGGAGCACTGTTCAATCCATCATCCGAAAATGGAAAGAGTATGGCACAACTGCAAACCTACCAAGACATGGCCGTCCACCTAAACTGACCGGCCGGGCAAGGAGAACATTCATCAGAGAAGCAGCCAAGAGGTCCATGGTAACTCTGGAGGAGCTGCAGAGATCCACAGCTCAGGTGGGAGAATCTGTCCACAGGACAACTATTAGTCGTGTTCTCCACAAATCTGCCCTTTATGGAAGAGCGACAAGAAGAAAGACATTGTTAAAAGAAAGCCAAAAGAAGTCCTATTTGCAGTCTGCGAGAAGCCATGTGGAGGACACAGCAAACATGTGGAAGAAGGTGGTCAGGTGAGACTAAAATTGAACTTTTTGGCCTAAAAGAAAAAAAACGCTATGTGTGGTGGAAAACCAACACTGCACATCACCCTGAACACACCATCCCCACCGTGAAACATGGTGGTGGCAGCATCATGTGGTGGGGATGGTTTTCTTCAGCAGGGACAGGGAAGCTGGTCAGAGTTGATGGGAAGATGGATGGAGCCAAATACAGGACAATCTTAGAAGAAAACCTGTTAGAGTCTGCAAAAGACTTGAGACTGGGGCGGAGGTTCACTTTCTAGCAGGACAACGACCCAAAACATACAGCCAGAGCTACAATGGAATGGTTTATATCAAAGCATATTCATGTGTTAGAATGGCCCAGTCACAGTCCAGACTTGAATCCAATTTATAATCTGTGGAAAGACTTGAAAATTGCTGTTCACAGACGCTCTCCGTCCAATCTGACAGAGCTTGAGATATTTTGCAAAGAAGAAGAATAGGCAAAAATGTCCTCTCTAGATGTGCAAAGCTGGTAGAGACATCCCCAAAAAGACTTGCAGCTGTAATTGCAGTGAAAGGGGGTTCTACAAAAGTATTGACTCAGGGGGGCGCCATACAAAATGCCCCCCTACACTTTTCACATATTTGTAAAACATGTTGAAAACCATTTATCATTTTCCTTCCACTTCACAATTATGTGCCACCTTGTGTTGGTCTATCACATAAAATCCCAATAAAATACATTTACGTTTTTGGTTGCAACGTGACAAAATGCGGAGAATTTCAAGGGGTATGAATACTTTAAGGCACTGTAGTATACAGCAAGATCGAATCCATCTTTTAGAGCAAAGTGACACCACATGGTATTCGTCTCTCTTTGGACACTTTTACATACACACATACCATAAAAAAGTTGGTTTATTTCACAGAAACAGATGTAGTTATGTTATAATGGTGGCACCAGCGGGATAGGATACCTAATTTCAGTGTACCGATTAAAAAAAAAAAAAAAAAAAAAAAAGTAGCTTTTACTTATAATGGTGATGGATTCCCGCCAACACACAGCACAGCTTGAAAAGATGAGTTATGCCGCTTGCCTTCTGTGCTTATTGTAACTTAAAAGCGGTTCCCTCAGAGGACGGAGCCGTTATGTTCTTCTGCATTTCTTCCCTCCCGCTTCTCCCGTGGACATCAGGAAGTAAGCCGAGATAAATCAGAGCGAGGCGGCTGTCGGCCCGTGCAGCTGTGCCCTCCGTTCTTTAATGACTTCTCCTTCCCAATTATAAGGAGAATAATACATTGACTTGAAGTATGCAATATAAAAAAAACACAGCAACCACTTCCCTTCCAGGAGAATACCTATGGAGCGCCGAGACGGAGAGCGTTTTATCTAAAAATGCTAATTGAACTTTCTTGCTTTCACTGTGACAATGCGTCATATAACCACATCTACTTCCTCCAGGATAATAAACCCTTATCGCAGGCGACTGGCTGATTTTAGCTCGACAGTTGTGTGCGCCAAAAGGATGCAAATATCTTACTGGGAGTTATTATTCAAAGCCAACTTCAGCCTAAACGAAATCCTCTCTCGTCTTGTAGTGGTTCACTTGTGTCTTACTATTATGCCCCATACACACGGTCGGGAACTCCGACGGAAAATGTCCGATCGGACCATGTTGTCGGAAAATCCGACCGTGTGTGGGCTCCATCAGACTTTTTCCATCGGAATTTCAGACGGAAAAAATTTGAGATCCTGCTCTCAAATTTTCCGACAACAAAATCCAAAATCTGACTTTTTCCGATCGTATGTAGAGATATCCGACGGACAAAGTGCCACGCATGCTCAGATCAAATTAGGAGACCAAACCTATTGGCTACTAGCCTCTACGTAGTTGCGTCGTACGCAACGAACGTCACCACGTTCAGAATGATCGGATTTTCCGACAACTGTGTCCGACCGTGTGTATACAACACCAGTGTCGGACAAAATTCGTCGGAAAAAATCAGACGGATTTTGTGGTTGGAATTTCCGACCGTGTGTACGGGGCATTGGAGAACATTCTCCGTCAGAAAGAAATCTTTTTTGATTCAAATAGGTTTTGCACTCCCATAGACTAGTACCCAGGGCTCAAGTCCTGCGGGAACGCATGGGAACGGAGTTCCTGTACTTTTTCCACAACAGGAACTCCGTTTCCGTTAGCAGCCGTGTCCTGCAAGGCTTTGAAGTATGCGAGCTGTGTGGCAGGTGCTACACCAGCAGCCGCCGACACAGCTCACAATAGTAAGTGACGCACACCAGGGGTGGACTGACCATTCCGGCATTGCCAGTAGGGGGCCCCATGACAGCTTCTGCTTCGATCTACCTGTCAATCACAGCTAGCTGACGGGTAGATCAGGTCCCTGCTGCTAAGAGATTGTGTTTAGTCAGACCTCTCTTGATGAGCTCCTCCCCGCCGGCCCCTCCTGATTTTCTGTCTCCTCATCCTCCCCCCCCCCCAGTCTCCTGCATACTTGCTCTGTGTGTCCCGCTGAATCCCCCCCTCCCCACCTGACCATTAAGGCATTGCCAGTAGGGGGCCCCATGACAGCTTCCGCTTCGATCTACCTGTCAATCACAGCTAGCTGACGGGTAGATCAGGTCCCTGCTGCTAAGAGATTGTGTTTAGTCAGACCTCCCGTGATGCGCTCCTCCCTGCCGGCCCCTCCTGATTTTCTGTCTCCCCATCCCCCCCCCCAGTCTCCTGCATACTTGCTCTGTGTGTCCCGCTGAATCCCCCCCCCTCCATCTTCAGTGCCATATGATGAGAGAACCCAGAGGAGGAGCTCAGCTATTCTGCTCACAGGACATGCAGGGAGAGAGGTGAGCTGAGAGAGGAACATCAGTTTGGGGTGGTAAGCTGAGCGCAATACCTGGCAAAGTTTAATGCCAGGAGGGAAGTTTATGTGGAAATATGTGAAGGGTTGGAATAGCAGCGAGTGTGTGTTGGAGCCCTGCAGAGTTTGCAGCCCCCCCCCCCAAGCTAACATACATTTCCTAAGCAGGAACACATCACTATCTCCCCAAGCATTCTGTCCAGATAATGTGCAGTTCATTTATGACCTTTCCGTTTAACCCTGTGTTATCCAAACTCTGTTCAATGAAAAGTGTAAACTCACCACATAAACACTCTATATACAAAATAACGTTCCCCAATAAAGATCAGAACATGATGTTCACATTTGCATGGAAGCACAATTGAATGAATGCTGATTATTCAGAGAATTACCGTATTTATGTTTATTGAGGATTGTTTTTTTTTTTTTTTTTTTTATGTACCAACAGTTAAGCTTCATACACACAATACGAAAATTGGATGAAAAATACCACTTTTGAAGCGTTCGTGAATATGAGAGTATCATTTTTTTTTTTTTTTTTTTTGGTGGTGGAGTGGATCTTGGGTGGAAGTTCCCACACTTTTTTCCCCAGGACTTGACCCCTGCTTGTACCACTTGAAGGTCAGATGCACTCCGTCAATGAACTTTGAATGATCTCAGAAATGTGTAAGAGGGACCAGATATTTGGTACCCAAAGTGGGGAAAATGCACATTGGGGGCCAAGGAATGCAGAACTATGCATTAACTCAAAAGTTCCAACAAGGCAGGCACTACCACAGAGAGGGGATACGCTCCACATCGGAAACCTGCACTGACAGGGTATATGATACCGGGGAATCAACAGCAGGTGACCAGCGGGGAGCTATATTGGAGGCTCAGGTTTTGCCGTGTCCCAGCCATTTGCTATAATCACACACTGCCAGTCTACGGGTGGAATAAAACAAGCTGCCGACTGACATCTGTTATTACACAGACCGGGGAAATTAATTTCTTCTCAAACAAACGTGGATAGGGGCTTCGTTCTGATGTCCATCTTCAGCCATAACTCTATGGTTTTCTTATGTGGCCTCCTATTGAGGAATCGCTCCAAATTGAGCAAAAAAAAAAAAAAAAACACACTTGATCACACTCCACTCTTTACCCTTTTACGAAAACTGGAAACGCGTTGGGTATTGGGGTATCACACCCAGTTGAGAGCAATAGTGTGATTTTATGTTCAGGTTTTGATTTTAATTGTCCTTTGTATATCGGTTTATATAATATTGGGTAGACGTCATACATCTTTTTTAATATGTGATCATTTGATCTTTGTACTATTAAAAGTATTAGCTACATTTATTGTGTTGGTGGTCTTTCAAAGTCCCATTTAGGGGGATATTCTTTTGGTCTAAAAGTTCCAACAAGGTGGCAACAGGATAAGGAAGTATTATGAAAGCAGCCTCAGCTTGCTCCATCTAAGGCCAACCTCAATGCATTTTGACCCATCCCCAGGATGTGATTAAGCCCCTGGGGGTGGGGGAAAATGCATTGGCTGTAGCATGCGGAGGCTGCTTTTACCCGCTAACCACATGGCCAGATAGGTGTGTGGTTGCTGGAATACTTCCTTATCCTTACAGAATTCTTGAGTCAGGACAGACTCACTTCCAGCCTGCACCCACAAAGTGGTTTCCATCTTATAGGACCATGGTTGCCTGAGCGGCAGCCCCTAAGCAGTAAACAGGGTCAAGGTGGCAACAGGACCTAAATATCACTGCCGAACCTGGTACAGCAATAGTTTACAGAAGGACTTGTAGAACACAGTCCTAATACTGCAAAGGGCACATTAGCAGGCTTACAATACCTGACAGCATCTGGCAAAGAGGGTGACTGGTAGGCAATGTGGCAACAAGGGCACACGAGAGGCAGAAGAAAGGAGCTCCATGATAGCCACTCAGGCATTGGGTCCCTACACTGTACCTTTCCCTATACTAGACATCTGTCCCTCACCAGCGGGTTCCTGTCCTTGACCTAGATACTTCACAAATGCACGCCACATGCAGCGGGACAGTGCTATTTATTAACACTGCCCATACGAAAAAATGGTTGCAGAGGTCATCTAGCACAGCAGTGTCCAAACAGAGCTGCTCCCCTGGTCATGCCTATGGGGGCCTCAGAGGAACAAGAGTTTCTCTTATCGTCCATCCTCTCTGCATAGCGGCTGCCACAATAGCGCCACCTGTGCAAGCAAGGTGTTCTACACATGCCTACAAGTGTCTCAAACTGATTATTATACAGGATCTATTAAGCACCAACAGTTGGCACAGGTCTTTACAAAATAAAGGGAGACAGTACAGTTGCAATACAATTCAATACAAGGAGGGTTAGGAGGGCCCAGCTCGTGAAAGCTTACAATCTAAAGGGACGAGTGATACAAAGGGTAATAATGAGTGTGGAGAGGAGGAGTTCGAGAAAGTAAAATTCAGTTGTTGAGTAGAGGTGGGATAGACTCCCTTGAAGAGGTGAATTGAGTTTTCTAGGATCACCTAAACACAGAGTAGGACAGTGGTCTCCAAACAACGGCCCGGGGCCTGATGTAGCCCCTTTGGTTGCCATTATCTGGCCCTTGATGGACTATTCTTCCACTGATACGATACACGATCCGGCCAACTGACAAAAACAATGGGGCACTATTTCTCTTGACACCAGCAATGGGTTTCCCAATGATGGGGCACTATTCCGCCACCTTATACTAAACGTGGCAAGGTTTACTCCCACTGATGTCAGGAAATTTTCCACTCCTGCTGGCCACAGTCTGGCCCCCCTAAAGTCTGAAGGACAATAAACTGGCCCTTTATTTAGAAAGTTTGGAGACCCCCAGAGAAGGAGACAACCAGATTGGGGTAGGGAGATTTGGAGAATATGCAAGGCTCTGAAAAAGTCCTGGAGAGCAGTATGGGAGGAGATGACGAAAAGGTCTTGGGAGGAGTAAATAGGGTGGTTTGGTTATGTAGCTCGAGACAGAGCTGTGGATGGCTTTGTAAGTCATTATTATTATGAATTGTACATATACTGTATGTTCATGAAGTGCAACCTTCCCAAAAAAATGATGGTTAACCTGAGAGACTCTAGTTGACAAGCGGGCAAGACCACTATAATGCAAAGTCTAATTTGCTTTAACAGGAAAACAAATTTCACCCTGACCGGAGTCAATATCTACCAGACAGAAGTACAGTTAAATCACACTTGTTAAATAATAATAAAAAGGTAAACAGAGTAAACATAGCCAGAGTTCAGGAACCGGAACGGATAGTCAGACAAGCCAAAACGTCAGGGAGCCAGAGATGAGCATAGTAGAACAGCAAGCAGGATCTGGAGCCAGAAGGAATGTCAGCCAAGCAAGTCTTTAACAGGAACACAGGAGAGCGTCTCTAGAGATGTGACCAAGGCGAAGGCAGAGATCAACTGGGCTGGACAGCTTAAGTAGACAGGACTGACGAGCAGGATATCATCAACAGGTGAGTCGCTGTGTTGAGATAGGAGCTGGCAATTAGCCGATAGCTGAGCGGCCAGCTTTGAGAAGGAAGGGTTGAGCCCAGCCCTTATTTTAAGTAGCCTTGTTATACGAGAGCTGTACAGAAAGTAATGCAAAAAAATGGGCATAACTCTTACATAGGTTGTTCAAATATCACATGTTGAACAACTCTATGGAAACTCTTCTTCGCAGGTAAATAATGGATTCCAAGCAGAAGCAATGTGCTTTCATTGAGTTCTTGATGCAGGGGTGCAGGCTGCCCGACATCCACAGAAGGCTACAGAATGTTTGCAAAGATGACACTATCTTTTTACTGGTGACTGTCAATGGTGTCATCCCAGTAAACATTCTGTCGCCTTCTATGAATGTCAGACAGCCTCCGATGCTCCCCTGCAGTGAGGAGATGATGTGCTGTAACCTCTAGCAACTAATCAGTAAGCAGTAATGATATGCTGTAACCTCTAGCAACTAATCAGTATGCAGTAATGATATGCTGTAACCTCTGGCAACCAATCGCAATTGCTGCCTGATCTTATACAGTAAACGGATTTTAAGTCTAGCTGCTATTTATTGTACGTCTCAGAGCAGGTGGAGAGTGAAATTGCATGGGGGGGGGGGGAATTTTTGCCCAGGGTCCAATCAATAATAAAAAAAGACAGCCCTGATCGCGTCAGCTTGGGACATTTCCAGAGCAAGTGGATGAGCCTGACATTTCGGACATATGGACATAGGTTTGCAGTTGTGCCATACTCTTTCCATTTTCCTATGATGGATTGAACAGAGCTCCGTGAGATGTTCAAAGCTTGGGATTTTTTTTATTTTTTATAAAAAACGTAACCCTGCTTTATACTTCTCCACAACTTTATCCCTGACCTGTCTGGTGTGTTCCTTGGCCTTCATGATGCTGTTTGTTCACTAAGGTTCTCTAACAAATCTCTGAGGGCTTCACAGAACAGCTGTATTTATTCTGAGATTAATTTACACACAGGTGAACTCCAATTACTAAATTAGGTGACTTTTGAAGGCAATTGGTTCCACTAAGATTTTAGTTAGGGGTATCAGAGTAAAGGGGGCTGAATACAAATGCCCCTCCCCCCACACTTTTCACATATTTGCTTAGTTACAAACATCCGACTTACAAACAACTCCTTACAAACGGAGGGCGACAACAGGAAGTGAGAGGAAATCTCCCCCTAGGAAGGGAAATTCACTCCCGTAAGAGTTATTATGGCAAAAAGGTGTCTCCACTGAAGCTTCATCACCAATCCTCGTTTCCACAACAACCCAAAATTTTCAAAATCCAAATTGTCATTGGGATAGAAAGTGAGGTGAAATCTTCTGAATAGGGATATAGACAGCTAAACAAACATTACAGGCGTGTTAACCCTTCCCTATGCTAGCCACAAAACTTAAAAAATAGTTTCTTTGGCTGGAGCTACACTTAAAAAAAAAAAAAATGTACATGTTCTGACTTACAAATTCAACTTAAAAGGGGTTGTAAACTCTCGTGTTTTTTCACCCTAATGCATCCTATGCATTAAGGTCAAAAAACTGTCAATCACCG
>CM053036.1:10329630-10390360 GCA_028564925.1 Lithobates sylvaticus | reverse complement strand
TTAATGGGCAATGTACAGGTACGTTTATCTGCCTGTACGTGCCCTTCTGCCGCGGTATATGTACGTGAAGCCGTTAAGTACATCCGACCCGGTCCCACGCTGAGCTGTCAGCTGCGGCTTCGCCGTGGAGGCGGGTGCAGAGGACACATGCGACAACGGAAGCCCCGTAGGTACTCTATGGGTGACATCACTTACCATTCCTTTCACCGCCGTTGTCGGCCGTGTCCTCTGCAGAGCTTCCGCCGCTGGAGATCGTGTCAGATCGGCTTCAGAAAAGGTATGTGTAGTGATTTTTTCTTCTTTACAGGGCCAGATAGTTTAGTCCTTAGAGGATGTCTGTTGATGTCGCTTTTTTGGTGCTGGGGTGGACTTCTCCCTTAAACTTGTTAAAAAATAAAAATAAAAAAAAAGGCCTGGTCTTCAAGTGGATATTTGTAATGTTGTGCTTAACCACTTTCAGACAGGACCATTTGGCTGGCCAAAGACCAGAGCACTTTTTGTGATTCTGCACTCTGCCAACTGACAATTGCGCGGTCGTGCGACCTGGCTCCCAAACAAAATTGACGTCCTTTTTTTCCCCATAAATGGAGCTTTCTTTTGGTGGTATTTGATCACCTTTGCAGTTTTTATTTTTTGCGCCATAAACAAAACAAAGAGCGACAATTTTGAAAACACATTATTTTTTACTTTTTGCTATAATAAATATCCCCCAAAAATGTATTAAAAAAAAAAAAAAAAAATGTCCTCAGTTTAGGCCGATGCGTATTCTTCTACATATTTTTGGTAAAAATCACAGTAAGCGATTATTGATTTTGCGCAAAAGTTATAGCGTCTACAAAATAGGGGATAGTTTTATGGCATTTTTTTATAAAATTATTTTTTTTAATTTTTTTTATTTTTACTAGTAATGGCGGCGATCAGCGATATGATATAGATATATATCTTTTTTTTTTTTTGTTATTATTATTATTATTATTATTGACTGCGACATTATGGCGGACATGAAAATATATAAACCTCGCTAGAAAAGGGGGACCTAACTGCAAAAAGGCTGCTGCTAGAAGTGGGATACTCGCACATAAATGTTAGGGATTATATAGAGCTGCGCAGCTCTATAGAATCCCTATTATGGCGGACACATCGGACATTTTTGGCACATTTTTGGGACCATTGTCACTTACTCAGCAATCAGTGCTATACAAATGCACTGTGTAAATGGCACTGGCAGTGAAGGAGTTGACCACTAGGTGGCAGTGTTGGGGTTAAGTGTGTCCTTGGGGCGTGTTGCTAACTGTGGGGGGGGGGGGGGCGTGGCTGTGTTTTACGCATCACTGATCTATGCTCCAATCACAGGGAGCAGAGATCAGTGACACTGTTGCTAGGCAGAACGGGGAGATGCTTGTTTACTTTAGCATCTCCCCGTTCTTCCTCCCTGTAAAAAACGATCACGGGTATCCCCGCGGCGATAGTCCGCGGAACCCGCGATCCGACTCACGGAGGTCCCGCGATGGCACGGCGGCAAATTTAAAGGGATGTACCTGTACGCCCGTATGCCTGTCAGTGCCATTCTGCCGACGTACATCGTTGCGCGCCTTTCGGGAACCGGTTAAAGCTGTTCTGCACCCATTTCATTTAGTAAATCTCTTTGCCTTCCAAATCAGGCAAAGAGTACTAAATGAAATGTTTTTTTTTTTTTTTTTACTTACCTTGTAATTGATGACTTCCGGTCTTCTCTCTCTTCGGCGGCGGGCGGGGTCTCTGCGTCGATCGTCGTCACGCCGCACTGTCTCCTGGGATCTGGTGTCATTGATCCCAGGAGTCAATGCGGGCATCTTCCGAAATCTCGCGAGATTTCGGCCACATCTTCCGAAATCTCGTGAGATGTCGGCAGATGTGCCGTTACTGCGCACGCGCGAGTAACGGCGGTGCATGCTGGGCCATCTAAAGTGCCTGTGGGGTTTCACATGCCCACAGGCAAGATGGCCCCCAGCACAAAAGAAGAAGATGAGGAACTTCATCGGACGAAAACCGGCGGCGATCGAGATGGAAGATGGAACAGGTAAGTCCCCCAATTGAGCTATATGCCCTTGGCATATAGCCCAAAAAAAAAAAGAGTGCAGAACCGCTTTAATAGACGAAGATAACCGTCTTTCTGTACAAGGAACATTTTTTTATTCTTTCTCCTATTCTCATTGGCAGCCTCGTTTGAAGTGTCTCACCCATATCATCAAGCTCCTTACCGCTGACCATGAAGACTTCATAACGTCTATTATTCCTGAGGTAAGCCTGACGGTCCTGTAGTGGGCGGGGAAATACAAGGGCCTTGGGTTATGGTTCAGGGGATACACAGTGGTGAAAATGATCGTCTCCCCTGCAGATTGTGTAAGTTTCCCCACTTACAAAGAAATGAACGGTCTAACTTTTATCATAGGTGTATATTATATGATAGAGACAGATGATCAACCAAAAATCCTGAAAAAAAACAAGATACAAATGTTATAAATGGAGTTGCAGTTCACTGAGTAAAATTACCGTATATATTCGAGTATAAGCACTTTTTTTTTTTTTTGTGCTGAAAGTGCCCCCCCTCGGCTTATACTTGAGTCAAGCATTTTTCTGCAGCAAAGAATGACATTTTCCGACCCGACTTTGGGGCCATCATTACAACATATCCAAATTTGGGGTTCCTAGCACCAAGTGGCCCCGAGATACGGGGGCCTTTAAAGTCTGTTCGGAAAATGTCATTCTCTGCTGCAGAAAAGTGCTTGACATTTCCCGACCCGACTTTGGGGCCCCCGTATATCGGGGGCCACTTAGTGCTAGGAACCCCAAATTTGGATATGTTGTAGTGATGGCCCCAAAGTCGGGTCAGAAAATGTCATTCTTTGCTGCAGAAAAATGCTTGACTCGAGTATAAGCCGAGGGGGGGCACTTTCAGCACACAAAAAAATGTGCTGAAAAACTCGGCTTATACTCGACTCGAATTTGGTGTGCAAACCCAGTGGAACCAACACTACAACATATCCAAATTTGAGGTTCCTAGCACCATGGGGCCCCGAGATACAAATTCGGTCAACTGTGTCCATCTGCAGCAATGTCATTTCGGGACCCTTTTGGGTTCAGAGACCCAAATTTTGGCTGCAGCTAGGGGGGCATCTAGGAACCCTTAACTACCAAGTTCGGGGACCTATGGCTGCAAATGGGCTGCATATGGGCACAGTGAGGCTGCATATGGGCACAGTGAGGCTGCATATGGGCACAGTGAGGCTGCATATGGGCACAGTGAGGCTGCAAATGGGGCACAGTGAGGCTGCAAATGGGGCACAGTGTGGCTGCAAATGGGGCACAGTGTGGCTGCAAATGGGGCACAGTGTGGCTGCAAATGGGGCACAGTGTGGCTGCAAATGGGGCACAGTGTGGCTGCAAATGGGGCACAGTGTGGCTGCAAATGGGCGCAGTGTGGCTGCAAATGGGCGCAGTGTGGCTGCATATGGGCGCAGTGTGGCTGCATATGGGCGCAGTGTGGCTGCATATGGGCGCAGTGTGGCTGCATATGGGCATTGTTGACCCTCTTTTCCACTTACAGTAGCTGCACATTTCTCACCCTAGGCTTATACTCGAGTCAATACGTTTTCCCAGTTTTTTTGTGGTAAAATTAGGTGCCTCGGCTTATACTTGAGTATATACGGTAGTATTTGATCCCCTACCAACCAACAATAATTACAGACTGGCTACAGTAGGTGCTCATGTGGTACACAGATTAGTCCTGTCCATGTAAGAAGGTGCTCCTAACAACTCGTTATGTGTATAAAAGACACCTGTCCACAGAATCTTTCTTCTATTCCAACCTCACCATCATGGGGAAGACCAAAGATCTGTCAGAGGAGGTCGGGGAGAAGAATGTAGACCTGCACAAGGCTGGAATGGGCTACAAGACCATCAGCAAGAAGCTTGGTGAGGAGGAGACAACTGTTGGAGCGATTATTCGCAAATGGAAGAAATACAAAATAACCATCAATCGCCCTCGGTCTGGAGCTCCATGCAAGATTTCTCCTCATGGGGTGAGGATGGTCATGAGAAAAGTGAGGGATCCGCCCAGAACTACACGGGAGGAGCTTGTGAAGGATCTCAAGGCAGTTGGGACCACAGTCACCAAACAAACCATCGGTAACACAATACACCACCATGGATTGAAATCCTGCAGCCCCCGCAAGGTTGTCCTCAAGACGCATGTACAGGTCCTCCTCCTCAGGAAGACGCATGTACATGTCCTCCTCCTCAGGAAGACGCATGTACATGTCCTCCTCCTCAGGAAGACGCATGTACAGGTCCTCCTCCTCAGGAAGACGCATGTACAGGTCCTCCTCCTCAGGAAGACGCATGTACAGGTCCTCCTCCTCAGGAAGACCCATGTACAGGTCCTCCTCCTCAGGAAGACGCATGTACAGGTCCTCCTCCTCAGGAAGACGCATGTACAGGTCGTCCTCCTCAGGAAGACGCATGTACAGGTCGTCCTCCTCAGGAAGACGCATGTACAGGTCGTCCTCCTCAGGAAGACGCATGTACAGGTCGTCCTCCTCAGGAACACACATGTACAGGTCGTCCTCCTCAGGAACACACATGTACAGGTCGTCCTCCTCAGGAACACACATGTACAGGTCGTCCTCCTCAGGAAGACGCATGTACAGGTCCTCCTCCTCAGGAAGACGCATGTACAGGTCCTCCTCCTCAGGAAGACGCATGTACAGGTCCTCCTCCTCAGGAAGACGCATGTACAGGTCCTCCTCCTCAGGAAGACGCATGTACAGGTCCTCCTCCTCAGGAAGACGCATGTACAGGTCCTCCTCCTCAGGAAGACGCATGTACAGGTCCTCCTCCTCAGGAAGACGCATGTACAGGTCCTCCTCCTCAGGAAGACGCATGTACAGGTCCTCCTCCTCAGGAAGACGCATGTACAGGTCCTCCTCCTCAGGAAGACGCATGTACAGGTCCCCCTCCTCAGGAAGACACATGTACAGGTCCTCCTCCTCAGGAAGACGCATGTACAGGTCGTCCTCCTCAGGAAGACGCATGGACAGGTCCTCCTCCTCAGGAAGACGCATGTACAGGTCCTCCTCCTCAGGAAGACGCATGTACAGGTCCCCCTCCTCAGGAAGACACATGTACAGGTCCTCCTCCTCAGGAAGACGCATGTACAGCCCTTCTGAAGTTGGCCAATGAACATCTAAAATGATTCTAGGAGTAGGATTAGGAGAATGTTCTGTGGTCAGATGAGACCAAAATGTAGCTCTTTGGCATTAACTCGACTCGCTGTTTATTGGGGAAGAAAAATTCTGACTATGACCCTACGAACACCATCCCTACATTCAAGCACGGAGGTGGAAACTTTATGCTTTGGGGCTGTTACAGGCCGACTTTGTCGCATTGAGGGGTCCAATGGACGGGGGCCGTGTATTGTAAAGTCTTGGATGAGAACCTTCTTCCCTCAGCCAGAACACTGAAGATGGGTCATGGATGGGTCTTCCAGCATGACAATGACCCAAAACATACCGCCAAGGCAACAAAGGACGCAAGAAGAAGCACATTAGGGTCATGGAGTGGCCTAGTCAGTCCCCAGACCTTAATCCTATAGAACGTTTATGGAGGGAGCAGAAACTTAGAATTGCCAAGAGACACCCAAGAAACCTTAAAGGATTTAGAGAAGATCTGTGAAGCAGAGGGGACCAAAATCCCTCCTGAGATGTGCAAACCTGATCACCACCTACAAGAAACGTCTGACCTCTGTGCTCGCCAGCAATGGTTTCTCCACCAACTACTAAGTCATGTTTTGCTTGGGGATCAAATACTTATTTTACTCACTGAACTCCATTTATAACATTTGTATCATGTTTTTTCATTGTCAGTGGGAGGAATAGTGCCCCATTACTGGTATCAGTGGGAGGAATAGTGCCCCATCATTAGTGTCGGTGGAATAGTGCCCCATCATTGGTGTCAGTGGGAGGGATAGTGTCCCATCATTGGTGTCAGTGAGAGGAATAGTGCCCCATCATTGGTGTCAGTGGGAGGGATAGTGTCCCATCATTGGTGTCAGTGAGAGGAATAGTGCCCCATCATTGGTGTCGGTGGGAGGAATAGTGCCCCATCATTGGTGTCAGTGAGAGGAATAGTGCCCCATCATTGGTGTCGGTGGGAGGAATAGTGCCCCATCATTGGTGTCGGTGGGAGGAATAGTGCCCCATCATTGGTGTCGGTGGGAGGAATAGTGCCCCATCATTGGTGTCAGGGGGAGGAATAGTGCCCCATCATTGGTGTTAGTGGGAGGGATAGTGTCCCATCATTGGTGTCAGTGGGAGGGATAGTGCCCCATCATTGGTGTCAGTGGGAGGAATAGTGTCCCATCATTGGTGTCAGTGGGAGGAATAGTGTCCCATCATTGGTGTCAGTGGGAGGAATAGTGTCCCGTCATTGGTGTCAGTGGGAGGAATAGTGTCCCATCATTGGTGTCAGTGGGAGGAATAGTGTCCCGTCATTGGTGTCAGTGGGAGGAATAGTGTCCCGTCATTGGTGTCAGTGGGAGGAATAGTGCCCCATCATTGGTGTCAGTGAGAGGAATAGTGCCCCATCATTGGTGTCAGTGGGAGGAATAGTGCCCCATCATTGGTGTCGGTGGGAGGAATAGTGCCCCATCATTGGTGTCGGTGGGAGGAATAGTGCCCCATCATTGGTGTCGGTGGGAGGAATAGTGCCCCATCATTGGTGTCGGTGGGAGGAATAGTGCCCCATCATTGGTGTCGGTGGGAGGAATAGTGCCCCATCATTGGTGTCGGTGGGAGGAATAGTGCCCCATCATTGGTATCAGTGGGAGGAATAGTGCCCCATCATTGGTGTCAGTGGGAGGAATAGCAGTGTGAATGCGGTCCAGCTGTTCAGTGTTTGGGGAGCGGGTGGGGGAGGGGATGGGATTAAACGTCGGGGCTGGGAACGTGATTTCTGTGATTGAATTATTTCTCATTTAATGAAGGTGATGATTTGCACTAAAGAAGTGTCGGTGGCAGCGAGGAAGATCGCGTATACGCTGTTGGCGGATATAGGACACGCCTACCTGCGCTTAATTCAAGACCCAAAAGGTGCGCTGTGGTTTGCTCCGGCTCTGTGCCACTTTTCTTGCAGTTCTATTTCTATTCCCTCTTCATACAATTTCCCACTTTAATATCTTTTCTCCCCAGGAGGGATTTCTCCATTTATAGATGAAGGGGGGTGATGATTGTTCATCTGCTATACAGAATCGCAATGATTCATTGATTTATTGCGGGGGCAGGGATAGAAATACGCATATTTTTATTGCATGGACTCTCCTTCTCCAATTTTTATGGCTCATTCACATGACCGCGATATAACATGAAGCGTCTTCCCAAAGGTCAACTTAATCTTTAAACACTTGACCCCTCCGGAAGATTTTACCCCCTTTATGACCTGGTCATTATTTTGCTATTCGGCACTGCGCTACTTTAACTGGTAATTGTGCGGTCAACACTATACCCAAATTACATTTACATCTCTTTTTCCACACACAGGCCCCATTCACACCTCAGCACGGCCACTTCGCACGGCCCCTTCACACACCTCATATTGGCCTCATTGCATGACCTCTTCACACACCTCGGCTGCTTTGCACGCCCCTTCACACACCTCACCTCGGCCACTTTGCACGCCCCTTCACACACCTCACCTCGGCCACTTTGCACGCCCCTTCACACACCTCACCTCGGCCGCTTTGCACGCCCCTTCACACGCCTCGGCCGCTTTGCACGCCCCCTTCACACGCCTCGGCCGCTTTGCACGCCCCCTTCACACGCCTCGGCCGCTTTGCACGCCCCCTTCACACGCCTCGGCCGCTTTGCACGCCCCTTCACACGCCTCGGCCGCTTTGCACGCCCCTTCACACGCCTCGGCCGCGTTGCACGCCCCTTCACACCTAGCACAAAGATAAAACATGATTTAGTAGCTTTTCTAATAAAAGGCCATGTTTTGGTTACTTTGCGGTGGATTTGATTGGTTTGTAATAAAATGAAAGTCAATGTGTTCCAAGTAACTCTGCCATGATTTTGGTGTTCTGTTCTTTTTATTGTAATAGGACAATACATAACTCTCACATCCGACTTTTCTTGCAGACGCCATGGAGCGCTACCTAAGCATTGTCTATGCCGGGCTCACCGGTTCTGTCACCATGATCAGCTGTTCAGTCCTCACCCTGACCCGACTCCTGTTTGAATTTAAAGGTAGGCGTACCCGTCCTCTTGTGTGATACCCTTATATACTTCTACTCCTTGTACTCGTGAATGTCTGATCAGCAGAGAGGATAGACTGCATGCTGGGCTTCCAGTAACCATTCATCTTTACCTTATGGGAACGCATGAAATCCATGATGTCCTCATTAAGGCAAAGACCGCTTTTGTGTGTTCCCATGATGTGAATAAAGTTGGCCACTCTTTGTTTTTTTTAAGCTTTTTTTTAAGCATGTCGGGTGCGTTGTCTTCTGACCTGTTCCTTATTAATTACAGAGGATCTTAGACTTTGCAGGAGGTCCCATTGGGGAGCACATTGGGGATTGCATAGTATTGATGTATTACATTTCTAGATGCAAGGCTTTGTCTCATTTTATGCCCTAATTATTCTGCTATTATCTTTGTTAATATAACTCCACCTTTTGGGGGGGAAAAATGCTCCCATACTACAAACAACAAAAATGTGCGTTTGTTTACAGAAAAAAAAATCCAGGAATGGTATATTTTTACATTGTTCCAGGTATAGATATTTTTACATGGTTGCGTTGTTCCAACTTGGACCAACTATGTATATACCATACCTGCGGGATCCCTCCTAGATTTTCACAATTTTTTTTAAAACATTTTTTTTACATACTGTCACCAATACAGTGTGAAATCATCATATAACTGGTATGGCGGTGACCAGGGATACTGGATAAAGTATGTTAAAAAATTAAAAAAATGTATTCAAGAAATATAGATATGTTTTTTTTTTTTAAAGGTACCCCACACACACGGATTGATAAAGTATCCAAAATGTATTTAAAACATGTTTTTAAATCCAACAATTTCATTAAAAAAAAAAATCTTTTACAGGTGAGATGCAGTAGCTTCAGCTCGACATGTTTCACCAGGCTTTGGCTTCTTCAAGAAATATTTATAGATACTGCATATGTAGAAACTATGATTCAAAAAACATATTAGTCCACAGATCGCACAAAACAAACTATTAGCAATTCATACAATACATACATTTATAATAATCATTAATAACTAATAAATGTCTCCCTGAAGAAGCCATAGCCTGGTGAAACATGTTGAGCTGAAGCTACCGGAAAATGTTGTATTTTAACAAGTTTAAAATATATTTTAAATGGTTTTGATATCTGTGTGTGGCAGCTTTAAAATGCCCTTTCCTTTTGCTATCTATATCTTTTTCTTTCTTTTTCTTTCTTTCTTTCTTTTCTTTTTTCTTTCTTTCTTTCTTTTTTTTCTTTTTTTTTCTTTCTTTCTCTTTTCTTTCTTTCTTTCTCTTTTCTTTCTTTCTTTTTCTCTCTTTTTTTTTTTTCTTCTTCTTCTCTTTTTCTTTTTTCTTTCTTTCTTCCAGATAAACAATGTAAGTGAAAGAAACATGGACTTTTTAGGCACCAAAACAACAAGAAAGTTATATAAAACTAATTTTATTTTGTATAGTGTATATAACATGAAAATTTATATCTAAAATCTCATGAACAAAAATAAATGAAATACTCAAGGTAAGCTACTATTGGGGGTCAAACGACCCAAATCAGTCCTGTAGAGAAATTGATATATCTCCCTCCTGGACGTTGACCGTCTCACATCCTCTGGCTGATATATCAACATCTCTACAGGATTGATTTGGGTCTTTTGACCCCCCAATAGTAGATTACCATGAGAATTTAATTTATTTTTTGTTCATGAGATTTTAGATACATTTCCATGTTTTATACTACCGTATATACTCGAGTATAAGCCGAGTTTTTCAGCACATTTTTTTTTGTGCTGAAAATGCCCCCCCTTGGCTTATACTTGAGTCAAGCACTTTTCTGCAGCCGAGAATGACATTTTCCAACCCGACTTTGGGGCCCCGTACCTCGGGGCCACTTGGTGCTAGGAACCCCAAATTTCAAACCCAGTCGGACAGCACTACAACATATCCAAAGTTGGGGTTCTTAGCACCAAGTGAGCCCGAGATACGGGGCCCCAAAATGGGTCAATTGTGTCCATCTGCAGCAATGTCGTTTCGGGACCCGTTGGGTCCAGAGACCCCAAATGTTGGCTGCAGCTAGGGGGCATCTAGGAACCCTTAACTACTGAGTTTGGGGGACCTATGACTGCAAATGGGCATTGTTGACCCTCTTTTCCACTTACAGTAGCTGTGCATTTCTCACTCTAGGCTTATACTCGAGTCAATAAGTTTTCCCATTTTTTTGTGGTAAAATTAGGTGCCTCGGCTTATACTCGAGTATATACGGTATATGAAATGCATCCATAATACCACCTTGTGAGGTAAAAATCCCATCTACAGGGTGCCAGGTAACGTGATAGCTGTGGGCCAATCACAGCATCACAATAGTAAGCAAGACCATAGAGAATAAGATGGTGATCGTTGCAATATTTTTTTGTCGCACTGTTATTTGCGCAGCGGTTTTTTTCAAACACAATTTTTTATTTAATTTTTTTCACAGATCACATGGGATTGGAGGTGATCGAGCAGCTGCTGGAGAACGTTTGTCTCTTGTTGAGCTCCAGAACGAGGGAGATTGTGAAGGCCGCCCTGGGCTTTATTAAAGTCGTCATATTTATGATGGATCTGAAAATTCTCTCCAAACACCTACAGAAAATGGTAAGTGTCATCCGCAAAATGTCAGGCCGTCTCGATCGTTCAGAGATGTGACTCTTGTGCTGTAACCGATGCCGAGTTGCCCTCCTTCACATTCTCTCGCCTTCTCCTTCTACAAATAGACTGTGTATAACTAATGTGATCAACATGCACTATATTGTCAAAAGTATTAGGACGTCTGCTTTTATTTAACCACTTCCCGCCCGGCCTATAGCAGAATGACATCCGGGCGGTGGTTTGGGGACCTGATCTTTACAATTTTTTTTTTTAACTTTGTAGATGGAAGCGATCGGAACACTAAACGAGGACATGAGGCGCCACTTCCGTATGAAGCTGAGAAACGTCTTCACCAAATTTATCAGGAAATTCGGGTAAGATGAGGAGGTCAACATGGAATAGAAACCATCCCATAGGACAAGACAGTCTTTATGCCCCCCCCCCCTCTAACAGACAGGATATTGAAATAATGTGTATTAGTGGTAACAATCCTGCGCTGTTTCTTTAACAAATATTCTTCAATGTTGGTGAATGCGAATCCAAATTAAATCAAAAATGATCTAAATACATAAAATTGTACATAAAATACATATAGCATTGGCTACAAACAAATTTGTGTTCCCAAAATAAAAAGTAAATCCAAACAGTGTATGTATGTAATTAACATGCATTATATATATAGAGAGAGATAGAGATAGAGAGAGATATAGAGAGATATATATCTATATCTAAAATTAGACACACGCACAGTTGGCAAACAGTTAGGCCGGCTTCACACTGGGGCAGTGCGGGGTGGCGACGGTAAAGCAGCGCTATATTTACCATCGTTTTAGCCGCGGTATGCGGCCGCTAGCGGGGTCGTTTTAACCCCCGCTAGCGGCCGAAAAGGGTTAAAAACCTCCGCAAAGCGCCGCTGCAGCGGCGCTTTGCCGGCGGTATCCCCGCGGTGTCCCATTGATTTCAATGGGTAGGTGCGGTGAATACACCGCTCCTTCACCGCTCCAAAGATGCTGCTAGCAGGACTTTTTTTTACCGTCCTGCTAGCGCACCGCTCCAGTGTGAAAGCCCCCAGGGCTTTCACAGTGGAGACACAGCAGCAGCTGTTTCGGGTCGGTTTGCAGGCGCTATTTTCAGCGCAATAGCGCCTGCAAACCACCCCAGTGTGAAAGCAGCCTTAAAGTATATATATATATATATATATATATATATATATATATATATATATATATATATATATATATATATATATATATATATATATATCGCTATATTTATCGCTATCTACAAATCTCTATCTATATTTCTATCTCTATCATCTCTATCTTTTGCATACATACAAAATATACACCGGCCACTTTATTAGGTTCCCCTTGCTAGTAGCGGGTTGGACCTCCTTTTCCTTCATTCTTGGTGGCATAGATACAAGGTACTAATACTCCTCAGAGATTTTGGTCCATAGTGACATTATAGCATCACACAGTTTCTGCAGATTTGTCGGCTGCACATCCGGGGGGGGGGGCGTGGGCGATGCTGGGGAGACGGCCGGGAGGGGGGGAGGGCGGGCGATGCTGGGGAGGGGGGCTTCTGGGAGGGGAGGTGATGCTGGGGGGAGGGCAGCCAGGAGGGCGGGGGATTGGGGGGCAGCTGGTCGGGGGATGCTTTGGGGGGCCGGCCGATACTGGGAGGGGGGTAGGCGGGCGATGCTGGGGGGCCAGCCGGCCCGCTAAAGAGATGGAGATAAATCTCTGAATTTCCCGCACTCTTCTATTCCCTTGCTGAGCTCTGTGTCTGGAAAGCTCATTAGAGGGCGGCCCAGTCATCGCTTTCCATTTCCAAACCAACTATTTTACATGTCAAATGTAACGCGTTTCTGTTTTCAGCTAATCGTAATAATTTGATCTTTTGTTAGATTTGATCTGGTGAAGAGCATGTTACCGGAGGAATACCACAAGGTGCTAGTCAATATCCGCAAAGCAGAGGCTAAAAACAAGAAGCAAAAGGCCCTGAAAGAAGCCGCCTCCAATACAGACGAAGGTGATGATGAGGATAGAGGGCACAAAGGAGACAGGTAGGTTTTTCGAATGGTAACGATAACCTGCTGAATGGTATACCTTATTAAAGCGGAGTTCCACCTTAAAGTGGAACTTCCGCTCATCGGATTCCTCCCCCCCCCCTCCGGTGCCACAATTGGCACCTTTTAGGGGGGAGGGGGGTGCAGATACCTGTATAATACAGATATCTGCACCCACTTCCGGATGAGATATCCGGAGCTGCCCCGCCCCTATCCGGAGATGCCCGTTGTGTCTTGGGAAACACAGTACCCAGGACACAGCGGGGACCAATAGAGGCGCGCAGCGCGACTCGCGCATGCGCAGTAGGGAACCGGGCAGTGAAGACGTTGCGTCTTCACTTCCTGATTCCCTGACAGAGGATGGCGGCGGGGGCAGCGAGAGACGAGCGGTCTCTCGTCACATTCTGCCTCCATTAATTAAAAGTCAGCAGCTGCACTATTTGTAGCTGCTGACTTTTTTAATATGTGCCCTGTGTGCCCCGGATAGTGTGTGTGTGTGTGTGTGTGTATATGTGTGTGTGTATGTATATATATATATAGTGTGTGGTGTGTTGTTCATTACACAGGCAGAATGGCAACCTGTCAGTAAGGAAGGACATGGATCCTGTGTTCCTGCAAAGCAAGGACATGGATCCATGCCTTCCCTTAGTAAAAGCACCTTTTCCACACTACTTTATTTTTATTTATTTTTTTTTTTGTATTTTTTTATTTAATTTTTTAGCACTGATCACTGTATTAGTGTCACTGGTTCCCAAAACTAAGTGTCACTTAGTGCCCGATAGTTCGGTGGACAATCACAGTCTTGTTATAAGTCACTGACCGCCTCAATTACTAGTAAAAAAATAAATAAAAATATTCCATAGTTTTGCGTAAACCAATCAATATACGCTTACTGGGAATTTTTTTTAACAAAAACCTGTAGCAGAATACATATTGGCCAAAATGAATGAATACCGTATATACTCGAGTGCCCCCCTCGGCTTATACTCGAGTCACTGCCGTCTGCCTACCTGATTCAGCGCGTCATGCAGACAGACGGCGGCCGGCGTGTCATAAAAACATACGGTGGCCATTCCAGTGTTCAAAAGCCATGCCTCTTTTTCTGTGATAGGCAGAACACTCAATTTCCCAGCAGTCAGTGTTCAGCCTATCACGGACATCCGCTCATCTTCCTACCAACGGACGAGGATGAGAGGATGTCCGTGACCCGCTGATTGGCTCCCGCTGTGTCCAGTCAGAGGGAATCGATTCACCGGCGCTGCACGTGTGCGCCCCAGACTTGCAGAATCGTATACAGGTACAGAGATTTTCCTTGATTCTTTGCACCATCTAGTGGCCAAATGTGGTATTTTCCATTTAAAGCAATTAAAAACATTTGACCAGTATATGAAATATTCTATTATTTTTTGCCTCATGCAAAAAAAAAATGCATAGCAATTCACCCAGGGAAAGGGCAGTAAGTGTGTGTGGTAGTTGGCATCTGGTTAGGCTGAGAAAGCCACGCCCAAATACGTATAATGCACTGCAAACGCAGCGCAAAACGCATCCAATCGCGCTTCAAATGCATGTAAACACGCAGTTAAAAATGCGTAGTTATGTGCAGTTGCTGGTGTGAATGGGTCCCTAAAGGAATACGGTTTTATTTAACCACATCAATACCGGGCACTTTCGCCCCTTTCCTTCCCAGACCTATTTTCAGCTTTCAGCGCTCTCGCACTTTCACTGACAATTGCGCGGTCATGCTACGCTGTCCCTGAATTAATTTTTTTTAATCATTTTGTTTGCACAAATAGAGCTTTCTTTTGGTGGTATTTACCATTTTTTTTTTTTGCGATATAAGCAAAAAAAGAGCGGAAACTTGAAAAAATAAAATAAAAATGTCTTTATTCTATTTTAAAAGAAAATCCAATAAAATCTAATTTTGTCATAAATTTAAGCCAAAATGTATTCTGCTACATGCTTTTGGTAAAAAAATATCCTGTTAAGTGTATAATAATTGGTTCGCGTACAGATGTGTGCAAATGATCATGTACAGATGTGTGCAGGTGATCACGGACATATGTGTGCAAATGATCATTGGGACGTGATTTTACAGTTATATATGTGGGGGACATGTGTTTTGGGGATCATTACTATGTGGGGACATGTGTTTTGGGGATCATTACTATGTGGGGACATGTGTTTGGGGGACATGTGCGTTTACGGTGTGTTTTACATTTCTAGTGACGTGTGTTTACACTACACTGGTGATCAGTGAGTAAAAAGCTGTAAAAAAAACAGCTAATACTTACTGATCACCAGCTGGCTGCAGAGATCCGCTCTCCTCTCCTCAGCGATCACTTCCGTGTGAGGCGAGCCGATCGCCTAGCAACCGGTTGTTTGTTTACATCACATGACGGCCATGATTAGACACGGCCGTCATGTGATTAGGAGGGCCAATCACGGAGCCCTCCTGCCGATCTAAGATGCGCCGTGTCCAGGTGACACGAGCGCATCAGGATCGCGCCGCTGCGCGGGGAACGTGCGTGATCCCGCTTCTTCTGAGGGATGTTCCTGAACGTCCACTCGGGAGAGAGCGCCCACCCGCCCGTTTATGTGCAGTGGTGGGAAGTGGTTAAAAAAAGTATTTTGTCGTAGACACTGTACATAATGCAAGCACAAAAAAATAACGCCTCTGATCTGCGCTCTTTTTTTTTTTTTTGATTTTGTAGCATTGAGGAGATTTTAGCGGACACAGACGAGGAGGAAGAGGAGGATGTGAAGAAGACGAAGCAGCAGAGCAAACAGCAGAAGAAGCAGACGCGGCAGATGAGCAGAGCCTGGCTGAAGGAAGGGGAGGGAGATGAACCTCTGAACTTCCTCGACGCCAACGCCGCGCAGAGAGTATTAGGTGAGTCATCCTGCGATTTTTTTATTTATTTTTTTTTTTATTATTTTTCTTTTCTTCTTTCCAGGCCGAACGCTCAACGCATAGTAAGCAAAGTTATTAGACCCCTTTCACACTTGGGTGGTTTTCAGGTTTTTTAGCGCTAGAAATAGCGCCTAAAAAACCGCCTCTCATTCATTCCATTGTGAGTTTTCACACTGGGGGCGGTGCGCTTGCGGGACGTTAGGAAAAGTCCTGCAAGCAGCGTCTTTGAGATGGTTTAGGAGCGCTGTATACCGCACTCCCGAAATGCCTCTGCCCATTGAAATGAATGGCCAGCCTGAAAAGTGATTCGGAAGCGCCGAAACGCTGGCCGATCGCGGGGGTTAAAAGCGTCCGCTAGTGGTAAAACTAGCTCTTTCTAACCCAACAGAGGAGGTCTAGGGCTAGAATTATTGCTCTAACGCACGCGGCGATACCTCTCGCATTTATGGTTTGAACGGCGTTTGCATATGCGGGCGCAACTTGCGTGTGCGTTCGCTTCTGTGTGCGTGCACCCGGACAGGGGGTGCTTTTTTTATGGTTTGTTTTTACTTAGATTTTTTTTATTTTTACATTCTCTTTAAAAAAAAAATTTTGATCAATTTTATTCCTATTACAAGGAATGTAAACATCCCTTGTAATAGGAATGGTGCGTGACAGGTCCTCTTTATGGAGAGATGTGGGGATCTAGAAGACCCCCCCACATCTCTCCTCCAGACTGGAAAGCATCAGATCAAAAAAAAAGAACAATCTGATGCTTTCCAGCTGAGATCGCGGCTTTGACATCTGTGGCCCGGACATGACGTTGCGCCCGGGCCTCTAACCGTCATACAGATGACTGGTGACCCCCCCGGTCACCAGAATTCTCTGTTCTTCATCTGGCGGCGCCGGATTCTTTCTCCGGGTCGCCGACGGCAGAAGTGGCGGGAGGGTGGGGGGGGGCGGGACGGGGATGTCTGTAAAAACTATCAAGCGGCTGAACTGCCGCTATTATTCTTATGGTGCACAGAATCGCCGGCTGAAAAAGAAGATATCTGGATGATGTCCGCAGCTGCATCCGTCATTCAGATATCACCACTGAAAGTCAAGGACCTCCTATGACATCCTTGGGCTGGAAGTGGTTAAAATGCAAATCAATTACATTTTTTTTTTTGAAAATGTATTTTTTTCATTGATATTTTTTGTTATTTTTGTCTCACTGTTATAATTAATCGACCAATAAAATTATAGACTGATCGTTTTTGTCAGTGGGCATTGGGGAGTAAACACTTCTTGTCTCACTATGGAGAGGGGGGAGGGGGGGGATCTGGAGAGGGAGAAGAGGGGGGGGGGGATCTGGAGAGGGAGAAGAGGGGGGGGGATCTGCAGAGGGAGAAGAGGGGGGGGGGATCTGGAGAGGGAGAAGAGGGGGGGGGATCTGGAGAGGGAGAAGAGGGGGGGGGGATCTGGAGAGGGAGAAGAGGGGGGGGATCTGGAGAGGGAGAAGAGGGAGGGGGGGATCTGGAGAGGGAGAAGAGGGAGGGGGGGATCTGGAGAGGGAGAAGAGGGAGGGGGGGATCTGGAGAGGGAGAAGAGGGAGGGGGGGGGGGGGATCTGAGAGAGAGCGGGATGATGAAGAGAAGGAGGAATAAGGGGGGGGGGGGGGGATCGAGGAGGGGGGATGGGATTATTGGAAGATGGGGAGGATGGAATGGATGGAGAGGGAGGGGGAGATGGAAGGAATTTGTGGGGAGGTGGGAGATGAGGGTTGGGAGGGGGAAGGAGATGGGGGATTGGGGAGGGGTTGGTGAAGGAGGAGGGGGGGGAGGGGAGATGGGAGGATGAGATGAGAGGGGGGGATGGTGGAGGGGGATGGATGGGGGGGAGGGTTGAGGATGGGGGATGAGGATGGATTGAGGGAGAAGGGAGGGGGGGATCTGGGAGGGGATTCAGGGATGAGGGAGGATGGGGAGGGAGAAGGGGGGGGGGATCTCGGGAGAGGGGAGATGGGATGAGGGGGGGATCTGAGGGAGAAGGAGAGGGGGGGGAAATGGGGATGGGATCGGGGGGGAGGAGAATGAGGGGGGGGGTGGAATGGGGGGGGGGGAGGATCGGGGGGGGGGGGGGATCTGGAGAGGGAGGGGGGGAGGGATCGGGGGTGGGATCTGGGGTGACGGAAGTGGATGGGGGGGGTTGGAGGGTGGGGAGAGGGGTGTGGGATGGAAGGGTGGTTGGGGATCGGAATCTTTGGGGGGGGGATGGAGGGGGGAGGGGGGGGGGTGGGGGAGAGGGGGAGGGGGGGGATCGGGGATGGATATGGGGGGGGGGGGGGGGGATGGATGGGATATGGGATGGGGAGATGGGAAGGAAGGGGGATGGGATGGGGGAGGATGGTGGGAGGATGGGGGGGTTATGGTGGGGGGGAGGAGGGAGGGGGGATTGATAGAGGTGGGGATGGGTTTGGATGGATGGGATGGGGGATTGGGAATGGGAGGGGAGGGATGAGGGAATGGGGGGATCGGAGGCGGATGAGAGATAGAGGGGGGGGGGGGGGGGCGTTTGCGGAGGGGGGGGGGGGGGATCTGGAGAGGGAGAAGAAAGAGGGGGGGGGGTCTGGAGAGAGGGAGGGGGGGATCTGGAGAGGGAGAAGAGGGAGGGGGGGATCTGGAGAGGGAGAAGAGGGAGGGGGGGATGTGGAGAGGGAGAAGAGGGAGGGGGGGATCTGGAGAGGGAGAAGAGGGAGGGGGGGATGTGGAGAGGGAGAAGAGGGAGGGGGGGATCTGGAGAGGGAGAAGAGGGGGGGATCTGGAGAGGGAGAAGAGGGGGGGTGTTGATCTGGAGAGGGAGAAGAGGGGGGTGTTGATCTGGAGAGGGAGAAGAGGGGGGGGGATCTGGAGAGGGAGAAGAGGGGGGGGGATCTGGAGAGGGAGAAGAGGGGGGGGGGGATCTGGAGAGAGAGGAGAAGAGGGGGGGGGGGGATCTGGAGAGGGAGAAGAGGGGGGGGGATCTGGAGAGGGGGGGGGGGTCTGGGAGAGAGAGAGGGGGGGGGGGTCTGGAAGAGGGGGGGGGGAGATGGGGAGAGGAGGGGGGGGGTCTGGAGAGGGAGAGGGAGAGGGGGGGGGGATCTGGAGAGGGGGGGGGGGAGAAGATGGGAGGAGGGGAGGGGGGGGGGTCTGGAGAGGGAGAAGAGGGGGGGGGGATCTGGAGAAAGAGGAGAAGAGGGGGGGGGGGATCTGGAGGAGGGGGGGGGGGGGATCTGGAGAAGGGGGGGGGGGATCTGGAGAAGGGGGGGGGATCTGGAGAGGGGGTGGGGGGGGGGGATAGAGGGGAGAAGAGGGGGGGGGATCTGGAGAGGGTCCTCTCGTTCTTATATTGTTGTACATCCTTATTGTTTTGGTATGCCGGTGATGTATCTGCCCGATGTGGCTATTGCCCGTTTTTTTGTGCCGCACTCCCTCCTCCCTCCCATACATATTGATCTTGTTAAAGGCTTTGCTGCCCTGCATGGCGGCCGGTTTTGTTGTCTGTTTTAAAAATACCCCAAAATTCTGAAATAAAATCTTTAAAAACATGTGTATATATATATGTGTATATATATATATATATATATATATATATATATATATATATATATATACACTGTATGTATGTGTGAGATTCATAGTGTAAGCTGAGCCTGAGATCAGCACAGAATTGGCTGTTTAGAGATTTCTTTGCTGAAAACGAGAGCGTTGTGTAACTTCATAAACAGAGCGATTATCCACTTGTATAAGTGCGGTCCGTAGGATTGTTTTTATTATAAGTAATGTGGAAAATCTGTCTTTCATCTTTTGTACAACAGCCACAAAACCGGGTGCGAGGAGCACAAAGCAGAGCCACGACTTCAAAGTCACATCGGACGGGCGGCTCGTCATCAAGGACGAGGAAGCGGAAGAAGAGAACTCGCAAGGTTTGTGGTGTTCACCGATTTATTCCAGGAAATGTTCAGCCCTCAGGAGACGCAGCAAAGTGCTGATCGATGGTCCCCCTTCATGATTAGATCTTCTGTAATGATCTCCTGTGTTTCAGTAAGCTAGTCTGTGTATATACAGATGGTGCCCAGCAGTCCTTAACCACTTCACCCCCGGAAGATTTTACCCCCTTTTTTTTCCAGAGCGTTTTTTGTGATTCGGCACTGCGTCGCTTTAACTGACAATTGCGCGGTCGTGCAACGTGGCTCCCAAACAAAATTGGTGTTTTTTTTTTCCCCACAAATAGAGATTTCTTTTGGTGGTTTTTGATCACCCCTGCGTTTTTTTTTTTTTGCGCTATAAACAAAAAAAGCGTACATTTTGGGGAAAAAAAACTATGCTATAATATCCCCCAAAAAAAAAAAAAAAATATATATATTATATATATATATATATAATATATATATATATATATATATATATATATATATTATATATATATATATATATTTTTTTTTTTTTTTTTTTTTTTCCTCAATTTAGGCCGATACGTATTCTTCTACATATTTTTGGTAAAAAAAAATCGCAATAAGCGTTTGGTTTGCGCAAAAGTTATAGCGTTTACAAAATAGGGGATAGTTTTATGGCATTTTTATTCATATTTTTTTTTTTAACTAGTAATGGCGATCAGCGATTTTTATCATGACTGCGACATTATATCGGACAATTTTGACACATTTTTTGTACCATTGGCATTAATACATCGATGCTAGAAAATTGCATTGATTACTGTAAAAATGTTACTGGCAGTGAAGGGGTTAACCACTAGGTGGCGCTGTAGGGGTTAAGTGTTCTTAGGGGCGTGTTTCTAACTGTCTGGGGGCGTGGCTGTGTGTGACACCACACTGATTGCTGCTCCCGATGACAGGGAGCAGACGATCAGTGTGCTGTCACTAGGCAGAACGGGGAGATGCTGTTTATATCGGCAAACCCCCCCCCCCCCCCCCCCCCCCCCCCCCCCCCCCCCCCCCCCCCCCCTGTTCTTGAGCTCCACGGTCACGGAGCTCTCGGCAGGCGCGCGCACAGCCGTGCCGTTCTGCCGACGTATATGTACAAGAGCCGGTCGGGATCCGGTTAACCTGCTGAGCAATTACTAGTAGGAAACCAGCAAGTCTCTGATATATATATATATATATATATATATATATATATATATATATATATATATATATATATATATATATATTTATTAAAATTATAATTTTTTTATTTATATTTTATTTTTACTCACTGACTAGAGCAATACAGTGCTACCATAGTAACATTGTACTACTCTGTAGAAGTGATCAGGACAACTTTTTTTTTTTTTTTGTTTTTTGTTTTACACATTGAAATTACTTTCATACCAGTGAATCTCATTGGTATAAGCCAGCGTTTCTCAACTCCAGTCCTCAAGGCGCCCAAACAGGTCATGTTTTCAGGCTTCCCATTATTTTGCACAGGTGATTTGATCAGTTTCACTGCCTTTAGTAATTACCACAGCTTTTTTATCGGAGGGAAATCCTGAAAACATGACCTGTTGGGGCGCCTTGAGGACCGGAGTTGAGAAACACAGGCGCAAAGCACTGCGGCGTGTAAACACCCCATTCGCTACCTACTGTAGCTGAAGGGGGGGAGGGGTTGGCGGACAGGAAATACGCGGCTCGACAGCGCACTTTTGCTGCATGCCTAAATGAAACCTTATTGGTAATGCAACCCACCTAGAGAAACGGAATACAGATGAGACGCCCACTTACAGCACACAGACGCTGTCTGCATAGCACTGTGTATTCTGCTATTGAAGGCCCCAGTGGTAGCTGGCTCGCAAAAAATTTTTTTGGGGGGGGGGGGGGGGCGCAAAGCCGAAAAAAAAAAAATCAATTGCAGCCTTACTGTGCCCATCAAACGCACCCGCTGTGCCCATCAAACGCAGCCAGTTTGTCCCATCAAATGTTGCCAGGCACCCACTGACCACCAAGCCTGAAGACACGGAAAATTACGAATGTACAAATGTACGAATTTTTCTCAAATCGCCTTTCAGGACAACCCTGGAGAGAGCGCAGCTCCGCCCACTTTTCAGGAAACACATGCTTGACCTTTAAAACCCCTCCTCTTCCACCATGGCCTCAGTTATTTGTGTTTCCTCCGCCATGTGGAAGCACTTGTGGGAACCAGCAGGGCTGCGATCTCTCCAGGGGGAGCTGAAAGGCCTTACCTCGGTGAGGTGCGATTCGCGGCAAAACGACCATCCCAGCACCTTCCTGGTACGTTCGGAGGGTGTTCCGGAGTCCCCAGCCTTGTCCAGCTTAGGGGAGCATGGCCGAGCAGGAGGTCGAGGCGTCTTGGACCCGGGAGCCCGAGTTTGAATCTCGCGCGCTAGCGCTGAGTTGGCTTCCGGGTCCCCTCTGGAGGGCGGATGACGCGGCGGCCAGTGACGCGGCTTCCTGTTTGGGCGGGGCGACGAGTGGTTCCGGTCGCCTGACAACGCAGGGGCTAGGGGGCGGGTCCATAGACCGTGTGCAAGCTTCCGGCCAGCGTAATGACGCAACGCCCGGGAGTTTTAAATCAGCTGTGTCAGATTCAGTCCCCGCTGCGCTCTCTGCATGATGGAAGAGAGATCGTCAGCGTCGGTGGAGGCAGGCACCACGAGCACCGGTCAGGCCCAGGTAAGAGGGGCACAACGGTGCTCTTGATTCTTACCCTTATGGGCTTATGTTTTTTCCTTGTGAACTGTATTTCCCTCCCTCAGGGGAGCCTGCCCCTTCAGGTTTCTGAGGTTACTGTCACTCAGACCTGTGGGTTTATGGTGGCTGTGTCTTTTCCCCTTTGTTTGTCACAGTGGGGTGTTGTCCTTCTCCCTGTTGGTGGTCGGTGTGAGCACTGTTTGTTTTAGTGGGCCCTCTGCAGTAGCAGTAAGACATTCCTTTTTTGGTTTCTTTTAGGAGACTGTCTTGGGGAAAACTAAACGATCTAACCCTCCAGGCCAGAAGAAATGCCCTTCGTGCAAAGTACGATTGCGGGAATCTTGGCAAAAAGCCCTTTGCAAAGCTTGCATTAGGGAGCTGGTGGAGGAAGAGTCCTCCCAGCAGTACAGGGACCTCTTCTCCTCTGTTAAGGAGATTGCTAGTTCCCTGAGTTCTGTAAAAACCATGTTGGCTCAGAAACCAGCAGGTCAGAGCACTAGCCAGCAGCCACCTCTAAGTCCTAGACAATCCACCTCCAGACAGCTGGAGATCCTGGATTCCGAGGACGAGGGGACAAGCACTCTTCCTTCCCTCAGGGATTCAGAGGATGAGGGGGAAGAGGAGGATGAGGACCGTAGGTCTAGGTACAAACTTTCCCTAGAAGAAGTAGATGACCTACTTAAAGGTATATATACTACCTTAGACATTCAGGAAGAAAAGGTCCAACTGTCAGTCCATGACAGAATGTATCAGGGCCTGGATGACACCAAAACCAGGGTTTTTCCGGTCCATCGGGTACTTTCAGACACAGTCAAAAGGGAGTGGAAGGACCCTGAGAGAGGTCCTTTTCTCTCCAAAACCCTCAAACGGCGCTTCCCATTCGACGATAAAGAGTCGGAGGTTTGGAATAAAAAGCCGCGGGTGGATGCCGCTTTCTCCCAGGTCTCACGCCGCACTGATTTGGCATTTGAGGACATGGGGGTCCTCAAGGACACGATGGATAAGAGGGCTGATGGCCTCCTTAAAAAGGCATGGGATTCTGCGGCAGCTAGCCTCAAACCAGCCATGGCTTCCACGGTAGTAGCGAGGAACCTAGAATGCTGGGTGGAGAAACTTAAGAGTCATATTGAGGCAGGGACATCTCGGAAAGACCTCTTGGAATCTTTCCCTTTGATCCTGAAGGCAGTAAAATACATGGCCGATGCCTCTGCCGAGTCTATCAAGTTGGCAGCTAGGTCTTCTGCTTTAGTTAATTCAGCCCGTCGTGCTGTCTGGCTAAAGACTTGGTCGGGTGACACGGCCTCAAAGATTAGGCTATGTGGCCTTCCCTTTTCTGGGGACCTACTTTTTGGGCCAGATCTGGAAACCATCTTGGACAGAACTGCTGATAAAAAGAAGGCCTTCCCTACTAAGAAGAAACAGGCACCGAAGAAAATTTTTCGTGCTGTTCAGCAGTCCCAAAAAAGTAGGGAAGATAACAGAAGCCGTTGGGCTCCCCAGAGGGGTAGAGGTAGGGGAGGAGTCCTGTTTAGAGCTCCCTCCGACCATACACCCAAGAGCAAATGACGGTCTGGTTCCAGTAGGAGGAAGGCTGTCAGCTTTCCTTCCGCAATGGAACAGGATGACTCCGAGCCCATTCGTGAGGAGTGTTGTCGCCCAGGGCTACAACCTAGAGTTTCTAGAACCTCCTCCGAACAGGTTCTATGTCACGACCCTCCCAAGGGATCAAGACAAGGCCTCTGCCATGACGAACCTGCTGCAGGATCTGATACAGCAAGAGGTGGTTGTCGAGGTCCCAAAACATCAACAAGGGCAGGGGTTTTACTCCCACATTTTCCTAGTCAGAAAACCCTCAGGAAAATTTCGGTTGATCTTAAATCTAAAGATCCTAAACCGATCGATCCGGTACAAACATTTTCGTATGGACACCATCCACTCGATAACGAAATTGTTAATGCCGAATTGTTTCCTGGCATCCCTAGATCTAAGGGATGCTTACCTACACATTCCAATTGCCCAGACCTCCCAGCAATTTCTGCGGCTGGCAGTCAATCTGGGGGAGTCCGTTTGGCACCTGCAATTCAGGGCTCTGCCCTTCGGACTCTCGTCCTCCCCCAGGATCTTCACGAAGATTTTGGCGGAAGCTCTGGAGCCCCTGAGGCTGAAGGGTATTCCCGTAGTACCCTATCTAGACGACCTTCTATTTTTTGCAGACTCCAAGGAGCAGGTAGCTGTGAATTTGCAGGTTGCTCAAATCCACCTCAGAAGCCTGGGGTGGCTCCTCAACTTAGAGAAGTCAAGCCTGGTACCAAGTCAGGAAATAACTTTCCTGGGTTATGTAATCAACTCAGTCCTCCAGAGAGTTTTTCTCCCGCAGGCAAAGCGGGAAAAGGTCCAGGCGGCAGTGAAGCAGGTCCAAACGAACTGTGCAATCTCAGTTCGTTCTGCCATGAAGGTTCTGGGGCTTCTCACAGCCGCAATACCGGCAGTACCTTGGGCTCGGTTTCACGCCAGGCCTCTTCAGGCAAATATCCTGAAGTCCTGGTCGCATCAGGTTTCTCTAGAGAAACAAATCAGGCTCACGGTAAGAGTAAAAAGGGCTCTATGGTGGGGAGGTGTCCGACCAACCTTTCCAGAGGTCTCCCGTGGGTCTTCCCGTTGGACAAGCGCCTCACAACAGACGCGAGTGCTTGGGGTTGGGGGGCTCATCTGGACGGTTTGACGACACAAGGGACCTGGACCAAAACAGAGTCGCGAAGATCGTCAAACTGGCGGGAGCTCAGGGCCATTCTCTTAGCCCTTCGAGTTTTTCGAGAGGAAGTGAGGGGTCATCATGTCCAGATCCTCTCGGACAATACGACCGCAGTGGCTTATGTACAGCGACAGGGAGGAACCAGGAGCAGTGTTCTTATGGTCCTAGCCGAGCAACTTTTCAGTTGGGCGGAACCATGGGTAGCCTCCCTCTCGGCAGTCCACCTGAAGGGTTCCTTAAACCTTTTCGCGGACATGCTCAGCAGGAAAAGGCTGTTGGAGGCAGAATGGGCTCTGAATCAAGACGTCTTTCTTATGATCACCAAAGTGTGGGGGTCTCCTCAAATAGACCTTTTTGCCAATCGGCAGAACTGCAAGGTCCGCAGGTTCTTTTCCCTGCACAGGGAGGACGGAGCCGTGGGTCTGGATGCCCTGGCTCACCCATGGCACTACCACCTGTGCTATGCCTTTCCCCCCCTTCCCTTTAATTCCGTTGGTACTGAGGAAGTTCAGGGAAGAGGGGATCGGTATGATCCTGATCACACCCTACTGGCCCAAAAGGCCCTGGTTTTCGGCTCTCCTAGGCTTAGCAGTGGAGCCTCCGTGGAGGCTGCCAGTCAGGGAGGACCTGCTGTTGCAGGGAACGGTGGTTCACCCAGAAGTAGGCAGACTTCAGCTAACGGCCTGGCTTCTGAAAAAGACCTCCTAAAAGCTAGAGGCCTGTCCGATAGAGTAGTCAGGACTCTCCTGTCCAGTAGAAAGGAGGTGACTAGGGCAATATACTTTAAAGTTTGGAAAAAATTTAATTCGTACTGTACCTCTAAGGGATTCCAGGTCAAAAGTGTAGTGTCCGTTCTGGAATTTCTCCAAGAGGGGATGGAAAAAGGATTAGCAGCTAGCACCCTGAAAACACAGGTAGCAGCTTTATCTGTTTATTTTGAAAAAACCCTGTCCAGGGAGACTTTAATTTCCAGATTTTTTAGAGCTCTGGCTCGAAATAGGCCAGTGGCTCCTACCTTTTTTCCTAGTTGGGATTTATCCATTGTCCTCCAGGGGCTTATGGAGGCACCTTTTGAACCCCTACAGGGGTCTTGTTTAAAAGATTTAGTCTTGAAAACTATTTTTTTGGTGGCTATTACGTCAGCAAGACGTATTAGTGAGCTACAAGCTCTAGCAGTTACGGAACCTTTCCTTAGAATCTTCCCAGACAGAGTGGTTCTTCAAACAGACCCAGCGTTCCTGCCCAAGGTCTCCTCGAAGTTTCATCGCTCCCAGCAAATTGTTTTGCCTACCTTCTCTACAGCTCCTGCCAACGCAGGTGAGGAGGCGTTTCACACGCTAGATGTAAGGAGATGTCTTCTGCAGTTCCTTTTGGTCACTAGGGAGTTCAGGAAGTCTAATGCCCTTTTTGTGATCTTCTCAGGACCCCGCAAGGGGGAAAAAGCTTCGAAGAGCACCTTGGGCAGGTGGCTTAGGGGGGCTATTGCAGAGGCCTACAAGGCCAAAGGGGAAGTGCCCCCAGCGGGGATTGCTGCCCACTCCACAAGGGCAACAGCAGTTTCTTGGGCTGAAAGGGCCGGTGCTACGCCTGATCAGATCTGTAAGGCGGCCACGTGGTCAAGCTACTCGACCTTCCTTCGCCACTACAGACTGGACTTGCTGTCAGCTGCAGATCAGGCCTTTGGCAGGAAGGTACTGCAGGCAGTAGTCCCACCCTAGGTAAGCTTCTCGGTTATCCTCTCCAGGGTTGTCCTGAAAGGCGATTTGAGAAAGACTTAGTTAGACTTACCGGTGACGGTATTTCTAAGAGCCTTTCAGGACAACCCCTAGTTCCCTCCCTTGTGTTTCTGAATGCATAAAAAAGGATACAAGTATCTGTCATGGTTTTTTTGTGTGGTTCTCTGTGCTTTGTTTTCCAGTATGCCGGAGGTCCCCAATAACTGAGGCCATGGTGGAAGAGGAGGGGTTTTAAAGGTCAAGCATGTGTTTCCTGAAAAGTGGGCGGAGCTGCGCTCTCTCCAGGGTTGTCCTGAAAGGCTCTTAGAAATACCGTCACCGGTAAGTCTAACTAAGTCTTTTTTTTTTTCGTTCAATCTATTCGAAGCACGTTAAGCAGCGCCATTGTAAGACACATCGAAAATTACGAATCGCAAAAAAAAAACGGAAAATTACGAATCTCAAAAAAAAAAGTACGAATGTACCAATTTTTTCGTTCAATCCATTCGAAACACGTTAAGCAGCGCCATTGTAAGGGACACGGAAAATTAGGAATCGAAAAAAAAAAAAGTTACGAATGTACGAATTTTTTTCGTTCAATCCTTTCGAAGCACGTTACGCAGCGCCATTGTAAGAGACACGGAAAATTACGATTCGGAAAAAAAAAAAAGTTACGAATGTACGAGTTTTTTCTGTTCAATCAATTCGAAGCACGTTAAGCAGCGCCATTGTAAGGGACACGGAAAATTACGAATCACAAAAAAAAAAAAGTTACGAATGTACCAATTTTTTCGTTCATTTTCATTTTCGTTGTTCCTGTTTACGTTTTTCGGATTTTCTTCATTCGTACATTCGTTGTTTCTAATTTTGTTTTTTTTGTTTTTTTTCGGATTTTCGTTATTTTTCGGATTCGTTTGATTCGTTAAAATTTTTAGCGCGCCGTTCGTTCATTCGTACGAAAACGAACCAACGAAAATAACGAAAAAAAAAATAAACGAATTGCACATGTCTAGTCTGAAGGTCTGTAGACTGGTTCTTTTGTTTAGAAAGTTTGGAGATTCCTGCTGTGGAAGAATCCTGGGGTTCCACAGAATCCTAATAGAGAGTAGCTGGCATAGAGACTTGTGTAATAAATAAATAAAACGTATTCATGCCAAATCAATTCCTAATCTGGCACACCTAACAATTTCCTAAGAAAACGGTTTAACCAATCCGGTGTGATGATGGACAATGTTCTCAGTCTCTGTTCATGTTTTACAGGTGTGGATGAGGAGATGGCGGATCTCATGAAAGAAGTCGGACTTCGCACTGTAAGTTTCCATCTTTAATCTTTCAAAAGGCAAACCAGATTTTTTATTTTTTTTTGGTATTGAGTAATTTTTAATATTTTAGTGTTTAACTCGATCATTTTATACTTATTTTATACTTTTACTATAATTTTTTTTTATTGTATAAAGTCACTATATTACGAAAGATGCAGCACACACAATGCATCCAGCGCGGCCTTCATCTACAGATGCGAAGGGAAGGGTGTGAATCCCGCCGGACTCCGATGTCCCGTTAGTCCATTCACAGGATGGCAGCAGCCCAGCTTGGTGAAGTGTAACAAATATGAAATATTCATATTTAACCACTTCAGCCCCGGAGGATTTTACCCCCCCCCCCCCCTTCCTGACCAGAGCACGTTTTGCGATTCGGCACTGCGTCGCTTTAACTGACAATTGCGCGGTCGTGCGACGTGTCACCCAAACAAAATTGACGTCATGTTTTTCCCACAAATAGAGCTTTCTTTTGGTGGTATTTGATCGCCCCCTGCGGTTTTTATTTTTTGCGCTATAAACAAAAGAAGAGCGACAATTTTGAAAAAAAACACATTATTTTTTACTTTTTGCTATAATAAATATCCCATTTAAAAAAAATAAACGAATTTTTTACTCAGTTTAGCCCGATACGTATTCTTCTACATATTTTTGGTAAAAAAAAATCGCAATAAGCGTATATTGATTGCTTTGCGCAAACGTTATAGCGTCTACAAAATAAGGGATAGATTTATTGCATTTTTTATTTATTTTTTTACTAGTAATGGCGGTGAGCTGCCATTTATTTATTTATTTTTTTTTCGTGACTGCGACATTGTGGCGGACACTTTTGACACATTTTTGGGACCATTCACATTTACACAGCGATCATTGCTATAAAATTGCCCTGATTACTGTGTAAATGTGACTGGCAGGGAAGGGGTTAACACTAGGGGGGCGCTGAAGGGGTTAATATGTTCCCTATGGGAGTGATTCTAACTGTGGGGGGAGGGGACTCACAAGGGGAGGAGACCGATCGGTGTTTCACTGTACTGTGAACACATGATCAGTCTCCTCTCCACTGACAGGACGTGGATCTGTGTTCACACACAGATCCACGGCCCTGCTGTCTTCCTGAGAAACCGCGGGTGCCCGGTGGACATCGCGGCCGACGGGCACGCGCACCGGTCCCTAGCAACCCTGCGTGCGCCCCCTAGATGGCCGGGAATGAGAGGACGTCATGTGACGTCCACCCAGGATGGGAGATCCACCTTGTGGACGTCATATGACGGTGCGTGGTATTGAAGTGGTTAAGCTAAAGTCCAGGAGTTCAGCAAATTTTGCAAAAAGGGAAGGCACACTATTTGTCCCCCCCCCCCCAACACTGCATTGTCCTGATGTGTGGCAGCTGTACCATGTACTTGTACGGGAAAGTCTCCTGTTCTCTCTGTCGTCCCTGGTGTTCCTGGCAGTCCCTCTGCTTTCCTATTAAAAACTGACCACACCAAGCAGGAGAGCACACTGCGGTCATTTCTCTAGCAATGCTGGGAACTCTGTGTGCTCTGCTCCAATGATCAGACTTTGTCCCGACGCACCCCTGCTGCACAGCTATTCACTGGCACGCTCAGTGTGCTGCTGTCGCGCACAGCCGTCTCTCAGGTTTACAGAGAATGGTGGGAAAAAGAGAAAATATCCAGTGAGCGGCAGTTGTGTGGATAGCCAGGTAAACTGGAGGTGATGTCATGTCATTGCTTCCAGGTTATCATAGCGGAGACCTGCTCAAAGCCGATCCCAGCTTTGTATGGGGTTTCCAGACAGCCGGTGGATGTGTCTGGGGAGAGGGGGGGGGGGGAGCCGCACAATTGCAGCAGCCACATCTAATGATTGGTAAACTGCAATATATTACATTTTTTTTGTTTTGGGTTTAATAATGCTTTGGTTTGCACACATCTCCGGAGGGATTTTGTCCTCTTTTGCAGATCCTCTCCAAGTCATTAAGGTTTCCAGGCTGACATTTGGTAAATCGAACCTTCAGCTCCCTCCACATATGTTCTATGGGATTAAGGTCTGGAGAAGGGCTAGGCCACTCCAAGACCTTAATGTGCTTCTTCTTGAGCCACTCCTTTGTTGCCTTGGCCGTGTGTTTTGGGTCATTGTCGATTTTGGTCTCCTCTGACCACAACACTTTCACCCAGTTCTGTTCTGAATCATGCAGATGTTCATTTGTCTGTACCGTCCTGTACATGTGATTTCTTGATCAGGGGGACCTTGCGGGGGCTGCAGGTTTTCAGTCCTTCACGGCGTAGTGTGTTACCAATTGTTTTCTTGGTGACTATGGTCCCAGCTACCTTGAGATCATTTCCCGTGTAAATCTGGGCTGATTCCTCACCATTCTCACGATCATTGAAACTCCACGAGGGGAGATCTTCCATGGAGCCCCAGACCGAGGGAGAGTGACAGTTATTTTATGTTTCTTCCATTTGCGAATAATCGCACCAACTGATGTCACCCTCTCACCAAGCTGCTTGGCGATGGTCCATTTGTAGCCCATCCCAGCCTTGTGTAGGTCTAGAATCTTGTCCCCGACATCCTTGGACAGCTCTTTGGTCTTGGCCATGATAGAGAGATTGGAATCTGATTGCTTATGTGGACGGGTATCTTTTATACAGGTAACAAGCTGAGATTAGGAGCACTCCCTTTAAGAGTACTCCTAATCTCAGCTCATTACTTGTATAGAAGACACCTGGGGACCAGAAATATTTCTGATTGGGGATCAAATTCTTATTTCACCCATTAAAATGCATTTTTCTGGATATTTTTATAGTAGTTTCATAGTTAGTAAGGTTGAATAAAGACATCAGTCCATCCAGTTCAACCTGAGTGAGTGTTTACAATTGTCCCTATCCCTGTACATTGCACACTCACATCGGTCCCTACCCTCAAGGATCCCACAATCCAAGGTCCCATTCATATACTAGGGCCAATTTTTGGACAGAAGCCAATTAACCTACCTGCATGTCTTTGAATTGTGGGAGGAAACCGGAGTACCCGGAGGAAACCCACGCAGGCACCGGGAGAACATGCAAACTCCAGGCAGGAAGTGTCGTGGTTGGGATTCGAACCAGCGACCCTTCTTACTGCTAGGTAACCAGCGACCCTTCTTACTCACTATATAATAAACCGACCATTAAAATTAGAGACTGATACACACAGGGATCCACCACTTAGGATCCCCACCGCCTGTTCCGTACTATCGATCACGACTCCCGGGGGTGTCTCCCGCCCCCGCTTGCCCCCCCCCTCCCCCTTTCTTTTATTTTATTTATATATTTTTCTTTCCCTCTTCTTCCTTCTTGCTCTCTCTCTCTCCCTCACTCATCTCCTCTTTATTTCCTCCCTCCTCTTCAATTAAAAAATAAAAACCGATGGGCATAGAAGCTTATACTTTCCCTGTATTAGACTTCAATTAGTAGAACGGGCCAGATTGAATGGCTCCCGTCACCTACGTGCACTTATTTTGTATAGTTGAAGTACCTGTTGTGCTTACCACGATCTGTGGGCAATGTTTATATGTAATGTGAAGTTATCCTATGGTTTATATCTGTGTCTCATCTTTAAATAAAGAATTACAAAAAAAAAAAATTAGAGACTGATCATTTGTCAGTGAGCAAACGTCCAAAATCAGCAGGGGATCAAATACTTTTTCCCCCTCACTGTAATACAATTATAACGCAGTTCCTCTTTGTTTCTTGCAGAAGAAGGCACAGAAGAAGCGTTCCTGGGAGGAGAATGACGACGATGAGGCCGTAGAGAAGACATCACAATATAAAGGTATGTTTCTTCCCAGCTGGCAGTAATAGGGCAGTAGGCGTGCGACTCCTCAGGGGAGGGGTCAGCTTATCTGTTAAGGATCAATGCGAGTTAGTATCGGACACTCTGGAGCTGATGGATGAGAAGCTACTATGGGAGGATCAGATATAAGATCTGCAGGTGGAGGCACGGGGGCGCATTTGTGGCCTCTCAAAGTCCGCAAACAACGGGGTAAACTGGGTCAGAAAGCCGTCCATGGGAAGGTAGAATACCCAGCCATTCCCAACAATGCTAAGCAGGAATCCAAGGGTTTGAGAGACTCGGATAAAAAAATCAACATCACTTTAGCTTCAGGTGGTGATACCATCATTAGAATTGCTGCAAGTGGCCCCGGAGCCATTAGTAGAAAGGGGAACTTGGGGGGCACCCGGTGCAGCAGGGCCTGTCCCCTCTGTATAGAATCAGACATGTTGCTGCTTCAGCACAGGCAACATACAGGCTAAAGGTAAGACGCAAAGTACTCTCGACACCCAAGAAGCAGGTGGGGATCCATGACCAGAGGGTAGGGTGACCAAAGTCAATAATGCCAGATCAAATTTCCGGGTGCTCTTTTCAAGTATGAACATCAGCAGGGAGATGCTTCCTTCATGCAGAGAGAGAGAGGGCGTGTTTTATGCACGAGAAACTCCCCCTAGCAAATTACACCAGCGCTTGGTCCCACGGTGCCAACGTCTTCCGCTAGAAAGCCATCAGGAAGCGGGGAATAATGGCACCCAATGACCAATAAAAAATTAGGCATGACAGGGAAATGCTAACAGCTCTGGACCTGGAAAGTGCTATGCGGTTAACTTCACTGGTTCTGAGAAGCACTTCACGTAGAAGCCAGTGGATGAAGGTCTGGATGCCGTACGCTTCAAAAGTCAGGCTAAGGTCTACCCCCCCGGTGCAGATCAGAGGGTAAGCCTCTAGCATTGGCGTAGAGAAGAAAAAAATGCTGATTAAATAATAGATTATACCAGCCCTTCCCAACCTTTTCAACACCAGAGGAACCATTGAAATAACTTTCTGGTCTTAACCGCTTCCCGGCCGGCGCACGACGATATACGTCGACAGAATGGCACGGACAGGCATAAGGGCGTATATATACGTCCCCTTTAAGATGCCGCCGTGCCATCGGGTGCGCCGGTCGGGACCCCCGTGAGGTCGGTCGCGGGTCCCGCGGACTCGATCGCCACGGGGGACACCCGCGATCGTCTCACGGGAAGGCTGAACGGGGAGATGCGGAAATAAACAGCATCTCCCCGTTCTGCCTAGCAACTAGTGACGCCGATCTCTGCTCCCTGTGATTGGAGCAGAGATCAGCATTCACTAGCTGACAGCCACGCCCCCCCCCCACAGTAAGAAACACACCCCTAGGCACACTTAACCCCTACACTGCCACCTAGTGGTTAACCCCTTCACTGCCAGTGTCATTTTATACAGGATTCAATGCATTTAAATAGCATTGATTGCTGTATAAATGACAATGGTCCCAAAAATGTGTCAAAAATGTCCGATGTGTCCGCCATAATGTCGCAGTCACCAAAAAAATCGCTGATCGCCGCCATTACTAATAAAAAAAAAAATTAATTAAAAATGCTATAAAACTATCCCTTATCTTGTAAACGCTATAACTTCAGCGCAAACCAATCAATCGCTTATTGCGATTTTTTTTTTTTTTTTTTTACCAAAAATATGTAGAATACGTATCGGCCTAAACTGAGGGAAAAAAAATGTTTTTTTTTTATATATTTTGGGGGATATTTATTATAGCAAAAAATAGAATGCCTTTTTTTTCAAAATGTACCCTCTTTTTGGTTTATAGCGCAAAAAATAAAAACCGCAGGGGCGATCAAATGCCACCAAAAGAAAGCTCTATTTGTGGGGGAAAAAAGGACATAAATTTTGTTTGGGAGCCACGTCGCACGACCGCGCAAATAAAGCGACGCAGTGCCGAATCGCAAAAAGTTAAAGCGACGCAGTGCCGAATCGCAAAAAGGGGCCCCACCACCCCCCCCCTGCACCTGGCCCCCCACTGCCCCCATGCATACCCCCATGCCACTTCCCCTCTTCCCTCCCCTTGGACTGCCTTTCCCCCTCCCTGTCCCCTGCCTCACCTGGCTCCAACGGCCCAATGGTCCCCCACCCCCTGCCCCTCCCTGCCCCCTACCTCCCCCTGCCCCATGCCCCCCCCCCCTGGGCCACCCCCTCGCCTCCCCCCCTCACCACCTGCCGCCCCTGCCCCCCCCCCACTGCCCTGTCCCCTCCCCCCATCACGTGCCTGCCCTGCCCCCCCTGCCTCCCCCCCCCCCCCCTGGACTGCCCCCCCGCCCCCCACCCACCCCGCCCCCCCCTGGTCCCCCCAATGCTGCCCCCTGCCCCCCCCCCCCCCCCCCAATGGCCTGTCCCATGCCCCCCCTCCCTGTCCATGTCCCCATCCCGCCTGACTCCCCCCCACCCATGGCCCCCTGACCCCCCCCCCCCCCCTGCCCCCCCTCCACCTGCTGCATGACCCCCCCTGCCTCACCCCCCCCCCCACCTGCGCCTCTCTCCCCATGCCTGCCCACCTGGCCTCCCCCCACCCACCCCCCCCCCCCTGGGCCTGCCCCTCCACTGCACCCTCCTCCTGCCCCCTATGCCCATCTCCCCCCTACCCCCCCCCCCTGCCGGCCATGCCCACCACACTCCCCCCCCCCTCCTCCTGCCACAACCCGCATTACCCTGCTGCACCTGCCTGCCTCCCTGGCCCTGCCAGTGTGATCACCTCCTGCCCCCCCCTGCCCACCCCCTCCCCCCCTGAAGCCTAGACCCAATGCCCTGCCCCCCTGCCCACCCCCCCCCCACCATGCCTCATGAACGCCCCAGAACCCATGCCCACTCCCCACCAACTCCCAATGCCATGCCCGAGCCGCGAAACTTACCACGTGCACAATGCTGCCCCCCCCCCAATGATCCACCCCTCCCCACCCCCCGAGCCCCCCCCCTCCCCACTCTCCCTGGATGCTGCCCCCCCCTCTGCCCACCCCCCCCATGCCCTGCCCATCCCTCCACCCCCCTCCCCACCCCACCACCTCCCCCCTGCCCTCCCTGGCCCCACCCCTCGCCCGCCCACCCCGTCCTTTGGCTGCAAATTGGTCCGGGGCTAAAAGTGGTTAAGGAACCCTCTGCTAAAAAAATGACTACATCTACAACTCCTGATACATTAGTGTTGATGGTCAGTGAGAAGAATGCTCCTTTATACATGTGGTCATTGGGAAGAGCCCCTTACAGATAGCTAAAGGGGCCAGTGTTGTCAGTGGGGACCTTTCTGAGAGGCAGAAATTGCTCAAGGGAGCCCCTAGCAACCTCTGGCGAAACCCAGGGTTTTCATGGAATCCCGGTGGAGGAGCCCTGACTTACCAGGTGGTTATAATGAACCCAATCCCCCCCCTCCCATTCAGGTGTCAGTATGGAAAGGATTGTTTTTCGGTGAATATAGTGGAGAGCCTTCGGGATAACTTAGATCTGTTCTTCAGGGACTAATGGCTAACACGGTACAATACCCTAGTATTACTACTATACCCTAATACTGCTACACCCATGGAACTCTAGTTGAGAAACTCTGGGTTATATCAGCAAAATTGAAGAAAAGACCACCTCCTCCTAGGACACTAGCAAAAAACTGGGGGCACGCTGGTAGTAGGGAGGGGTTATCCTGGGGCTTGCCTACACTTTTATTTCTCACTGTCCAGCCTTTCTGTAGAAGCTGTAGTTGGGTTTTTTCAAATTGTAAATGGTTTTGATAAAGTAACCCCCCCCCCCCCTATTGGAAACTTGTTTAGAACCTATGATCTGTCATACTTTCCATTTACTACTACCACCATCTATAACTGATGGTCAGTGTCACGTAATAGACACCATTGGTGCTTTTGCCGTTGGTTGTACTTTTGCCACCTTAATTAAAATGGGATTCCAGGCTCTAAACTTAAAATGACTCCTAACTCCTCCTATACCAACTACCTTGTAGAAGAAAGATGCTTACACTTGCCTATTCTCAGGGTGCTCTGGACTGGTCACATAATCTGCTTCAGGTAAGAGGAGGGACAGCCAACAATGGATGCCCCATAGTAAGCCTATGGGTGACATCACCACTCTGGCAATTCCATCCATCCATTGTTGGCGATCTTCTGCTCTCCCCTGGAGCTGGCCACTGGGGGGGGGGGGGGGGGGTCACGTGACTGGATCGGAGTAACGCAAGAATCGGCAAGTATAAGCATCTTCCTTCTGCAGTTTTAGGCTTAAAGCGGAGCGCCACCCTAAAGTGGAACTTCCGCTTATCGGATTCCTCCCCCCCTCCGGTGCCACGATTGGCACCTTTCAGAAGGGTGGGGGGTGCAGATACCTGTATAATACAGGTATCTGCACCCACTTCCGGGACTAGCTAGCCGCAGCTGCCCCGCCCCTATCCGCAGATGCCCGTTGTGTCTTGGGAAACACACAGTTCCCAGGACACTACAGGGATCCATAAAGACATGCAGCGCGACTGGCGCATGCGCAGTAGGGAACCGGGCAGTGAAGCCGCAAGCTTCACTTCCTGATTCCCTGACAGAGGACGGTGGCGGGGGGCAGCCGAGAGACAAGCGATCGCTCGTCATCTTCTGCCGACATCGCTGGAACCTGGAACAGGTTAAGTCTATTTATTAAAAGTCAGCAGCTGCAGTATTTGTAGCTGCTGACTTTAAAAAAAAAAAGATTCAGGTGGACCTCCTCTTTCAGCAGCCTGGGGGTTATACAGATTTTTTTTTCTTCTTTCCAGGAAAGAAAATTGCTGGATTCCCCCATCGACACAGTGTTGATCAGATCCCTCTATGGCCGGCTATAGTTGGGGCCTAGAATTCCACTTTAAAATGGCGTTCCACCCAAAAATGGAACTTCGCTTTAAGGGAAGGTGACCCCCTGACATGCTACATTTGGGATGTCATTTTGGGGGGGGGGGGTCCTCTTTTTAGAGGGTTTCAGCTCCCACTTCCTCCCGGAGCACCGCGGCACCGGAAGGGAGATCACTTTTCTCCCCCCCCCTCCCTCTCGGCAATCATCTGGGACACGTCACGGGTCCCAGATGATTGCCCGGCCAGTCACAGCGTGCAGCGCGGCTCGCAAATGCGCAGTGCGTGCCTGGCTGTGAAGCCACAGCCGGGCACCCACAGTGACCATGTTGGCTCCACAGAGAGGAGGGGAAGACTAGCGGGGATTCGTTCCCTCGCATTGATGGACCGTGGGACAGGTAAGTGTGCGATTTTTAAGTCAGCAGCTGCAGTATTTGTAGCTGCTGAATTTTATTTATTTTTTTATTTGTTTTTATTGGAACTCAGCTTTTAACTATTTTAGCTAACACACTTTGCACCATCTTCTTTGTTTCCCAACAGCTGGCGGCTCAGGAATACACCGGCCTATTCACAAAAAGCCAAACTTTGGAGAGACGTACAAATCAAAGGTAAATAACCACAAGTGTTACTAAACCTGTGAGATGAGATGTCCCTCCGGATGTTGTGGCCACCATAACATGTCTGGGGACTGCATTGTACAGAGAAAAGGATTCACCCCTTGTCTATGGGGTCCTGGTGTGGTTCCAGCTTTTGTAGACCAGTGGCTCCCAACATCAGTCCTCAAGTTCCCCCAACAGGTCATGTCTTCATCATTTCCTTCGCCATGTACAGGTGTTTTTAAATCAATGGCTTGGTATTTATGGAATCGTTAATACTTGATCTGTTGGAGATCCTTGAGCACTGAGGCTGGGATGGAGAAGATGTTGTCTTCATGTGTGTTTTCTTCTTTCAGAAAGGAAAAGGTGATATGAAGCAGAAAGGCAAACATGACCCTTACGCCTACATCCCCCTGAACAAAGCCAAGCTCAACCGCAGGTAAGTGACAGAATAATATGTTATATTTTAACAAAAAAAAAAAAAACTGTTTGCCGACTGCGTGTATACATGTATATGTGTGATATTTTATATAGATGGAGAGAGATATATATATATATATGTAGAGAGAGAGAGCGATAGATAGATATATATAGAGAGAGAGAGCTATAGAGAGAGGGGGGGGAGCTATAGAGAGAGGGGGGGGGGCTATAGAGAGAGAGAGAGGGGGGGGAGCTATAGAGAGAGAGGGGGGGGGAGAGAGGGGGGGGGAGCTATAGAGAGAGGGGGGGGGAGCTATAGAGAGAGGGGGGGGGAGCTATAGAGCGAGAGGGGGGGGGAGCTATAGAGCGAGAGGGGGGGGGAGCTATAGAGCGAGAGGGGGGGGGAGCTATAGAGCGAGAGGGGGGGGGGAGCTATAGAGCGAGAGAGAGGGGGGGGGGGAGCTATAGAGAGAGAGGGGGGGGGAGCTATAGAGAGAGAGGGGGGGGGGGGCTATAGAGGAGAGAGGGGGGAGCGAGAGAGGGGGGGAGCTATAGCGAGAGAGGGGGGGGAGAGATAGAGAGAGAGAGAGGGGGAGGGAGAGAGAGGGGGAGGCTAGGGGATCTATAGAGAGAGGGGGGATCTATAGAGAGAGAGGGAGCTATAGAGAGAGAGGGAGCTATAGAGAGAGAGCGAGAGCGCTATATATATATATATAGAGAGAGGGGAGAGAGCTATATATATATATATATATATATATAATATGTATATATATGAGAGAGAGAGCTATAGAGAGAGCTATATAGAGAGAGAGAGGGAGAGCTATAGAGAGAGGGAGCGATGGAGCGTGATGTAGACATATATAGATAGATATATATAGCAAGGCAAGATCACGTGCCTAGTCTTTGGCGCGGACCGCTCCCGCTGCAATTAGACACTGAGCTGATTGGCGGACTTGGTGTTCACCTGCACCCACCGATGCTTTTCGGTACAGAGGGAGAACGCCGGTCTGTCACTACAGAAGACGTGGATCCTGTGTCTCTACAAAGCAGGGGGGCACCAATCCATGTCTTCCCCCTAGTACAAGCCCCTCCCCCACTGTAGTAAAACACTGGTCAGGGACACATTTATCCCTTTGATCGCTCCTGATGTTAACCCCTTCTCAGCCAGTGTCATTGGTACAGTGCATATTTTTTTTAGCACTGTCCACTGTATTTGGTGTCAATGGTCCACCAAAAATGGTCCAATTGTTCCACCGCAATAGCACAGTCCCGCTATAAGTTGCTGATCACCACCATTACTAATAATAATTTTAAAAAATCCCATAGTTTTGTAGACGCAATAACTTTAACTTAAACCAATCAATACGCGCTTATTGGGATTTTTTTTTTTACCAAAAACATTAGCAGAATACATATTGGCCTAAATTGATCAAATTAGATTTTTTATTTATTTTTATTTTTTTATCGGATAGGTTTTATAGCAGAAAGTAAAAAATATTGTTTTTTTTTTTTATTTTATTTTTTTTATATTTTTTTCCTTTAAAAACGGTTGTTTTTTATTTTTTGTTTATATCACAAAAAATTTACAGGGGTGATCAAATGCCACCAAAAGAAAGCTCTATTTGTGGGGAAAAAAAGGACATAAATTTGAAATGTGTACAGCGTCGGGAGACCGCGCTATTGTCGTTTAAAGTAGCGCAGTGCCATATCGCAAACAAATGGCCTGGTCATGGGGGGGGGGTAGATCATCCAGCGGTCAGGTGGTTAATACATGAACGTTAACCACTTTCAGACCGGACCATTTTGCTGGCTTAAGACCACTTTTCGCGATTCGCCACTGCGTCGCTGTAACTGACAATTGCGCGGTCGTGTGACGTGGCTCCCTAACAAAATTGACGTCCTTTTTTTCCCCCCACAAATAGAGCTTTCTTTTGGTGGTATTTGATCGCCCCTGCGGTTTTTATTTTTTGCGCTATAAACAAAGCGCGCCAATTTTGAAAATAACACATTATTTTTTACTTTTTTCTATAATAAATACCCTCCAAAAATATATAAAAAAAAAAATTTTTTTTTCCTCAGTTTGGCCGATACGTATTCTTCTACATATTTTTGGTAAAAAAAATCGCAATTAGCGATTATTGATTGGTTTGCGCAAAAGTTATAGCGTTTACAAAATAGGGGATAGTTTTATAGCATTTTTATTAATATATATTTTTTTTTTTTACTAGTAATGGCGGCGATCAGCGATTTTTATTGTGACTGCGACATTATGGCGGACATATCGGACATTTTTGACACATTTTTGGGACCATTGTCATTTATACAGCAATCAGTGCTATTTCAATGCACTGATTCCGATGTAAATGACACTGGCAGTGAAGGCGTTAACCACTAGGGGGCGGGGAGGAGTTAGTGTGACGTGTTGTTGTGTTTTTTTTACATTAGGGGGCGTGGCTGACGTCTGATGTCACTGATCGGCGTTCCCGATGACAGGGAACAGCCGATCAATGACAGGCAGAGTAGGAAGCGCGGGGAGAGGTTTTACACAGACCTCTCCCTGTTCTTGAGCTCTGTGACCCGATCGCGGAACACCAGCTGCGATCGGGTCCGCTGGTCCCGCGGCCGTGGTCACGGAGCTCCCGACCGCGGCTAGGCAATTAAATGAGCACGTATATATACGTGCTTTTGCCTAGCCGTGCCATTCTGCCGACGTATATGTACATGCGGCGGTCGGGAAGCTGTAATCGAATACGAATTTAGCCGAAGTTATGAATTTTCTGAAATAACGAATGGAACGTAACGCAATAATAATAATAAACATTTTATTGATTATTATTCAGTCGTTTTTTCAGCTCATTCGTAACTTTGCATAAATTCGTATTCGTTATGTTCACTAACAGCCAAAATTTGAAAGGAAATTCCAATACCTATAATTTTAATCGTTTATTTTCGGGTTTTCGAATTGTTGGGTTTTCGTTCGAAATTTTCCGATTTTTTTTTTGAATTTTTATGTTTTTTTTCTGAAAAATTTGTTAAACGGCTTTTCGTTAATTTGAATATTTCCAAAATTAACGAGTTTCGTCCAAAAACTAATTTTGGAAAGAAACGAATTGCACATGTCTAGTAACATGATTATAAAAATAATAATCTTCTTCTGTTTTCTGATGCAGGAAAAAAGCAAAGATGCAAGGCCAGTTTAAAGGACTGGTGAAAGCGGCACAGAGAGGAGCGCAGAGTGGAAGGAAGAAGAGGAAAGAAAGAAGAGATTGAACCTTCTTCGTTTTACTCATTTATTTTCTGCCTTTTTATATATCGATCTCCCCTCTGTAAAGGAATCCCGGCCTATCCTGCGGGACCTCACCTCACCTGTTCTGTATAATTGATGATACAGAATTATCAGTGGGGTGAGGTCACCGGTACCCGGGGGAGGAGCCTCGTTCTTTGCTTGCTTCCGAAGAGCCAACAATTTAAAGAGATCATAATGAATTCTGCCCAATAAAAAAGGACATTTGCATCGTAATGACGTTTGTGTGGCCCCTCTGCATTGGACGGCTCCATTGGGCTTGACCTGTGAACAATACCGTTGGATAGTCAATGGTTTGGTTTTATGCTTTCCAGAAGGGGGGGGCCCCCAACCATCTCTCTCTCGGGGGGAGAGGAAGTCATCCTGACGGGTGAATCTCCATTTCAGGAGGACATGACCTGCATCTCAAACCGTTCACAGATTGCTGGTGGGATAGACGGTGATGTTATGACTTGCACACGATAAGGATGTTGAATTCTTCTATTTATGAAGATGTTTGGAGATGTTTGGAGTTTTTTGGTTTATTAAACATTAAAGTGGTGTTTCCCCCAAAATTACAACTTTATTTATATGTGCAGCAAATGAGCTAATAAAAACGAATTGGATTAAAAAAAAATATTTCACTTACCTATTTCTCCCTGTTGCTAGGTGGTCCCACGAAATCTGCCTCTTCCATTCCCCGGGCTAAACACGTCACTTCCCTCGGCGGCCCGGCTCGCTAAGGCTCCTGGGAGATGTGTCCCTCCCACAGTACGGTCACCATTTCCCAGGAGGCATTGAGCAGTGCCGAGGGCTAGAATCGCGGTACTTCCAAACCAGAAGTGACGCGATTCTGTCGTCTTGTATAACTTGATTATCTCAGTTGTCATCACAACGGGGCGGGACTTCGGACGACGCGGCCCGTTGTGATGGCAACCGAAGTTGTGGACGGCGCTCCGATATTGGCCTACTGCGCATGCGCGAGATCTGATCTACAATGCCCGTTGCATGATGGGATAATGAGGTCAGAGATTCCCGGAAGAGAATGCCTGTGGGGCTTCACATGCCCGCAGGCAAGATGATACCGCTGGATGTCGTTTTTATAAGTGTATCTTATAATGAGACAAATCGATGGGCAAAGTAGGAAAATCTGAAGATTGCTAAGAAAACCTAGTTCTTTCTCTTATAAGTACACCATTCTGTCTTTCTTCCAATGGTATTTCAGCTGAAAAAATTTACGAGGAAATGTTCTACAGCCAATTCCATTCAAGTACTGGGTTAGACAACCTTTCAGAGGTTGAGCTCTACCTGGACAACATGGAGGAAATCAAATAATCCACAGGTGGTGGTGGTTTCGGGAGGTGGTTTGTAAAGTCTTGTTTTTTTTTCTCTCTAAAAAATAACAAACATGTTATACTTGCCTGCTCTGTGTAATGGTTTTGCACAGAGCACCCCCGATCCTCCTCTTCTCGGGTCCTCCTTCTGTGCTTCTGGCCCCTCCCTCCTGTTCAGTGCCCCCCACAGCAAGCAGCTTGCTATGGGGGCACCCGAGCTGAGTCTCGGCTCCCTGTGTCCATACAGAGCCCCGGCCCCGCCCCCTCTCTCCACTGATTTGGCTGTAGCTGACCGATGGCGGTGCTGCTGTGTGTCCCACATCACATCATTCCTCCCACAGTGGTGTCCTCTGCTCCCACATCACATCATCCCTCCCACGGTGGTGTCCTCTGCTCCCACATCACATCATTCCTCCCACAGTGGTGTCCTCTGCTCCCACATCACATCATTCCTCCCACGGTAGTGTCCTCTGCTCCCCTTCACATCATCCCTCCCACAGTGGTGTCCTCTGCTCCCCTTCACATCATCCCTCCCACAGTGGTGTCCTCTGCCCCTTCACATCATCCCTCCCACAGTGGTGTCCTCTGCTCCCCTTCACATCATCCCTCCCACAGTGGTGTCCTCTGCTCCCCTTCACATCACATCATCCCTCCCACAGTGGTGTCCTCTGCTCCCACATCACATCATCCCTCCCACAGTGGTGTCCTCTGCTCCCCTTCACATCATCCCTCCCACAGTGGTGTCCTCTGCTCCCCTTCACATCACATCATCCCTCCCACGGTAGTGTCCTCTGCTCCCCTTCACATCATCCCTCCCACAGTAGTGTCCTCTGCTCCCTTCACATCATCCCTCCCACAGTGGTGTCCTCTGCTCCCCTTCACATCATCCCTCCCACAGTGGTGTCCTGCCCCCCTTCACATCATCCCTCCCACAGTGGTGTCCTGCCCCCCTTCACATCATCCCTCCCACAGTGGTGTCCTCTGCTCCCCTTCACATCATCCCTCCCACAGTAGTGTCCTCTGCTCCCCTTCACATCATCCCTCCCACAGTGGTGTCCTCTGCTCCCTTCACATCATCCCTCCCACAGTGGTGTCCTGCCCCCCTTCACATCATCCCTCCCACAGTGGTGTCCTGCCCCCCTTCACATCATCCCTCCCACAGTGGTGTCCTCTGCTCCCCTTCACATCATCCCTCCCACAGTGGTTTCCTCTGCTCCCCTTCACATCATCCCTCCCACAGTGGTTTCCTCTGCTCCCCTTCACATCATCCCTCCCACAGTGGTGTCCTCTGCTCCCCTTCACATCATCCCTCCCACAGTGGTGTCCTCTGCTCCCCTTCACATCATCCCTCCCACGGTAGTGTTCTCTGCTCCCCTTCACATCATCCCTCCCACAGTGGTGTCCTCTGCCCCCCTTCACATCATCCCTCCCACAGTGGTTTCCTCTGCTCCCCTTCACATCATCCCTCCCACAGTGGTGTCCTCTGCTCCCTTCACATAATCCCTCCCACAGTGGTGTCCTCTGCTCCCTTCACATCATCCCTCCCACGGTAGTGTCCTCTGCTCCCTTCACATCATCCCTCCCACGGTAGTGTCCTCTGCTCCCCTTCACATCATCCCTCCCACGGTAGTGTCCTCTGCTCCCCTTCACATCATCCCTCCCACGGTAGTGTCCTCTGCTCCCTTCACATCATCCCTCCCACGGTGGTGTCCTCTGCTTCCCTTCACATCATCCCTCCCACAGTGGTGTCCTCTGCTCCCTTCACATCATCCCTCCCACGGTGGTGTCCTCTGCCCACCTTCACATCATCCCTCCCACGGTGGTGTCCTCTGCTCCCCTTCACATCATCCCTCCCACGGTGGTGTCCTCTGCTCCCCTTCACATCATCCCTCCCACGGTGGTGTCCTCTGCTCCCCTTCACATCATCCCTCCCACGGTGGTGTCCTCTGCTCCCCTTCACATCATCCCTCCACGGTGGTGTCCTCTGCTCCTTTCACATCATCCCTCCCACAGTAGTGTCCTCTGCTCCCCTTCACATCATCCCTCCCACAGTAGGGTCCTCTGCTCACCTTCACATCATCCCTCCCACAGTAGTGTCCTCTGCTCACCTTCACATCATCCCTCTCACAGTGGTGTCCTCTGCTCCCTTCACATCATCCCTCCAACAGTGGTGTCCTCTGCTCCCCTTCACATGATCCCTCCCACAGTGGTGTCCTCTGCTCCCCTTCACATCATTCCTCCCACAGTGGTGTCCTCTGCTCCCACATCACATCATCCCTCCCACGGTGGTGTCCTCTGCTCCCACATCACATCATTCCTCCCACGGTAGTGTCCTCTGCTCCCACATCACATCATCCCTCCCACAGTGGTGTCCTCTGCTCCCCTTCACATGATCCCTCCCACAGTGGTGTCCTCTGCTCCCCTTCACATCATCCCTCCCACGGTGGTGTCCTCTGCTCCCCTTCACATCATCCCTCCCACGGTGGTGTCCTCTGCTCCCCTTCACATCATCCCTCCCACGGTGGTGTCCTCTGCTCCCCTTCACATCATCCCTCCCACGGTGGTGTCCTCTGCTCCCCTTCACATCATCCCTCCCACGGGGGTGTGCTCTGCTCCCCTTCACATCATCCCTCCCACGGTGGTGTCCTCTGCTCCCCCTTCACATCATCCCTCCCACGGTAGTGTCCTCTGCTCCCTTCACATCATCCCTCCCACGGTAGTGTCCTCTGCTCCCTTCACATCATCCCTCCCACGGTAGTGTCCTCTGCTCCCTTCACATCATCCCTCCCACGGTAGTGTCCTCTGCTCCCCTTCACATCATCCCTCCCACGGTGGTGTCCTCTTCCCCTTTGGAGTCCAACCAATTGGTGATTGCTTTGCTTTCTGGTGTCAGTTGATTTAAAGAGTGCCTACTTAGGCACCCCCCCACACATTTTCTGACCTCATAGAAACAAAGTAGAGTAACAGCAGAAAAAAGACAGAGTAGTCCATTGAGTATGCGTGGTTTTTTGTTAACTTTTTTGTCTGAGTATAGCTCTACGTTTGTCCCAAGCATGTTTGAAGCCATTTACTGTTTTCTCACTACCTCTACTGGAAGTCTATTCCAAGCATCAACTACCCTGTCAGTAAAATAATACTTTCTAATATTCGTTTTGAACTTTCCTCCAGTGACCTTTGAGGTCTTGTACCCATGTTCTTCATCTTAGTTTCATATTGAAAATACTGCCCTCTTGAACCTTATTCACACTCTTGATCAACAGTTTATGCAATTTGCAGTGGGGGATCGCCACTCAGTTTGTGGCCTTGCCTTTCGGCCTGTCCACATCCCCCAGAGTGTTTACCAAGATGTTAGATATATGGGTATGGGGTTTTTGAGGACCGAGGCTCCTACTTTCCATCCCGTCATCCTTCCCACTGTAGTGTCCTCTGCTCCCCTTCACATCATCCCTCCCACAGTAGCGGGATACCTGGACACCTGCTTCTCGCAACAGTTGCCTTAAACTGACGTCAAATGTCCTGGAGCGGTTCAGTTGGGTGCTGAACCCTCAGAAGTCAGTTTTGGTCCCAACACATTGCGTGGCGTACTTGGGGCTTAGTCCACAACACAGCACAGGTGAAGGTACTGCTTCCACAGGGGAAATGCCTGTCTCTTTGAGCCCAAGTGGAGTCCTTGAGTTTGTTGGAAGGTACCTTGATTCGGGCCTGCATGAAGGTGCTGGAGAAGATGGTAACCTCCTTCTTTTTAAATGTAGTCCCCCTATGCCCAGTTTTACGCCATTCCTTAAATCCTCCAATGCGTCTGATTCTACAAAAGATGAAAAAAAGGTCAGGACTGTGCAGGCCAGTCAAGTTCCTCCACCCCAAACTCTCTCTTCCATGTCTTTATGGACCTTGCTTTTTTCACTGGTCCAAATCATTTGGTGGAGGGGGATTATAGTGTGGGGGGTTGTTTTTCAGGGGTTGGGCTTCGCCCCTTAGTTCCAGTGAAGGAAACTCTTAAGATGTTGGCATACCAAGACGTTATGGACAATTTCAAGCTCCCAACTTGGAGGGAACAGTTTGGGGGACGGCCCCTTCCTGCTCCAACATGACTGCGCACCAGGGCACAAAGCAAGGTCCATAAAGACATGGACGAGCGTGTTTGGGGTGGAGGAACTTGACTGTATGGCTGTTGACGCTCAAGGCCTGAGGGATAGGGGTGGGTTTTGAATCTGTAATTCCTACCCTCAAAGCAAGAAAGTTGAAGGTGTATTACCCTAGATTAGTGGTGTCAAACTCCATTTCATCGGGGGGCCGCATCAGCATTATGTTTGCCCTCAAAGGGCCAGTTGTAGCTGTAAGACTATATAAATGTATCTACTCTTTATCATATTAAAAAAAAAAATGCCTCTGCAATTTTTACTGGTTTTAGTAATAACTTAACCGCTTCCCGACCGGCCACTGCATATATACGTCAGCAGAATGGCACGGGCAGGCAGAATCACGTACCTGTACGTGATCGTGCATGTGCCTGCCCGTGGGTCGCTCGCGACCCGGTCGGGAGCTCCGTGACCCCGGGCCGCGGGACCAGCGGACCCGATCGCCGCTGGTATCCCGCGATCGGGTTACGGAGCTGAAGAACGGGGAGAGGTCTATGTAAACAAACCTCTCCCCGCGCTTCCTACACTGACTGTCAGTGATCGGCGGTTCCCTGTCATCGGGAACGCCGATCAATGACGTCACACGTACAGCCACGCCCCCCTACTGTAAAAAAACACAACACGTCACACTGACTCCTCCCGCCCCCTAGTGGTTAACCCCCTAACTACAACTGTCATTTACATAGGAATCAGTGCTATTTAAATAGCAGTGATTGCTGTATAAATGACAAATGTCCCAAAAATGTGTCAAAAATGTCCGATGTGATAAGAAGAAGTCCGATGTGATCTTCTTCTTCTTCTTCTTCCGGAATGCCTGTGCCGCTCTGCGCTTGGACTTATATAGGGGCATGGGGGACAGGGTCACATGGTGACCCCGCCCCCTTGTGTTGTCACAGTCCCGGAGGATGCTGGGACTGTGACATCGCAAGGGGGCGGGGTCACCATGTTACATGAACATGTGACCCTGTCCCCCATGTCCCTATATAAGTCCAAGTGCAGAGCGGCACAGGCATTCCGGGCAGAGACAGCGACGGGTCAACATCGGAAGAAGAAGAAGAACAAGAAGGACAAGAAGAAGAAGAAGGCGCCGGCGGCGCGGAAGACGACGACCGCCGCAAGAACAGAAGAAACCCCCGAAGGCGGATCGAGAACCCCAGACGACGGTGACGACGACGACGACGACGAAGAAGAAGAAGGTAGCCGGACTTCCCCCGCTCGGTAAAAGAGCTTGGTAAATGGCGGGGGAGTCCGGCAAGAAGACCCCCAAAGGCGGATCGAGACCCCCAGACGGCGGCGACGACGAAGAAGGTAGCCAGACTCCCCCCGCTCGTGAAAGAGCTAGGTAAAAGAGCAGAAGAGAGCGGAGGAGTCCGGCGAGAAGACCCCCAAGACGGAAGAAGACCCCCGGAGCAGTGCAATAAAATATTTTTTCAAAAGTGTGTGTGTTTTTGTACTGTACTACATTTTACACCTTAGGTGAATGGGTAGGGGTACATCATACCCCATACTCATTCACATAGGGTGGGGGGCCGGTATCTGGGGGCCCCCTTATTAAAGGGGGCTCCCAGATTCCGATAAGCCCCCGCCCGCAGACCCCGACAACCAAACGGCCAGGGTTGTCGGGAAGAGGCCCTTGTCCTCATCAACATGGGACAAGGTGCTTTGGGGTGGGGGGGCCGCCCGGCCCCCCTTTCCCCAGGGCACCCCCCATGTTGAGGGCACGCGGCCTGGTACGGCTCAGGGGGGGGGGGGGGCGCTCGTTCGTCCCCACCCCTTTCCTGGCCTGCCAGGCTGCGTGCTCGGATGAGGGTCTGACATGGATTTGGGGGAAACCCCCACGCCGTTTTTTCGGCGTGGGGATTCCCTTTAAATCCATGCCAGGTCACGGAGCTAGCGCGGCGGCATTTACTGCCTACGCTAGCTACGTAACCTGAAGTCACGTGCTAAAATGAACGGACTTGCCGATGAGCGGCAAGTCCGTTCATTTCAAAAGTCCCGCGGACTTGCCCACTAACGGCGGGATTGTCCGCTGGACTGCCAAGTCCAGCGGATAATTTTAAAACAAAACTTAAAACTTTGGCGCCAAAAAGTCCGCCGGACTTTGGCGCCAAAAAGTCCGCCGGCGCCCACACACGAGGGGATTATCCGCTGGACTTCAGTCCAGAGGATAATCCCGCGGGATTGTCCCTTCGTGTGTACGCGGCATTAAAGATTGCTGTTCACAAGCGCAAACCATCCAACTTGAAGGAGCCGGAGCAGTTTTGCAAGGAGGAATGGGCAGAAATCCCAGTGGTAAGATGTGGCAAGACTCATAGAGACTTATCCAAAGCGACTTGGAGCTGTGATAGCCGCAAAAGGTGTCTCTACAAAGTATTGACTTTAGGGGGGTGAATAGTTTTGCACATTGACTTTGTCTGTTATTTTGTCCTATTTGTTTCACAATAAAAAAAAAGAAAAAAACACCTTCAAATTTGTGGGCGTGTTCTGTAAATTAAATGATGCAAATCCTCAAACAATCCATGTTAATTCCAGGTTGTGAGGCAACAAAACACGAAAAATGCCAAGGGGGGTGAATACTTTTGCAAGGCACTGTACATAAAAAAAAAAAAGGCTTTCCAGTCAGTCATAGTGACCCTCTAATCTAAATTCTTTCAGTTCCTGAACAATTGTACAAATGAGGACTTGTGACTTTTCTGATCTCTGTATTGATCTGGTTCAATGATTTGGCACATACAGCAGCCGCCTGACACAACCTGACCAGTAAGAATCGCAGCCCTTTTGGCCGGTAAACTTTAACACAGAAGCCGTGAAGAGACAAATGTATGAGAAATCTGCAAGAACATGTAAAGACCATTAAACGGGTTCAAAATTAAAGTCATAATAACCAGTAAGAAATGAAAATCGCAGCGCCACCTAGTGGATGGGTGGATTTTAGGGATTCTAGCCCCCATGCAGGTACAACCAGAGCGGTATTATATGTAATGATGTCTGCATATCATACATTCTTAAAACATTTGCATTATTTACATTAGAATATTCCAAAGCAATTGTGTCTTTAATATAGATGTCCATTTTGGGGGCAGTTGGCCAGACCAATGGTTTTTTTTCATGACCTCCAATGCAGCAGTGGTAAACCAAAGCTTAGCTTTTGCATGCTTCCTGTCGTCCTAACTTGGAGGACCCACTGAAAAGGACATGATTGAGCAGAGGTAGGCAACCTTGGCACTCCAGCTGTTGAGAAACTAGAAGTCCCATTAGGCAATGCAAGACTGAGAGGCACAGGCATGACTCCCAGAGGCATGATGGGAGTTGTAGTCTCACCACTTCTGGAATGAGGAGGTTGCCTACCCCCGTGATAGAGCACTTTTTGCCCCGCTAATGGGATTTCCATAAAAATACCTAATAGGCCAGTGATAATACTTTAGTATTTAGTTGAACCACCAAACTACTAAGAGTGTGCGCACTTTGAAAGTAGGGGGGGGGGGGGGGGGGGTGATCTGTCCCCCAGGGCCTCAAGTTGGCCATACACACACAATTTTTTTTTTTCAGCCTTTAGGATGGACAACTCTCCCACTGTGAAAATGGTATTTTTTTTTTTTTTTTTACAGCTGGCCCCACAAGCCATCATAATACCCAACTAGTGCCTGCACCTGGTTGGAATTGGCGTGAACAGAAGGGACCAAGCGCCAGCTGATTCAAAAGTCCATATACCGTATATATACTTGAGTATAAGCCGACCCGAATATAAGCTGAGGCACCTAATGTTACCACAAAAAACTGGGAAAACTTATTGACTCGAGTATAAGCCTAGGGTGAGAAATGCGCAGCTACTGTAAGTGGAAAAGAGGGTCAACAATGCCCATTTGCAGCCATAGGTCCCCTGAACTTCAAACTCTGTATTTAAGGGTTCCTAGATGCCCCCTAGCTACAGCCAAAATTTGGGGTCTCTGGACCCAAAGGGTCCCGAAATGACATTGCTGCAGATGGACACAGTTGACCAACTTTGGGGCCCTGCATCTCGGGGCCACTTGGTGCTAGATATGTTGTAGTGTTGGTTCCACTGGGTTTGCACACCAAACTTTGAGGTTCCTAGCACCAAGTGGCCCCAAGATACGGGGCCCCAAAGTCGGGTCAGAAAATGTCAAGCACTTTACTGCAGCAGAGAATGATATTTTCCTAACCGACTTTGGGGCCCCGTATCTTGGAACCCCAAATTTGGATGTGTTGTAGTGTTGGTTCCACCGGGTTTGCACACCACATTTGGGGTTCCTAGCACCAAGTGGCCCGAGATACGGGGCCACAAAGTCGGGTCGGAAAATGTCATTTTTTGCTGCAGAAAACGGCTTATACTCGAGTAAAGGCTGAGGGGGGCATTTTCAGCACAAAAAAAATGTGCTGAAAAACTCGGCTTATACTCGAGTATATACGGTATCTTTTATTCTGGATAGTAAAGTCACAACCAGTGGGAAGAAAATATCTAAACAGGTTTAGGGGGCCAAAGAACCCCCTTCTTCATCAGGGCCCGGACTTGGCTGCCATGCCACTATACAGCCATTGAGCCCTGCACACTTGCTGGTGTTCCCTTTTGAGATATCCATCTAGGACAGGGGTCTCCAAACTTTCTAAACAAAGGGCTGGTTTACTGTCCTTCAGGTTTTAGGGGGGCCGGACCTTGGGAGTAGAAATGGCCCCCCGACATCATTGAGAGAAAAATAATTCCCCATTCTTTGTCTCAGTGGGAATAATTGTGCCCCATCATTGGAAGAAGATGTTCCCTATTGTTGGTGTCATTAGGAGAAATTGTGCCCCATAATTGGTGTCATTGGGCCTCATTATTGGCATCATTGGGAGAAAATGTGCCCCATCATTGGTATCATTGGGTGGGAACAGTGCCCCATCTTTGGTGTAATTGGGAGAAATTGTGTCCCTTCATTGGTGTGAGTGTGGGGGGGGGGGGGGGGGTGATTGATTATGTCCCATTGTTAGTATCAATGGATGAAACATTCCCCAAAGAGCCGCATAAAAGCAAGCAAAGGGGCCACAGTTTGGGGACCCCTGATCTAGGAGGTTAAACCAGAGTCCATATCGGAACTCCAACAACCAAGTCCTGATGAAGGGGGGGATTCATTGGACCCCAAAATGTGTTTGAGACTTTCCTTACACTGGCCGGGACTTTACTGTCAGGGATAAAGAACAGATGGACCTTTGAACTGATCGTTTGGAGCTTGGTTGCTTCTCAATTTGGGTGTTCCCCTCTTTATGTTTTCAGAGCGGCCAAGATCCATTGGACCAGAACCACTACCAACTGGCGAAGCCCAAGCTTCAAGTCCAGAGCCTCCATTTTATTGGATCTGTTTGGATGCAGGCATGGTTCAGGAGGACAAATTTCCCATTTTGGTCCTTCAATTTTTTTTAAAATCAAAGATTGCTGGGTGGGAAGCGCCCAACTCCACCCAAATCTGTTTTGGATACGGTCCCATCAGCGTTTGAGCAAACAACCCGTTTATTTTATACTGAAGCCCAACATCTTGCAAGCCAACCAGAATCATGAGCGGATGGTGAGAACTATGACCACCGGCTCTTCTTTACTCAACTCAGGCAGCCAGCGAGTGGCTAATAATCAGAACGCACAGCCGTTGCTTTAACTGGTTCACATTTATTTATTCTGCTGCAGAGTCCGTTAAGAGTCATCATATCAATGACAAGCATTCCTTCTTCCTAACAAATCCTCGAAGATTTGCAGAATCCATCTTGGCAGATTTTTGTAAAGGAAGCTAAAACATGAGAGTCCGTAACTAAGAGCTTCATAATAAAATATAATAAAACCCTCACTGAGGGTTTAATCGTTTCACTTTGGAACAGGCGCAGGGCGGGCCTTTGTAGGTCAATGGGCAGGAACAAGCGGAGGGAGGACAGGGGGGGGGGGGGGTCTTTGTAGGTCAATGGACAGGATGGGCCTTTGTAGGTCAATGGACAGGAACAAGCGGAGGGAGGACAGGGCGGGCCTTTGTAGGTCAATGGGCAGGAACAAGCGGAGGGAGGACAGGGGGGGGGGGGGGGGGGGGGGGGGGGGGGGGTCTTTGTAGGTCAATGGACAGGATGGGCCTTTGTAGGTCAATGGACAGGAACAAGCGGAGGGAGGACAGGGCGGGCCTTTGTAGGTCAATGGACAGGAACAAGCGCAGGGAGGACATGGCGGGCCTTTGTAGGTCAATGGACAGGAACGGGCATGGGGAGGACAGGGCGGGTCTTTGTAGGTCAATGGACAGGAACGGGCATGGGGAGGACAGGGCGGGTCTTTGTAGGTCAATGGACAGGAACAGATAGATACGGGGAGGACAGGGCGGGTCTTTGTAGGTCAATGGGCAGGAACAAGCGCGGGGAGGACAGGGCGGGCCTTTGTAGGTCAATGGACAGGAACAAGCGCGGGGAGGACAGGGCGGGCCTTTGTAGGTCAATGGACAGGAACAAGCGCGGGGAGGACAGGGCGGGCCTTTGTAGGTCAATGGACAGGAACAAGCGCGGGGAGGACAGGGCGGGCCTTTGTAGGTCAATGGACAGGAACAGATAGATACAGGGAGGAGAGGGCGGGCCTTTGTAGGTCAATGGACAGGAACAAGCGCGGGGAGGACAGGACGGGCCTTTGTAGGTCAATGGACAGGAACGGGCATGGGGAGGACAGGGCGGGTCTTTGTAGGTCAATGGACAGGAACAGATAGATACGGGGAGGACAGGGCGGGTCTTTGTAGGTCAATGGGCAGGAACAAGCGCGGGGAGGACAGGGCGGGCCTTTGTAGGTCAATGGACAGGAACAAGCGCGGGGAGGACAGGGCGGGCCTTTGTAGGTCAATGGACAGGAACAAGCGCAGGGAGGACAGGGCGGGCCTTTGTAGGTCAATGGACAGGAACAGATAGATACAGGGAGGAGAGGGCGGGCCTTTGTAGGTCAATGGACAGGAACAAGCGCGGGGAGGACAGGACGGGCCTTTGTAGGTCAATGGACAGGAACAAGCGGAGGGAGGACACCTTTGTAGGTCAATGGACAGGAACAAGCGCGGGGAGGACAGGGCGGGCCGTTGTAGGTCAATGGACAGGAACAAGCGCAGGGAGGACAGGGCGGGCCTTTGTAGGTCAATGGACAGGAACAGATAGATACAGGGAGGAGAGGGCGGGCCTTTGTAGGTCAATGGACAGGAACAAGCGCGGGGAGGACAGGACGGGCCTTTGTAGGTCAATGGACAGGAACAAGCGGAGGGAGGACACCTTTGTAGGTCAATGGACAGGAACAAGCGCGGGGAGGACAGGGCGGGCCTTTGTAGGTCAATGGACAGGAACAGATGCGGGGAGGACAGGGCGGGCCTTTGTAGGTCAATGGACAGGAACAGATGCGGGGAGGACAGGGCGGGCCTTTGTAGGTCAATGGACAGGAACAAGCGGAGGGAGGACACCTTTGTAGGTCAATGGACAGGAACAAGCGCGGGGAGGACAGGGCGGGCCTTTGTAGGTCAATGGACAGGAACAGATGCGGGGAGGACAGGGTGGGCCTATGTAGGTCAATGGGCAGGAACAAGCGCAGGGAGGACAGGGCGGGGCTTTGTAGGTCAATGGACAGGAACACGCGCAGGGAGGACAGGGCGGGGCTTTGTAGGTCAATGGACAGGAACAGATGGATACGGGGAGGACAGGGCGGGTCTTTGTAGGTCAATGGACAGGAACAGATGCGGGGAGGACAGGGTGGGCCTTTGTAGGTCAATGGACAGGAACAAGCAGAGGGAGGACGCCTTTGTAGGTCAATGGACAGGAACAAGCGCAGGGAGGACAGGGCGGGCCTTTGTAGGTCAATGGACAGGAACAGATGCGGGGAGGACAGGGTGAGCCTATGTAGGTCGTTGTAGGTCAATGGACAGGAACACTAAATTGATATGATGGATAACTGCGCCAACCCTAAATTAATATCTGTGACAGTAAACTCTTTGTGCATCCATCAGTGACATATCATGCATTAGAATAAACGCGTGAAATAAACTCATACAAAGTAGCGATTCAAAATATATACCATATGAATTATAACCACAGAGAAAAATTACTTAAATAGAGAAAAAAAAAGTTAAAAAAGTCCCAGTGCTGCTCTTTTTCACAAGTAGTTTAACCCCAGTGCTCAAGATTCAAATCCATGTTCCACCAGTTCGTGATTCACCACCTCCTTCCAAAGTTTGCACTCACCAGAAAGCAATGATCAAAACACCTTTAAATATATGCATGGATTTGTTAAGCCACGGGTTTCACAACAATTATACCAATATTCATTCCATATGTCTCCACCTTTTAGTGATCCTAAATCCTCATAGAAAACAAACGAACATCATTGCGCAACATTCCTTTATTTTTCTATAAAACATATATAGCAAATGTGCACTCCTGATGAAGCTTCCTGATGACGCACGGGGGATGTAAAATGCGTAGAGGCAAGTGAGCAGTGCCAACTTCATATCCTGTCCCTAACCTGCACAAAACAGAGGCTTGTACAGCACGCAGGTTCTTGGAGATGGAACGGCAAGCAGAGACAGCGCTCAGAACACTTGATAGACTTGTGCCAGTCTAAAGGCGCTATATCACGTGAGTGCACATTTGCTATATATGTTTATAGAAAAATAAAAAGAAATGTTGCGCAATGATGGTCGTTTTTTTTCTATGAGGATTTAAGATCACTGAAAGGTGGAGACATATTGAATGAATATTGGTATAATTGTTGTGAAACCCGTGGCATATCCCTACGAAAAGGAACAACTAATCCAGGCATATATTTGAGCATTGCTTTCTGGAATGCAAACTTTGGAAGGTGGTGTTGAATCACGGATTGGTGGCACACAGATTTGAACCTTGAGCACGGGGGGGTTAAACTACTTGTGAAAAAGAGCAGCAGGGCGGGCCTTTGTAGGGCAACGGACAGGAACGGTGCAGGTCTTTGTAGGTCAATGGGGAGGGCGGGGCAGGTCTTTGTAGGTCAACAGACAGGAACGGGCGTGGGAAGGACAGGACGGGTCTTTGTAGGTCCACAGACAGGAACGGGCGTGGGGAGGACAGGGCGGGTCTTTGTAGGTCAACGGACAGGAACGGGCGTGGGGAGGACGGGACAGGTCTTTGTAGGTCAACGGACAGGAACGGGCATGGGGAGGACAGGGCAAGTCTTTGTAGGTCAACAGACAGGAACGGGCGCGGGGAGGACAGGACGGGTCTTTGTAGGTCCACAGACAGGAACGGGAGCGGGCAGGACAGGACAGGACGGGACGGGTCTTTGTAGGTCAATGGACAGGAACGGGTGCGGGGAGGACGGGGCAGGTCTTAGTAGGTCAACAGACAGTAATGGGCGCGGGGAGGACAGGACGGGTCTTTGTAGGTCCACAGACAGGAACGGGCGTGGGGAGGACAGGACGGGTCTTTGTAGGTCAACGGACAGGAACGGGCGTGGGGAGGACGGGGCAGGTCTTTGTAGGTCAACAGACAGGAACGGGCGTGGGGAGAACAGGGCGAATCTTTGTAGGTCAACTGACAGGAACGTGCGTGGGTAGGACAGGGCAAATCTTTGTAGGTCAACGGACAGGAACGGGCGTGGGGAGGACAGGGCGAATCTTTGTAGGTCAACGGACAGGAACGGGCGTGGGTAGGACAGGAACGGGCGCAGGGAGGACAAGACGGGTCTTTGTAGGTCAACAGACAGGAACGGGCGTGGGGAGGACGGGACAAGTCTTTGTCGGTCAATGGACAGAAGCAAATGATCACTGAAAACCAAGGTGTCCTTCAAGTGAGTGCACTGTCCTAGTGCATGCAGTTCAATCCGGGCATAGTAAGTGCTATCCGCTATCCTATACAACACTAAGAGAGCCAGTCCACTATAACATGCACAGTAAATACCATCGCGGCACTATAGTTCAAGCAAGTTCTTTGCAAGGCTATGGGCATGACTAGGTCATTTCTAAAGAGGTTCTCGGTGAAAGAGTTAAACTCTTATCATTTGTGGAGGATTGCGATTTACAAGCCTCAGTTCATTCTACAGGCACAACAAAAGGTCTAAGCTCTTGTCTGGTAGAGTAGAGTAGTGTTGAGACAGCAGCTGTCAAGGAAGGTGTTGCCGTACCTACCTGCTCAGTACAATGAGCATCTACGGCAGTCCCTCGGTTACCAGGCTTCCTCAGGGCAGCTGGTTTCAGATAAGGAATCAGACTTTAAGTCAATGAGCTGTGGTCTGAATAAGTGCAATGAGAACCTCTTATAGAGGAGCCCATACATGCTGGTCAATTATCAAGCAGGAATATATGGCAATGACGAGAGATGGGCAGCCTATGAGTCGGGAATGCATAAACTTGATTGGCAGATCTGCAGGACATTGCCCAGGAGGACCCCCTTGTGGAGCTCCCAGGACGATGGAAAACCGACACTCGGGGGGGTTCACAAACCGAAGCGATCCGACTCACGGTGACCAAATTCTGAATGATTAAGCATTCAAGCTCTAATGTGAGCCTGGAGCAGCCCAATGTTGGCTTGGGTATGAAAAGGGCAATTCAACTGACCGGCTGTATGACTGTGGATGGGGGTACTTGTATTACCCCCCACCATTCTTGATTAAAACCGTCAATTTTTACTCTGATCTGACATGAAAGGATCTTATGGACAATTCTTTTCAAGGTCAGAGACAGTTTGTGGGCGCACACTAGTAAGGGGAGATCAGGCTTTGGGGGACATTTATCAAAACACGTTAGTGGCATTAGATGGAAATTAGACTGCCTCTGGCGTGGCAAGATCTATGTGCCAGTAAATGTGACCCCTGTGCCTGGAATACTGGGGCATATCTGCAACAGATTACTTAGGAGGAGACAGATTTTCTCCCCAACCAGACGCTGAGCAGTGCGAAATAAATGCGCTTTTCCACAACGGACCAGAGCTCAGCTGGAGGCTTCATATACTGTCAGTTTCTATGCACCATAGCCAAGCTGCGGTGCGTAGAAAGGAATGAAATGTCATTTTGACATTTCAATAAAGTTGAAAGAAAAAAAAAAAAAAAAAAAAAAAATGTACACAGTGCATTGCGCTTAAACGCGCATCACACCTCCCATTCCCATAACCTTTCACTAACCGATGCCCCCCCACAGTAAAACCCTGTGCGTGCGCCAGTGTCAACGCACCCCTAGGGCCGATTCACACCACGGAAACGCACAGCAGGTGCAATGACATTCCCGTCCATTCATTTGAAATGGGCGAAATTGCGCTAGACCGCACCAAAAAGTAGTGCAAAAAAAAACCGCACAGTGACAGCTGTACCATGCGATCCGCCGCATTCAAACGCACTGTGTTTGCGACCCGCACCTGGTGTTAACACTGACCCCCCCCCCCACCGCCCCACTGCAGATCGCAAGTGCAGAGCGCTTTGAATGCGGAGAACGTAGGTTTCCTGTACCGCGTTCTGGTTTAAGACCGTCTGGCGCCCCCCAGGCTAGTCCCGACCTTTCAGCGTATGGGCGCCGTAAGTTTGGTCAATGCAATCTGTGGCTTTCCAGCGCTTTGTGGAGCCACCAACCTACTTTGGATACAAAGGCGCCTGTAACCTCCATAACCAGTGCAGAGATCAAATTGGGCGGAGCCAAGCACGCAGTTTTTTTTTGGTTTTGTTTTGTCCATTGCTGAGGCAGCCAATCACATTCTGGTTTCAGGTAGTAGTACAATTGAGGGAAAAGAGCAGACTATGCTTGTAGATAATGGAAGATGTCACACCGCTTGCAGAGTTTTCCTTATGGTATGCATGCAGGTGGAAGGTACGGAGAGGATTATGTATACATTCCGGACAGTGAACGTCAAAGTGCTCCCATCACCCGGGCTGGAAATTTGCCGCGCTCGTCAGGATCCAGATAAAAGGCGGGTTTGGAGGTCCACCGTGTTTTCCCAGCCCTCGTCGCCATCCTTGCTCGGCAGCGCTTGGGGGGGTTCAGTCTTTACCACCAGGAGAAGAAGGGCTTTCTGCTCTGGAAGCTCTGTGTATACGAGTCGCTGGAGCTTTTCTGGTGTGACCGCGCCGTCTCCACTATGACCGGCGGCATCTGGACCAGCTGCAGCGGACTCTTCCCGTCTTTAAGTGCCTGAGTTAGGTTTAGGATCTGGAAGACGCAGAAAAAATAAAATAAAAATCACTTTCAAAAGAGTGAAACAGACATCAGAGATCATCCCCGCTGTGCTTCCACCTGGCTGCGGGTCCCCCGCCACCTTCCCGGGGCTCTCCCGTCCCACGGCGGGACCCAGGACAGACGCTGGCGGGACCCAGGACAGACGCTGGCGGGACCGCCTGCTGACCATAGAGCTGATTGGGTACCGGAACGGGCCAAAACGTCTCTATGGTCTAAGAAACCAGAAGAGACGAGTACTTCGTCACTTCGGGTTTTGCCGGTTGTAAACAATTCCTGGTGTGAGGAAAGCATTGGATCGTACCAATCCTAGTATGATCGAAAAGTTTTTTAAAAAGGAGTAGTACGGCCCAAGCTCGTTTGGCTGCAATACACCTGTGGATCACAGGAGTGTCGTCTGTTCTGCACTCCTGTGACACGTTTTTAGCAGACGCCGCTGCCGGCTGGTATCACAGAGCAGATGTTCCGTCGAGAAGTGCCCCCCATCCATGCGCAGGACGGAGCCGCACTTAAGCTGATTTGACGATTAGCTGGAGTGACGCGCAGATCGTAGGAGGCGTCTCTCGATGGGCGATACCATTTCACGGGCACAATTGAAGCCTATACAAACAGCGGGGGGGGAGACCGTAGTTCTCACATTGTGCCTCGCTGTTTGCGGGGCGGGTTTACAGTGTGCTGATGGTCCGGTTTTGATGGGGTTGCAGGACGGGTTTGCTGTGTTGAACAGCCGGTTTTGCCTGTGTCAAAGGGTGCGGGTTGCAACACAGACAAAACAACCTCTTCAACACAGCCACTAGCCGCCCTCCACAATCTGAGAACTACGGTCTCCCCTGTAGTTTGTGACGGTGAAATAGTATCTCCCATCGAGAGATACCTCCTACGATGTGCGCACGCGCCCTAGTTACGTCAGCCCAGCTGATCGGCAAATCAGTACATACCGGGCACTTCTCGACAGAACACCGATCCAGGCTGGGGAAAGATCGACAATATGGTCGGGATCCTCCCACAACCCTGAACCAGCACCCAGATCAGCCTCACAGCAAGCCGCCCTAAAGCCTGAGCCAGCTGCTCCCGCCCCCTTCACAGCCCAGCACTCCAATGAGCGGGAAAAAAAGAACCTTTGTAAGTTCACCTTACAGATTTTTCTGTAAAGGTGAACTTACCCTTTAAAGTGACTAAATCAACACCAAGTTCACGATATGGACCAGTTATGTATATTTACACATGATGATCATACCCCCCCCCCCCCCCCCCCCCCATATGTATTTCTACATGATGATCATACCCCCCCCCCTTATGCATTTATACATGGAGATCATAACCCCCATCATGTATTTATAGATGATCATATCCCCCCCCCCCATATGTATTTCTACATGATAATCATATCCCCCCTTATCCATTTCTACATGGAGGAGATCATAACCCCCATCATGCATTTATAGATGATGATCAGATCCCCCCCTTATGTATTTTTTTACATGGTGATCATATCCCCCCCTTAATCTCCTTCTCCCAAGAGAGAATAAATTCAGTTCCTCTAATCTTTCCTCATAGCTGAGCTCCTCCATGCCTCTTATCAGTTTGGTTGCCCTTCTCTGCACTTTCTCCAGTTCGCCGATATCCTTTTTGTATCACTGGCTGTTTATCTTCATGTATTTGGTGGAGTCCCTGTGATCACCATCAGGAGATATGACAAGCATTCATCTGTGTTGGCTGTGACCACATGACTGATCACCTTATTACAAATGACTGCACAACCATATGATC
>CM053036.1:10070894-10329135 GCA_028564925.1 Lithobates sylvaticus | reverse complement strand
TTTGTTTGTCACAGTGGGGTGTTGTCCTTCTCCCTGTTGGTGGTCGGTGTGAGCACTGTTTGTTTTAGTGGGCCCTCTGCAGTAGCAGTAAGACATTCCTTTTTTGGTTTCTTTTAGGAGACTGTCTTGGGGAAAACTAAACGATCTAACCCTCCAGGCCAGAAGAAATGCCCTTCGTGCAAAGTACGATTGCGGGAATCTTGGCAAAAAGCCCTTTGCAAAGCTTGCATTAGGGAGCTGGTGGAGGAAGAGTCCTCCCAGCAGTACAGGGACCTCTTCTCCTCTGTTAAGGAGATTGCTAGTTCCCTGAGTTCTGTAAAAACCATGTTGGCTCAGAACCCAGCAGGTCAGAGCACTAGCCAGCAGCCACCTCTAAGTCCTAGACAATCCACCTCCAGACAGCTGGAGATCCTGGATTCCGAGGACGATGGGACAAGCACTCTTCCTTCCCTCAGGGATTCAGAGGCTGAGGGGGAAGAGGAGGATGAGGACCGTAGGTCTAGGTACAAACTTTCCCTAGGAGAAGTAGATGACCTACTTAAAGGTATATATACTACCTTAGACATTCAGGAAGAAAAGGTCCAACTGTCAGTCCATGACAGAATGTATCAGGGCCTGGATGACACCAAAACCAGGGTTTTTCCGGTCCATCGGGTACTTTCAGACACAGTCAAAAGGGAGTGGAAGGACCCTGAGAGAGGTCCTTTTCTCTCCAAAACCCTCAAACGGCGCTTCCCATGCGACGATAAAGAGTCGGAGGTTTGGAATAAAAAGCCGCGGGTGGATGCCGCTTTCTCCCAGGTCTCACGCCGCACTGATTTGGCATTTGAGGACATGGGGGGTCCTCAAGGACACGATGGATAAGAGGGCTGATGGCCTCCTTAAAAAGGCATGGGATTCTGCGGCAGCTAGCCTCAAACCAGCCATGGCTTCCACGGTAGTAGCGAGGAACCTAGAATGCTGGGTGGAGAAACTTAAGAGTCATATTGAGGCAGGGACATCTCGGAAAGACCTCTTGGAATCTTTCCCTTTGATCCTGAAGGCAGTAAAATACATGGCCGATGCCTCTGCCGAGTCTATCAAGTTGGCAGCTAGGTCTTCTGCTTTAGTTAATTCAGCCCGTCGTGCTGTCTGGCTAAAGACTTGGTCGGGTGACACGGCCTCAAAGATTAGGCTATGTGGCCTTCCCTTTTCTGGGGACCTACTTTTTGGGCCAGATCTGGAAACCATCTTGGACAGAACTGCTGATAAAAAGAAGGCCTTCCCTACTAAGAAGAAACAGGCACCGAAGAAAATTTTTCGTGCTGTTCAGCAGTCCCAAAAAAGTAGGGAAGTTAACAGAAGCCGTTGGGCTCCCCAGAGGGGTAGAGGTAGGGGAGGAGTCCTGTTTAGAGCTCCCTCCGACCATACACCCAAGAGCAAATGACGGTCTGGTTCCAGTAGGAGGAAGGCTGTCAGCTTTCCTTCCGCAATGGAACAGGATGACTCCGAGCCCATTCGTGAGGAGTGTTGTCGCCCAGGGCTACAACCTAGAGTTTCTAGAACCTCCTCCGAACAGGTTCTATGTCACGACCCTCCCAAGGGATCAAGACCAGGCCTCTGCCATGACGAACCTGCTGCAGGATCTGATACAGCAAGAGGTGGTTGTCGAGGTCCCAAAACATCAACAAGGGCAGGGGTTTTACTCCCACATTTTCCTAGTCAGAAAACCCTCAGGAAAATTTCGGTTGATCTTAAATCTAAAGATCCTAAACCGATCGATCCGGTACAAACATTTTCGTATGGACACCATCCACTCGATAACGAAATTGTTAATGCCGAATTGTTTCCTGGCATCCCTAGATCTAAGGGATGCTTACCTACACATTCCAATTGCCCAGACCTCCCAGCAATTTCTGCGGCTGGCAGTCAATCTGGGGGAGTCCGTTTGGCACCTGCAATTCAGGGCTCTGCCCTTCGGACTCTCGTCCTCCCCCAGGATCTTCACGAAGATTTTGGCGGAAGCTCTGGAGCCCCTGAGGCTGAAGGTTATTCCCGTAGTACCCTATCTAGACGACCTTCTATTTTTTGCAGACTCCAAGGAGCAGGTAGCTGTGAATTTGCAGGTTGCTCAAATCCACCTCAGAAGCCTGGGGTGGCTCCTCAACTTAGAGAAGTCAAGCCTGGTACCAAGTCAGGAAATAACTTTCCTGGGTTATGTAATCAACTCAGTCCTCCAGAGAGTTTTTCTCCCGCAGGCAAAGCGGGAAAAAGGTCCAGGCGGCAGTGAAGCAGGTCCAAACGAACTGTGCAATCTCAGTTCGTTCTGCCATGAAGGTTCTGGGGCTTCTCACAGCCGCAATACCGGCAGTACCTTGGGCTCGGTTTCACGCCAGGCCTCTTCAGGCAAATATCCTGAAGTCCTGGTCGCATCAGGTTTCTCTAGAGAAACAAATCAGGCTCACGGTAAGAGTAAAAAGGGCTCTATGGTGGTGGAGGTGTCCGACCAACCTTTCCAGAGGTCTCCCGTGGGTCTTCCCGTTGGACAAGCGCCTCACAACAGACGCGAGTGCTTGGGGTTGGGGGGCTCATCTGGACGGTTTGACGACACAAGGGACCTGGACCAAAACAGAGTCGCGAAGATCGTCAAACTGGCGGGAGCTCAGGGCCATTCTCTTAGCCCTTCGAGTTTTTCGAGAGGAAGTGAGGGGTCATCATGTCCAGATCCTCTCGGACAATACGACCGCAGTGGCTTATGTACAGCGACAGGGAGGAACCAGGAGCAGTGTTCTTATGGTCCTAGCCGAGCAACTTTTCAGTTGGGCGGAACCATGGGTAGCCTCCCTCTCGGCAGTCCACCTGAAGGGTTCCTTAAACCTTTTCGCGGACATGCTCAGCAGGAAAAGGCTGTTGGAGGCAGAATGGGCTCTGAATCAAGACGTCTTTCTTATGATCACCAAAGTGTGGGGGTCTCCTCAAATAGACCTTTTTGCCAATCGGCAGAACTGCAAGGTCCGCAGGTTCTTTTCCCTGCACAGGGAGGACGGAGCCGTGGGTCTGGATGCCCTGGCTCACCCATGGCACTACCACCTGTGCTATGCCTTTCCCCCCCTTCCCTTTAATTCCGTTGGTACTGAGGAAGTTCAGGGAAGAGGGGATCGGTATGATCCTGATCACACCCTACTGGCCCAAAAGGCCCTGGTTTTCGGCTCTCCTAGGCTTAGCAGTGGAGCCTCCTTGGAGGCTGCCAGTCAGGGAGGACCTGCTGTTGCAGGGAACGGTGGTTCACCCAGAAGTAGGCAGACTTCAGCTAACGGCCTGGCTTCTGAAAAAGACCTCCAAAAAGCTAGAGGCCTGTCCGATAGAGTAGTCAGGACTCTCCTGTCCAGTAGAAAGGAGGTGACTAGGGCAATATACTTTAAAGTTTGGAAAAAATTTAATTCGTACTGTACCTCTAAGGGATTCCAGGTCAAAAGTGTAGTGTCCGTTCTGGAATTTCTCCAAGAGGGGATGGAAAAAGGATTAGCAGCTAGCACCCTGAAAACGCAGGTAGCAGCTTTATCTGTTTATTTTGAAAAAACCCTGTCCAGGGAGACTTTAATTTCCAGATTTTTTAGAGCTCTGGCTCGAAATAGGCCAGTGGCTCCTACCTTTTTTCCTAGTTGGGATTTATCCATTGTCCTCCAGGGGCTTATGGAGGCACCTTTTGAACCCCTACAGGGGTCTTGTTTAAAAGATTTAGTCTTGAAAACTATTTTTTTGGTGGCTATTACGTCAGCAAGACGTATTAGTGAGCTACAAGCTCTAGCAGTTACGGAACCTTTCCTTAGAATCTTCCCAGACAGAGTGGTTCTTCAAACAGACCCAGCGTTCCTGCCCAAGGTCTCCTCGAAGTTTCATCGCTCCCAGCAAATTGTTTTGCCTACCTTCTCTACAGCTCCTGCCAACGCAGGTGAGGAGGCGTTTCACACGCTAGATGTAAGGAGATGTCTTCTGCAGTTCCTTTTGGTCACTAGGGAGTTCAGGAAGTCTAATGCCCTTTTTGTGATCTTCTCAGGACCCCGCAAGGGGGAAAAAGCTTCGAAGAGCACCTTGGGCAGGTGGCTTAGGGGGGCTATTGCAGAGGCCTACAAGGCCAAAGGGGAAGTGCCCCCAGCGGGGATTGCTGCCCACTCCACAAGGGCAACAGCAGTTTCTTGGGCTGAAAGGGCCGGTGCTACGCCTGATCAGATCTGTAAGGCGGCCACGTGGTCAAGCTACTCGACCTTCCTTCGCCACTACAGACTGGACTTGCTGTCAGCTGCAGATCAGGCCTTTGGCAGGAAGGTACTGCAGGCAGTAGTCCCACCCTAGGTAAGCTTCTCGGTTATCCTCTCCAGGGTTGTCCTGAAAGGCGATTTGAGAAAGACTTAGTTAGACTTACCGGTGACGGTATTTCTAAGAGCCTTTCAGGACAACCCCTAGTTCCCTCCCTTGTGTTTCTGAATGCATAAAAAAGGATACAAGTATCTGTCATGGTTTTTTTGTGTGGTTCTCTGTGCTTTGTTTTCCAGTATGCCGGAGGTCCCCAATAACTGAGGCCATGGTGGGAGAGGAGGGGTTTTAAAGGTCAAGCATGTGTTTCCTGAAAGTGGGCGGAGCTGCGCTCTCTCCAGGGTTGTCCTGAAAAGGCTCTTAGAAATACCGTCACCGGTAAGTCTAACTAAGTCTTTTTCATTTCCGTTGATTCGTAACGATTCGTACATTCGTAAGTCGACAGTGTTCGTATTCGTAACGATTCGTACATTCGTAAGAGTTATTTTTTCGTTGATTCGTTTTTGCGTTTAATTTTAATTTTCGTTTATTCAAAATTCGGACGCATTCGTATTTATTCGTACTTTCGTAACATTCGTAATCGGAGCATAATTCCTAATTTTATGTAATATGTATGCTATTATTACATTTTAAGAGACACGGAAAATTACGAATCGAAAAAAAATTTTACGAATATTTTCGTTCAATCCATTCGAAGCACGTTAAGCAGCGCCATTGTAAGGGACACGGAAAATTACGAATCTCAAAAAAAAAATGTTACGAATGTACCAATTTTTTTCGTTCAATCCATTCGAAGCACGTTAAGCAGCGCCATTGTAAGAGACACGGAAAATTACGATTCGCAAAAAAAAAAGTTACGAATGTACCAATTTTTTTCGTTCAATCTATTCGAAGCTCGTTAAGCAGCGCCATTGTAAGACACAGAAAATTACGAATCGCAAAAAAAAAGTTACGAATGTACGAATTTTTTCGTTCAATCCATTCGAAACACGTTAAGCAGCGCCATTGTAAGGGACACGGAAAATTAGGAATCGAAAAAAAAAAGTTACGAATGTACGAATTTTTTTCGTTCAATCCTTTCGAAGCACGTTACGCAGCGCCATTGTAAGAGACACGGAAAATTACGATTCGGAAAAAAAAAAAAGTTACGAATGTACGAGTTTTTTCTGTTCAATCAATTCGAAGCACGTTTAAGCAGCGCCATTGTAAGGGACACGGAAAATTACGAATCACAAAAAAAAAAAAGTTACGAATGTACCAATTTTTTCGTTCATTTTCATTTTCGTTGTTCCTGTTTACGTTTTTCGGATTTTCTTCATTCGTACATTCGTTGTTTCTAATTTTGTTTTTTTTCGGATTTTCGTTATTTTCGGATTCGTTTGATTCGTTAAAATTTTTAGCGCGCCGTTCGTTCATTCGTACGAAAACGAACCAACGAAAATAACGAAAAAAAAAAAAAACGAATTGCACATGTCTAGTCTGAAGGTCTGTAGACTGGTTCTTTTGTTTAGAAAGTTTGGAGATTCCTGCTGTGGAAGAATCCTGGGGTTCCACAGAATCCTAATAGAGAGTAGCTGGCATAGAGACTTGTGTAATAAATAAATAAAACGTATTCATGCCAAATCAATTCCTAATCTGGCACACCTAACAATTTCCTAAGAAAACGGTTTAACCAATCCGGTGTGATGATGGACAATGTTCTCAGTCTCTGTTCATGTTTTACAGGTGTGGATGAGGAGATGGCGGATCTCATGAAAGAAGTCGGACTTCGCACTGTAAGTTTCCATCTTTAATCTTTCAAAAGGCAAACCAGATTTTTTATTTTTTTTTGGTATTGAGTAATTTTTAATATTTTAGTGTTTAACTCGATCATTTTATACTTATTTTATACTTTTACTATAATTTTTTTTATTGTATAAAGTCACTATATTACGAAAGATGCAGCACACACAATGCATCCAGCGCGGCCTTCATCTACAGATGCGAAGGGAAGGGTGTGAATCCCGCCGGACTCCGATGTCCCGTTAGTCCATTCACAGGATGGCAGCAGCCCAGCTTGGTGAAGTGTAACAAATATGAAATATTCATATTTAACCACTTCAGCCCCGGAGGATTTTACCCCCCCCCCCCCCTTCCTGACCAGAGCACGTTTTGCGATTCGGCACTGCGTCGCTTTAACTGACAATTGCGCGGTCGTGCGACGTGTCACCCAAACAAAATTGACGTCATGTTTTTCCCACAAATAGAGCTTTCTTTGGTGGTATTTGATCGCCCCCCTGCGGTTTTTATTTTTTTTTTTGCGCTATAAACAAAAGAAGAGCGACAATTTTGAAAAAAAACACATTATTTTTTACTTTTTGCTATAATAAATATCCCATTTAAAAAAAATAAACGAATTTTTTACTCAGTTTAGCCCGATACGTATTCTTCTACATATTTTTGGTAAAAAAAAATCGCAATAAGCGTATATTGATTGCTTTGCGCAAACGTTATAGCGTCTACAAAATAAGGGATAGATTTATTGCATTTTTTATTTATTTTTTTACTAGTAATGGCGGTGAGCTGCCATTTATTTATTTATTTTTTTTCGTGACTGCGACATTGTGGCGGACACTTTTGACACATTTTTGGGACCATTCACATTTACACAGCGATCATTGCTATAAAATTGCCCTGATTACTGTGTAAATGTGACTGGCAGGAAGGGGTTAACACTAGGGGGGCGCTGAAGGGGTTAATATGTTCCCTATGGGAGTGATTCTAACTGTGGGGGGAGGGGACTCACAAGGGGAGGAGACCGATCGGTGTTTCACTGTACTGTGAACACATGATCAGTCTCCTCTCCACTGACAGGACGTGGATCTGTGTTCACACACAGATCCACGGCCCTGCTGTCTTCCTGAGAAACCGCGGGTGCCCGGTGGACATCGCGGCCGACGGGCACGCGCACCGGTCCCTAGCAACCCTGCGTGCGCCCCCTAGATGGCCGGGAATGAGAGGACGTCATGTGACGTCCACCCAGGATGGGAGATCAACCTTGTGGACGTCATATGACGGTGCGTGGTATTGAAGTGGTTAAGCTAAAGTCCAGGAGTTCAGCAAATTTTGCAAAAAGGGAAGGCACACTATTTGTCCCCCCCCCCCCCCAACACTGCATTGTCCTGATGTGTGGCAGCTGTACCATGTACTTGTACGGGAAAGTCTCCTGTTCTCTCTGTCGTCCCTGGTGTTCCTGGCAGTCCCTCTGCTTTCCTATTAAAAAACTGACCACACCAAGCAGGAGAGCACACTGCGGTCATTTCTCTAGCAATGCTGGGAACTCTGTGTGCTCTGCTCCAATGATCAGACTTTGTCCCGACGCACCCCTGCTGCACAGCTATTCACTGGCACGCTCAGTGTGCTGCTGTCGCGCACAGCCGTCTCTCAGGTTTACAGAGAATGGTGGGAAAAAGAGAAAATATCCAGTGAGCGGCAGTTGTGTGGATAGCCAGGTAAACTGGAGGTGATGTCATGTCATTGCTTCCAGGTTATCATAGCGGAGACCTGCTCAAAGCCGATCCCAGCTTTGTATGGGGTTTCCAGACAGCCGGTGGATGTGTCTGGGGAGAGGGGGGGGGGGGAGCCGCACAATTGCAGCAGCCACATCTAATGATTGGTAAACTGCAATATATATTACATTTTTTTGTTTTGGGTTTAATAATGCTTTGGTTTGCACACATCTCCGGAGGGATTTTGTCCTCTTTTGCAGATCCTCTCCAAGTCATTAAGGTTTCCAGGCTGACATTTGGTAAATCGAACCTTCAGCTCCCTCCACATATGTTCTATGGGATTAAGGTCTGGAGAAGGGCTAGGCCACTCCAAGACCTTAATGTGCTTCTTCTTGAGCCACTCCTTTGTTGCCTTGGCCGTGTGTTTTGGGTCATTGTCGATTTTGGTCTCCTCTGACCACAACACTTTCACCCAGTTCTGTTCTGAATCATGCAGATGTTCATTTGTCTGTACCGTCCTGTACATGTGATTTCTTGATCAGGGGGACCTTGCGGGGGCTGCAGGGTTTCAGTCCTTCACGGCGTAGTGTGTTACCAATTGTTTTCTTGGTGACTATGGTCCCAGCTACCTTGAGATCATTTCCCGTGTAAATCTGGGCTGATTCCTCACCATTCTCACGATCATTGAAACTCCACGAGGGGAGATCTTCCATGGAGCCCCAGACCGAGGGAGAGTGACAGTTATTTTATGTTTCTTCCATTTGCGAATAATCGCACCAACTGATGTCACCCTCTCACCAAGCTGCTTGGCGATGGTCTTGTAGCCCATCCCAGCCTTGTGTAGGTCTAGAATCTTGTCCCCGACATCCTTGGACAGCTCTTTGGTCTTGGCCATGATAGAGAGATTGGAATCTGATTGCTTATGTGGACGGGTATCTTTTATACAGGTAACAAGCTGAGATTAGGAGCACTCCCTTTAAGAGTACTCCTAATCTCAGCTCATTACTTGTATAGAAGACACCTGGGGACCAGAAATATTTCTGATTGGGGATCAAATTCTTATTTCACCCATTAAAATGCATTTTTCTGGATATTTTTATAGTAGTTTCATAGTTAGTAAGGTTGAATAAAGACATCAGTCCATCCAGTTCAACCTGAGTGAGTGTTTACAATTGTCCCTATCCCTGTACATTGCACACTCACATCGGTCCCTACCCTCAAGGATCCCACAATCCAAGGTCCCCCATTCATATACTAGGGCCAATTTTTGGACAGAAGCCAATTAACCTACCTGCATGTCTTTGAATTGTGGGAGGAAACCGGAGCACCCGGAGGAAACCCACGCAGGCACCGGGAGAACATGCAAACTCCAGGCAGGAAGTGTCGTGGTTGGGATTCGAACCAGCGACCCTTCTTACTGCTAGGTAACCAGCGACCCTTCTTACTCACTATATAATAAACCGACCATTAAAATTAGAGACTGATACACACAGGGATCCACCACTTAGGATCCCCACCGCCTGTTCCGTACTATCGATCACGACTCCCGGGGGTGTCTCCCGCCCCCGCTTGCCCCCCCCCCCCCTTTCTTTTATTTTATTTATATATTTTTTCTTTCCCTCTTCTTCCTTCTTGCTCTCTCTCTCTCCCTCACTCATCTCCTCTTTATTTCCTCCCTCCTCTTCAATTAAAAAATAAAAACCGATGGGCATAGAAGCTTATACTTTCCCTGTATTAGACTTCAATTAGTAGAACGGGCCAGATTGAATGGCTCCCGTCACCTACGTGCACTTATTTTGTATAGTTGAAGTACCTGTTGTGCTTACCACGATCTGTGGGCAATGTTTATATGTAATGTGAAGTTATCCTATGGTTTATATCTGTGTCTCATCTTTAAATAAAGAATTACAAAAAAAAAAAAATTAGAGACTGATCATTTGTCAGTGAGCAAACGTCCAAAATCAGCAGGGGATCAAATACTTTTTCCCCTCACTGTAATACAATTATAACGCAGTTCCTCTTTGTTTCTTGCAGAAGAAGGCACAGAAGAAGCGTTCCTGGGAGGAGAATGACGACGATGAGGCCGTAGAGAAGACATCACAATATAAAGGTATGTTTCTTCCCAGCTGGCAGTAATAGGGCAGTAGGCGTGCGACTCCTCAGGGGAGGGGTCAGCTTATCTGTTAAGGATCAATGCGAGTTAGTATCGGACACTCTGGAGCTGATGGATGAGAAGCTACTATGGGAGGATCAGATATAAGATCTGCAGGTGGAGGCACGGGGGCGCATTTGTGGCCTCTCAAAGTCCGCAAACAACGGGGTAAACTGGGTCAGAAAGCCGTCCATGGGAAGGTAGAATACCCAGCCATTCCCAACAATGCTAAGCAGGAATCCAAGGGTTTGAGAGACTCGGATAAAAAAATCAACATCACTTTAGCTTCAGGTGGTGATACCATCATTAGAATTGCTGCAAGTGGCCCCGGAGCCATTAGTAGAAAGGGGAACTTGGGGGGCACCCGGTGCAGCAGGGCCTGTCCCCTCTGTATAGAATCAGACATGTTGCTGCTTCAGCACAGGCAACATACAGGCTAAAGGTAAGACGCAAAGTACTCTCGACACCCAAGAAGCAGGTGGGGATCCATGACCAGAGGGTAGGGTGACCAAAGTCAATAATGCCAGATCAAATTTCCGGGTGCTCTTTTCAAGTATGAACATCAGCAGGGAGATGCTTCCTTCATGCAGAGAGAGAGAGGGCGTGTTTTATGCACGAGAAACTCCCCCTAGCAAATTACACCAGCGCTTGGTCCCACGGTGCCAACGTCTTCCGCTAGAAAGCCATCAGGAAGCGGGGAATAATGGCACCCAATGACCAATAAAAAATTAGGCATGACAGGGAAATGCTAACAGCTCTGGACCTGGAAAGTGCTATGCGGTTAACTTCACTGGTTCTGAGAAGCACTTCACGTAGAAGCCAGTGGATGAAGGTCTGGATGCCGTACGCTTCAAAAGTCAGGCTAAGGTCTACCCCCCCGGTGCAGATCAGAGGGTAAGCCTCTAGCATTGGCGTAGAGAAGAAAAAAATGCTGATTAAATAATAGATTATACCAGCCCTTCCCAACCTTTTCAACACCAGAGGAACCATTGAAATAACTTTCTGGTCTTAACCGCTTCCCGGCCGGCGCACGACGATATACGTCGACAGAATGGCACGGACAGGCATAAGGGCGTATATATACGTCCCCTTTAAGATGCCGCCGTGCCATCGGGTGCGCCGGTCGGGACCCCCGTGAGGTCGGTCGCGGGTCCCGCGGACTCGATCGCCACGGGGACACCCGCGATCGTCTCACGGGAAGGCTGAACGGGGAGATGCGGAAATAAACAGCATCTCCCGTTCTGCCTAGCAACTAGTGACGCCGATCTCTGCTCCCTGTGATTGGAGCAGAGATCAGCATTCACTAGCTGACAGCCACGCCCCCACAGTAAGAAACACACCCCCTAGGCACACTTAACCCCTACACTGCCACCTAGTGGTTAACCCCTTCACTGCCAGTGTCATTTTATACAGGATTCAATGCATTTAAATAGCATTGATTGCTGTATAAATGACAATGGTCCCAAAAATGTGTCAAAAATGTCCGATGTGTCCGCCATAATGTCGCAGTCACCAAAAAAATCGCTGATCGCCGCCATTACTAATAAAAAAAAAAATTAATAAAAATGCTATAAAACTATCCCTTATCTTGTAAACGCTATAACTTCAGCGCAAACCAATCAATCGCTTATTGCGATTTTTTTTTTTTTTTTTTTACCAAAAATATGTAGAATACGTATCGGCCTAAACTGAGGGAAAAAAAATGTTTTTTTTTCATATATTTTTGGGGGATATTTATTATAGCAAAAAATAGAATGCCTTTTTTTTCAAAATGTACCCTCTTTTTGGTTTATAGCGCAAAAAATAAAAACCGCAGGGGCGATCAAATGCCACCAAAAGAAAGCTCTATTTGTGGGGGAAAAAAGGACATAAATTTTGTTTGGGAGCCACGTCGCACGACCGCGCAATTGTCAGTTAAAGCGACGCAGTGCCGAATCGCAAAAAGGGGCCTGGTCCTTTGGCTGCAAATTGGTCCGGGGCTAAAAGTGGTTAAGGAACCCTCTGCTAAAAAAATGACTACATCTACAACTCCTGATACATTAGTGTTGATGGTCAGTGAGAAGAATGCTCCTTTATACATGTGGTCATTGGGAAGAGCCCCTTACAGATAGCTAAAGGGGCCAGTGTTGTCAGTGGGGACCTTTCTGAGAGGCAGAAATTGCTCAAGGGAGCCCCTAGCAACCTCTGGCGAAACCCAGGGTTTTCATGGAATCCCGGTGGAGGAGCCCTGACTTACCAGGTGGTTATAATGAACCCAATCCCCCCCCCCCCCTCCCATTCAGGTGTCAGTATGGAAAGGATTGTTTTTCGGTGAATATAGTGGAGAGCCTTCGGGATAACTTAGATCTGTTCTTCAGGGACTAATGGCTAACACGGTACAATACCCTAGTATTACTACTATACCCTAATACTGCTACACCCATGGAACTCTAGTTGAGAAACTCTGGGTTATATCAGCAAAATTGAAGAAAAGACCACCTCCTCCTAGGACACTAGCAAAAAACTGGGGGCACGCTGGTAGTAGGGAGGGGTTATCCTGGGGCTTGCCTACACTTTTATTTCTCACTGTCCAGCCTTTCTGTAGAAGCTGTAGTTGGGTTTTTTCAAATTGTAAATGGTTTTGATAAAGTAACCCCCCCCCCCTATTGGAAACTTGTTTAGAACCTATGATCTGTCATACTTTCCATTTACTACTACCACCATCTATAACTGATGGTCAGTGTCACGTAATAGACACCATTGGTGCTTTTGCCGTTGGTTGTACTTTTGCCACCTTAATTAAAATGGGATTCCAGGCTCTAAACTTAAAATGACTCCTAACTCCTCCTATACCAACTACCTTGTAGAAGAAAGATGCTTACACTTGCCTATTCTCAGGGTGCTCTGGACTGGTCACATAATCTGCTTCAGGTAAGAGGAGGGACAGCCAACAATGGATGCCCCATAGTAAGCCTATGGGTGACATCACCACTCTGGCAATTCCATCCATCCATTGTTGGCGATCTTCTGCTCTCCCCTGGAGCTGGCCACTGGGGGGGGGGGGGGGGGGTCACGTGACTGGATCGGAGTAACGCAAGAATCGGCAAGTATAAGCATCTTCCTTCTGCAGTTTTAGGCTTAAAGCGGAGCGCCACCCTAAAGTGGAACTTCCGCTTATCGGATTCCTCCCCCCCTCCGGTGCCACGATTGGCACCTTTCAGAAGGGTGGGGGGTGCAGATACCTGTATAATACAGGTATCTGCACCCACTTCCGGGACTAGCTAGCCGCAGCTGCCCCGCCCCTATCCGCAGATGCCCGTTGTGTCTTGGGAAACACACAGTTCCCAGGACACTACAGGGATCCATAAAGACATGCAGCGCGACTGGCGCATGCGCAGTAGGGAACCGGGCAGTGAAGCCGCAAGCTTCACTTCCTGATTCCCTGACAGAGGACGGTGGCGGGGGGCAGCCGAGAGACAAGCGATCGCTCGTCATCTTCTGCCGACATCGCTGGAACCTGGAACAGGTTAAGTCTATTTATTAAAAGTCAGCAGCTGCAGTATTTGTAGCTGCTGACTTTAAAAAAAAAAAAAGATTCAGGTGGACCTCCTCTTTCAGCAGCCTGGGGGTTATACAGATTTTTTTTTCTTCTTTCCAGGAAAGAAAATTGCTGGATTCCCCCATCGACACAGTGTTGATCAGATCCCTCTATGGCCGGCTATAGTTGGGGCCTAGAATTCCACTTTAAAATGGCGTTCCACCCAAAAATGGAACTTCGCTTTAAGGGAAGGTGACCCCCTGACATGCTACATTTGGGATGTCATTTTGGGGGGGGGGGTCCTCTTTTTAGAGGGTTTCAGCTCCCACTTCCTCCCGGAGCACCGCGGCACCGGAAGGGAGATCACTTCTCTCCCCCCCTCCCTCTCGGCAATCATCTGGGACACGTCACGGGTCCCAGATGATTGCCCCGGCCAGTCACAGCGTGCAGCGCGGCTCGCAAATGCGCAGTGCGTGCCTGGCTGTGAAGCCACAGCCGGGCACCCACAGTGACCATGTTGGCTCCACAGAGAGGAGGGGAAGACTAGCGGGGATTCGTTCCCTCGCATTGATGGACCGTGGGACAGGTAAGTGTGCGATTTTTAAGTCAGCAGCTGCAGTATTTGTAGCTGCTGAATTTTATTTATTTTTTTATTTGTTTTTATTGGAACTCAGCTTTTAACTATTTTAGCTAACACACTTTGCACCATCTTCTTTGTTTCCCAACAGCTGGCGGCTCAGGAATACACCGGCCTATTCACAAAAAGCCAAACTTTGGAGAGACGTACAAATCAAAGGTAAATAACCACAAGTGTTACTAAACCTGTGAGATGAGATGTCCCTCCGGATGTTGTGGCCACCATAACATGTCTGGGGACTGCATTGTACAGAGAAAAGGATTCACCCCTTGTCTATGGGGTCCTGGTGTGGTTCCAGCTTTTGTAGACCAGTGGCTCCCAACATCAGTCCTCAAGTTCCCCCAACAGGTCATGTCTTCATCATTTCCTTCGCCATGTACAGGTGTTTTTAAATCAATGGCTTGGTATTTATGGAATCGTTAATACTTGATCTGTTGGAGATCCTTGAGCACTGAGGCTGGGATGGAGAAGATGTTGTCTTCATGTGTGTTTTCTTCTTTCAGAAAGGAAAAGGTGATATGAAGCAGAAAGGCAAACATGACCCTTACGCCTACATCCCCCTGAACAAAGCCAAGCTCAACCGCAGGTAAGTGACAGAATAATATGTTATATTTTAACAAAAAAAAAAAAAACTGTTTGCCGACTGCGTGTATACATGTATATGTGTGATATTTTATATAGATGGAGAGAGATATATATATATATATGTAGAGAGAGAGAGATAGATATATATAGAGAGAGAGAGCTATAGAGAGAGGGGGGGAGCTATAGAGAGAGGGGGGGGGGCTATAGAGAGAGGGGGGGGGGGGAGCTATAGAGAGAGGGGGGGGGAGCTATAGAGAGAGGGGGGGGGAGCTATAGAGAGAGGGGGGGGGAGCTATAGAGCGAGAGGGGGGGGGAGCTATAGAGCGAGAGGGGGGGGGAGCTATAGAGCGAGAGGGGGGGGGAGCTATAGAGCGAGAGGGGGGGGGAGCTATAGAGAGAGAGGGGGGGGGAGCTATAGAGAGAGAGGGGGGGGGAGCTATAGAGAGAGAGGGGGGGGGGCTATAGCGAGAGAGGGGGGGGGGAGCTATAGCGAGAGAGAGGGGGGATCTATAGAGAGAGGGGGGATCTATAGAGAGAGAGGGAGCTATAGAGAGAGAGGGAGCTATAGAGAGAGAGCGAGCGCTATATATATATATATAGAGAGGGAGAGAGATATATATATATATATATATATATAATATGTATATATATGAGAGAGAGAGCTATAGAGAGAGAGCTATATAGAGAGAGAGGGAGAGCTATAGAGAGAGGGAGCGATGGAGCGTGATGTAGACATATATAGATAGATATATATAGCAAGGCAAGATCACGTGCCTAGTCTTTGGCGCGGACCGCTCCCGCTGCAATTAGACACTGAGCTGATTGGCGGACTTGGTGTTCACCTGCACCCACCGATGCTTTTCGGTACAGAGGGAGAACGCCGGTCTGTCACTACAGACGACGTGGATCCTGTGTCTCTACAAAGCAGGGGGGCACCAATCCATGTCTTCCCCCTAGTACAAGCCCCTCCCCCACTGTAGTAAAACACTGGTCAGGGACACATTTATCCCTTTGATCGCTCCTGATGTTAACCCCTTCTCAGCCAGTGTCATTGGTACAGTGCATATTTTTTTTAGCACTGTCCACTGTATTTGGTGTCAATGGTCCACCAAAAATGGTCCAATTGTTCCACCGCAATAGCACAGTCCCGCTATAAGTTGCTGATCACCACCATTACTAATAATAATTTAAAAAAATCCCATAGTTTTGTAGACGCTATAACTTTCACGTAAACCAATCAATACGCGCTTATTGGGATTTTTTTTTCTACCAAAAACATTAGCAGAATTCATATTGGCCTAAATTGATCAAATTAGATTTTTTATTTATTTTTATTTTTTTATCGGATAGGTTTTATAGCAGAAAGTAAAAAATATTGTGTTTTTTTATTTTTTTTTTTATTTTTTTTTTCCTTCAAAACGGTTGTTTTTTCTTTTTTGTTTATATCACAAAAAATTTACAGGGGTGATCAAATGCCACCAAAAGAAAGCTCTATTTGTGGGGAAAAAAAGGACATAAATTTGAAATGTGTACAGGGTCGCAAGACCGCGCAATTGTCGTTTAAAGTAGCGCAGTGCCATATCGCAAACAAATGGCCTGGTCATGGGGGGGGGGGGTAAATCATCCAGCGGTCAGGTGGGTAATACATGAACGTTAACCACTTTCAGACCGGACCATTTTTGCTGGCTTAAGACCACTTTTCGCGATTCGCCACTGCGTCGCTGTAACTGACAATGGCGCGGTCGTGTGACGTGGCTCCCTAACAAAATTGACGTCCTTTTTTTCCCCCCACAAATAGAGCTTTCTTTTGGTGGTATTTGATCGCCCCTGCGGTTTTTATTTTTTGCGCTATAAACAAAGCGCGCCAATTTTGAAAATAACACATTGTTTTTTACTTTTTTCTATAATAAATACCCTCCAAAAATATATAAAAAAAAAAAATTTTTTTTTCCTCAGTTTAGGCCGATACGTATTCTTCTACATATTTTTGGTAAAAAAAAAATCGCAATTAGCGATTATTGATTGGTTTGCGCAAAAGTTATAGCGTTTACAAAATAGGGGATAGTTTTATAGCATTTTTATTAATATATATTAATTTTTTTTTTACTAGTAAATGGCGGCGATCAGCGATTTTTATTGTGACTGCGACATTATGGCGGACATATCGGACATTTTTGACACATTTTTGGGACCATTGTCATTTATACAGCAATCAGTGCTATTTCAATGCACTGATTCCGATGTATGACACTGGCAGTGAAGGAGTTAACCACTAGGGGGCGGGGAGGAGTTAGTGTGACGTGTTGTGTGTTTTTTTACATTAGGGGGCGTGGCTGACGTCTGACGTCACTGATCGGCGTTCCGATGACAGGGAACAGCCGATCAATGACAGGCAGAGTAGGAAGCGCGGGGAGAGGTTTTACACAGACCTCTCCCTGTTCTTGAGCTCTGTGACCCGATCGCGGGACACCAGCTGTGATCGGGTCCGCTGGTCCCGCGGCCGTGGTCACGGAGCTCCCGACCGCGGCTAGGCAATTAAATGGGCACCTATATATACGTGCTTTTGCCTAGCCGTGCCATTCTGCCGACGTATATGTACATGCGGCGGTCGGGAAGTGGTTTGCGAATTTAGCCGAAGTTATGAATTTTCTGAAATAACGAATGGAACGTAACGCAATAATAATAATAAACATTTTATTTATTATTATTCTTATGCTCCAGTCGTTATTTCAGCTCATTCGTAACTTTGCATAAATTCGTATTCGTTATGTTCACTAACAGCCAAAATTTGAAAGGAAATTCCAATACCTATAATTTTATCTTTTTTTTTTCGGGTTTTCGAATTGTTGGGTATTCGTTCGAAATTTTCAGATTTTTTTTTCGAATTTTTATGTTTTTTTTCTGAAAAAATTTGTTAAGCGGCTTTTCGTTAATTTGAATATTTCCAAAATTAACGAGTTTCGTCCAAAAACTAATTTTGGAAAGAAACGAATTGCACATGTCTAGTAACAGGATTATAAAAATAATCTTCTTCTGTTTTCTGATGCAGGAAAAAAGCAAAGATGCAAGGCCAGTTTAAAGGACTGGTGAAAGCGGCACAGAGAGGAGCGCAGAGTGGAAGGAAGAAGAGGAAAGAAAGAAGAGATTGAACCTTCTTCGTTTTACTCATTTATTTTCTGCCTTTTATATATCGATCTCCCCTCTGTAAAGGAATCCCGGCCTATCCTGCGGGACCTCACCTCACCTGTTCTGTATAATTGATGATACAGAATTATCAGTGGGGTGAGGTCACCGGTACCCGGGGGAGGGGGGAGCCTCGTTCTTTGCTTGCTTCCCGAAGAGCCAACAATTTAAAGAGATCATAATGATTCTGCCCAATAAAAAAAGACATTTGCATCGTAATGACGTTTGTGTGGCCCTCTGCATTGGACGGCTCCATTGGGCTTGACCTGTGAACAATACCGTTGGATAGCCAATGGTTTGGTTTTCTGCTTTCCAGAAGGGGGGACCCCCAACCATCTCTCTCTCGGGGGGAGAGGAAGTCATCCTGACGGGTGAATCTCCATTTCAGGAGGACATGACCTGCATCTCAAACCGTTCACGGATTGCTGGTGGGATAGACGGAGATGTTCTGACTTGCACACGATAAGGATGTTGAATTCTTCTATTTATGATGATGTTTGGAGTTTTTTGGTTTATTAAACATTAAAGTGGTGTTTCCCCCAAAATTACAACTTTATTTATATGTGCAGCAAATGAGCTAATAAAAACGAATTGGATTAAAAAAAAATATTTCACTTACCTATTTCTCCCTGTTGCTAGGTGGTCCCACGAAATCTGCCTCTTCCATTGCCCGGGCTAAACGCGTCACTTCCCTCGGCGGCCCGGCTTGCTAAGGCTCCTGGGAGATGTGTCCCTCCTACAGTACGGTCACCATTTCCCAGGAGGCATTGAGCAGTGCCGAGGGCTAGAATCGCGGTACTTCCAAACCAGAAGTGACGCTATTCTGTGTCGTCTTGTATAACTTGATTATCTCAGTTGTCATCACAACGGGGCGGGACTAACGACGACGCGGCCCGTTGTGATGGCAACCGAAGTTGTGGACGGCGCTCCGATGTTGGCCAACTGCGCATGCGCGAGATCTGATCTACAATGCCCCGTTGGATGATGGGATAATGAGGTCAGAGATTCCCGGAAGAGAATGCCTGTGGGGCTTCACATGCCCGCAGGCAAGATGATACCGCTGGATGTCGTTTTTATAAGTGTATCTTATAATGAGACAAATCGATGGGCAAAGCAGGAAAATCTGAAGATTGCTAAGAAAACCTAGTTCTTTCTCTTATAAGTACACCATTCTGTCTTGCTTCCAATGGTATTTCAGCTGAAAAAATTTACGAGGAAATGTTCTACAGCCAATTCCATTCAAGTACTGGGTTAGACAACCTTTCAGAGGTTGAGCTCTACCTGGACAACATGGAGGAAATCAAATAATCCACAGGTGGTGGTGGTTTCGGGAGGTGGTTTGTAAAGTCTTGTTTTTTTTTCTCTCTAAAAAATAACAAACATGTTATACTTGCCTGCTCTGTGTAATGGTTTTGCACAGAGCACCCCCGATCCTCCTCTTCTCGGGTCCTCCTTCTGTGCTTCTGGCCCCTCCCTCCTGTTCAGTGCCCCCCACAGCAAGCAGCTTGCTATGGGGGCACCCAAGCTGAGTCTCGGCTCCCTGTGTCCATACAGAGCCCCGGACCCGCCCCCTCTCTCCACTGATTTGGCTGTAGCTGACCGATGGCGGTGCTGCTGTGTGTCCCACATCACATCATTCCTCCCACAGTGGTGTCCTCTGCTCCCACCATCACATCATCCCTCCCACGGTGGTGTCCTCTGCTCCCACATCACATCATTCCTCCACAGTGGTGTCCTCTGCTCCCACATCACATCATTCCTCCCACGGTAGTGTCCTCTGCTCCCCTTCACATCATCCCTCCCACAGTGGTGTCCTCTGCTCCCCTTCACATCATCCCTCCCACAGTGGTGTCCTCTGCTCCCTTCACATCATCCCTCCCACAGTGGTGTCCTCTGCTCCCCTTCACATCATCCCTCCCACAGTAGTGTCCTCTGCCCTTCCCTTCACATCATCCCTCCCACAGTGGTGTCCTCTGCTCCCACATCACATCATCCCTCCCACAGTGGTGTCCTCTGCTCCCCTTCACATCATCCCTCCACAGTGGTGTCCTCTGCTCCCCTTCACATCACATCATCCCTCCCACGGTAGTGTCCTCTGCTCCCCTTCACATCATCCCTCCCACAGTAGTGTCCTCTGCTCCCTTCACATCATCCCTCCCACAGTGGTGTCCTCTGCTCCCTTCACATCATCCCTCCCACAGTGGTGTCCTGCCCCCCTTCACATCATCCCTCCCACAGTGGTGTCCTGCCCCCCTTCACATCATCCCTCCCACAGTGGTGTCCTCTGCTCCCCTTCACATCATCCCTCCCACAGTAGTGTCCTCTGCTCCCTTCACATCATCCCTCCCACAGTGGTGTCCTCTGCTCCCTTCACATCATCCCTCCCACAGTGGTGTCCTGCCCCTTCACATCATCCCTCCCACAGTGGTGTCCTGCCCCCCCTTCACATCATCCCTCCCACAGTGGTGTCCTCTGCTCCCCTTCACATCATCCCTCCCACAGTGGTTTCCTCTGCTCCCCTTCACATCATCCCTCCCACAGTGGTTTCCTCTGCTCCCCTTCACATCATCCCTCCCACAGTGGTGTCCTCTGCTCCCCTTCACATCATCCCTCCCACAGTGTGTCCTCTGCTCCCCTTCACATCATCCCTCCACGGTAGTGTTCTCTGCTCCCCTTCACATCATCCCTCCCACAGTGGTGTCCTCTGCTCCCCTTCACATCATCCCTCCCACAGTGGTTTCCTCTGCTCCCTTCACATCATCCCTCCCACAGTGGTGTCCTCTGCTCCCTTCACATAATCCCTCCCACAGTGGTGTCCTCTGCTCCCTTCACATCATCCCTCCCACGGTAGTGTCCTCTGCTCCCTTCACATCATCCCTCCCACGTAGTGTCCTCTGCTCCCCTTCACATCATCCCTCCCACGGTAGTGTCCTCTGCTCCCCTTCACATCATCCCTCCCACGGTAGTGTCCTCTGCTCCCTTCACATCATCCCTCCCACGGTGGTGTCCTCTGCTTCCCTTCACATCATCCCTCCCACAGTGGTGTCCTCTGCTCCCTTCACATCATCCCTCCCACGGTGGTGTCCTCTGCCCACCTTCACATCATCCCTCCCACGGTGGTGTCCTCTGCTCCCCTTCACATCATCCCTCCCACGGTGGTGTCCTCTGCTCCCCTTCACATCATCCCTCCCACGGTGGTGTCCTCTGCTCCCTTCACATCATCCCTCCCACGGTGGTGTCCTCTGCTCCCTTCACATCATCCCTCCACGGTGGTGTCCTCTGCTCCTTTCACATCATCCCTCCCACGGTAGTGTCCTCTGCTCCCTTCACATCATCCCTCCCACGGTGGTGTCCTCTGCTCCCTTCACATCATCCCTCCCACAGTGGTGTCCTCTGCTCCCTTCACATCATCCCTCCAACAGTGGTGTCCTCTGCTCCCCTTCACATGATCCCTCCCACAGTGGTGTCCTCTGCTCCCCTTCACATCATTCCTCCCACAGTGGTGTCCTCTGCTCCCACATCACATCATCCCTCCCACGGTGGTGTCCTCTGCTCCCACATCACATCATTCCTCCCACGGTAGTGTCCTCTGCTCCCACATCACATCATCCCTCCCACAGTGGTGTCCTCTGCTCCCCTTCACATGATCCCTCCCACAGTGGTGTCCTCTGCTCCCCTTCACATCATCCCTCCACGGTGGTGTCCTCTGCTCCCCTTCACATCATCCCTCCCACGGTGGTGTCCTCTGCTCCCCTTCACATCATCCCTCCCACGGTGGTGTCCTCTGCTCCCCTTCACATCATCCCTCCCACGGTGGTGTCCTCTGCTCCCTTCACATCATCCCTCCCACGGTGGTGTCCTCTGCTCCCTTCACATCATCCCTCCCACGGTGGTGTCCTCTGCTCCCTTCACATCATCCCTCCCACGGTAGTGTCCTCTGCTCCCTTCACATCATCCCTCCCACGGTAGTGTCCTCTGCTCCCTTCACATCATCCCTCCCACGGTAGTGTCCTCTGCTCCCTTCACATCATCCCTCCCACGGTAGTGTCCTCTGCTCCCTTCACATCATCCCTCCCACGGTGGTGTCCTCTTCCCCTTTGGAGTCCAACCAATTGGTGATTGCTTTGCTTTCTGGTGTCAGTTGATTTAAAGAGTGCCTACTTAGGCACCCCCCCACACATTTTCTGACCTCATAGAAACAAAGTAGAGTAACAGCAGAAAAAAGACCGAGTAGTCCATTGAGTATGCGTGTTTTTTTGTTAACTTTTTTGTCTGAGTATAGCTCTACGTTTGTCCCAAGCATGTTTGAAGCCATTTACTGTTTTCTCACTACCTCTACTGGAAGTCTATTCCAAGCATCAACTACCCTGTCAGTAAAATAATACTTTCTAATATTTGTTTTGAACTTTCCTCCAGTGAGCTTTGAGGTCTTGTACCCATGTTCTTCATCTTAGTTTCGTATTGAAAATACTGCCCTCTTGAACCTTATTCACACTCTTGATCAACAGTTTATTCAATTTGCAGTGGGGGATCGCCACTCAGTTTGTGGCCTTGCCTTTTGGCCTGTCCACATCCCCCAGAGTGTTTACCAAGGTGTTAGATATATGGGTATGGGGTTTTTGAGGACCGAGGCTCCTACTTTCCATCCCGTCATCCTTCCCACTGTAGTGTCCTCTGCTCCCCTTCACATCATCCCTCCCACAGTAGCGGGATATCTGGACACCTGCTTCTCGCAACAGTTGCCTTAAACTGACGTCAAATGTCCTGGAGCGGTTCAGTTGGGTGCTGAACCCTCAGAAGTCAGTTTTGGTCCCAACACATTGCGTGGCGTACTTGGGGCTTAGTCCACAACACAGCACAGGTGAAGGTACTGCTTCCACAGGGGAAATGCCTGTCTCTTTGAGCCCAAGTGGAGTCCTTGAGTTTGTTGGAAGGTACCTTGATTCGGGCCTGCATGAAGGTGCTGGAGAAGATGGTAACCTCCTTCTTTTTAAATGTAGTCCCCCTATGCCCAGTTTTACGCCATTCCTTAAATCCTCCAATCCGTCCGATTCTACAAAAGATGAAAGAAAGGTCAGGACTGTGCAGGCCAGTCAAGTTCCTCCACCCCAAACTCTCTCTTCCATGTCTTTATGGACCTTGCTTTTTTCACTGGTCCAAATCATTTGGTGGAGGGGGGATTATAGTGTGGGGGGTTGTTTTTCAGGGGTTGGGCTTCGCCCCTTAGTTCCAGTGAAGGAAACTCTTAAGATGTTGGCATACCAAGACGTTATGGACAATTTCAAGCTCCCAACTTGGAGGGAACAGTTTGGGGGACGGCCCCTTCCTGCTCCAACATGACTGCGCACCAGGGCACAAAGCAAGGTCCATAAAGACATGGACGAGCGTGTTTGGGGTGGAGGAACTTGACTGTATGGCTGTTGACGCTCAAGGCCTGAGGGATAGGGGTGGGTTTTGAATCTGTAATTCCTACCCTCAAAGCAAGAAAGTTGAAGGTGTATTACCCTAGATTAGTGGTGTCAAACTCCATTTCATCGGGGGGCCGCATCAGCATTATGTTTGCCCTCAAAGGGCCAGTTGTAGCTGTAAGACTATATAAATGTATCTACTCTTTATCATATTAAAAAAAAAAAATGCCTCTGCAATTTTTACTGGTTTTAGTAATAACTTAACCGCTTCCCGACCGGCCACTGCATATATACGTCAGCAGAATGGCACGGGCAGGCAGAATCACGTACCTGTACGTGATCGTGCATGTGCCTGCCCGTGGGTCGCTCGCGACCCGGTCGGGAGCTCCGTGACCCCCGGCCGCGGGACCAGCGGACCCGATCGCCGCTGGTATCCCGCGATCGGGTTACGGAGCTGAAGAACGGGGAGAGGTCTATGTAAACAAACCTCTCCCCGCGCTTCCTACACTGACTGTCAGTGATCGGCGGTTCCCTGTCATCGGAACGCCGATCAATGACGTCACACGTACAGCCACGCCCCCCTACTGTAAAAAAACACAACACGTCACACTGACTCCTCCCCGCCCCCTAGTGGTTAACCCCCTAACTACAACTGTCATTTACATAGGAATCAGTGCTATTTAAATAGCAGTGATTGCTGTATAAATGACAAATGTCCCAAAAATGTGTCAAAAATGTCCGATGTGTCCGCCAAAATGTCGCAGTCACAATAAAAATCGCTGATCGCCGCCATTACTACTAAAAAAAAAAAATATTAATAAAAATGCTATAAAACTATCCCCTATTTTGTAAACGCTATAACTTTTTGCGCAAACCAATCAATAATCGCTAATTGCGATTTTTTTTTTTACCAAAAATATGTAGAAGAATACGTATCGGCCTAAACTGAGGAAAAAAATGTTTTTTTATATATTATTTTGGGGATATTTATTATAGCAAAAAGTAAAAAATATTGCATTTTTTTCAAAATTGTCGCTCTATTTTTGTTTATAGCGCAAAAAATAAAAACCGCAGGGGCGAATCAAATACCACCAAAAGAAAGCTCTAATTTGTGGGAAAAAAAGGACGCCAATTTTGTTTTGGAGCCACGTCGCATGACCGCGCAATTGTTAGTTTAAAGCGACGCAGTGCCGAAATGCAAAAAGGGGCCTGGTCCTTTAGCTGCAAATAGGTCCGGGGCTGAAGTGGTTAAAGAGGAGGTCCACCCGATTATTATTTTTTTTTTTTTAAAGTCAGCAGCTACAAATAACTGCAGCTGCTGACTTTTAATAAATGGACACTTACCTGTCCCAGGGTCCAGCGATGTCGGCAGAAGAAGACGAGCGATTGCTCGTCTCTCGGCTGCCCCGCCACCATCCTCTGTCAGGGAATCAGGAAGTGAAGCTTGCGGCTTCACTGCCCCGGTTCCCTACTGCGCATGTGCGAGTCGCGCTGCGCGTCTTTGTTGTTCCCCGCTGTGTCCTGGGAACTGTGTGTTTCCCCAGACACAACAGGAACCCTCGGATAGGGGCGGGGCAGCTAGTCCCGGAAGCGGAAGTTCCACTTTAAGATTTAAGCTGTTAAGGGCAGATGTAGACAGATAGGGAGCGCACGCACACTCCAGCATCGGAGGTTGCAAGTCTGAATAGGAGGGTCACGTGCTACTGGTATCAACGGGAAACTTTATTGGACACTGCTCAGACAGAAGTAGACATGTGCAATTCGTTTCGTTTTTTTTTTTCGTTCGTTCGTTTTCGTACGAATGAACGAATCGTACGAATCCGATTAACGAATCGTTCGAATCGAACGAATCCGAAAAACAACGAAAATCCGAAAAAAACTAATTGGAAACAACGAATGTACTAATGAAGAAAATCCGAAAAACGAAAACGAACGAAAAAATTTGTACAGTTGTAACTTCTTTTTTTTTTGTTGAATTGGTAATTTTTCCGTGTCCCTTACAATGGTGCTGCTAAACGTACTTGGAACGGATTGAACAAAAAAAATTCGTACATTCGTAACTTTTTTTTCGATTCGTAATTTTTTTTTTCGATTCGTAACTTTTTATTTATTTTTTTCGATTTGTAGTTTTCTGTGTCTATATTGAACAAAAAAATTTGTACATTTCGTAACTTTTTTTTCGATTCGCAACTTTTTTTTTTTCGATTCGTAAATTATTTAAATGTAATACACATTACATGAAATTATGAATTATGCTCTGATTACGAATCTACGAATAAATACGAATGCGTCCGAAAATTAAACTAACGAAAAAACTAATCAACGAAAAAATAACTCTTACGAATGTACGAATCATTACGAATACGAACACCGACGACTTACAAATGTACAAATCCGAACACCGACGACTTACGAATCGTTACGAATCAACGGAAACGGAAAAAAACGAAAAGAAAAAAAAAAAGATTTTTTTTCTGAAACGGAAAAAAATAATTTTTTTGTTGTGCACATGTCTAGACAGAACAAGGTTCTGCCATTGTGTTCTGTCTGAGCAGTATCCAATAAGCTTTCTTGTGGATTATACCAGCATGGTACCATGTTCAACCCTCCTCTTTAACTGGCATAGAATGAATATAATAATTAAAAGATGCCCGGAGTACACTCCCTTATATCAGATGTCAAGATCCCCCCACCATCAGAAGTCAAGGCCCCCCTCCCCCCTACTTACATCACAGCAAGAGTATGACACCAGCAAACCAACGATCTCCAGAACGAGTCCAAAGCTTTATTCAGTGATCACTTTGTTACAGCAGATTGCAACGTTTGTCACATGTCTGATGAAGGGGGTCCTGCATGGTTCTGAAACGTTGCAATCTGCTGTAACGATGTGATGACTAAATAGTTGGACTTGTTCTGGAGATCCTTGGTTTTCTGGTGTCCTTCTCTTGCTCTGCTTTGACATGGTTTCAGCCGACAGTCACCTCGGCACCCACTTAAATGCGCAGCTAATTAATTCTACAGGAATGTGTGTGTTTTGTGAATAGTGTGTTGAAGCCCCCTTACATCACAGTGCACCCCACCCCCACCTTGTACTGCTGCTGTAAAAAAAAAAAAAAAAAAAAGCTGTGGGCTGAGCTGGGAAGCAGAAAGTGCAGGGTCTGTAGTCCCCACCTTCTTTCAGCAGTCGGCAGCAGAGAGGAGGGCAGAATTCCTGCAGGTCTTGCACCTCTCTATGCAGCCACAGCACCTCCTAGTCTCCGCCTTCAGCAGACGATGGCAGAATACAGAGACTAGGGGGTGCTGCGGCTGCATAGAGAGGTGCAAGAACTGCAGGAGTTCTGCCTTCCTCTCTGCTGCCGACTGCTGAAACAAGGAGGGTACAGGTGCCACATAAAGTGGGCTGGATTGAGACCTTGGGCCTTGTGTTTTTGACAGGTGCCCTAGATAGGAGCCTCACACCAGGTAAAAATGACTTTCTATCTAGGGCACCTGTCAAAACACAAGGCCCAAGGTCTCAATCCAGCCCACTTTATGTGGCACCTGTACCCTCCTTGTTTCAGCAGTCGGCAGCAGAGAGGAAGGCAGAACTCCTGCAGTTCTTGCACCTCTCTATGCAGCCGCAGCACCCCCTAGTCTCTGTATTCTGCCATTGTCTGCTGAAGGCGGAGACTAGGAGGTGCTGTGGCAGCAAAGAGAGGGGCAAGGCCTGCAGGAATTCTGCCCTCCTCTCTGCTGCCGACTGCTGAAACAAGGAGGGTACAGGTGCCACATAAAGTGGGCTGGATTGAGACCTTGGGCCTTGTGTTTTGACAGGTGCCCTAGATAGAAAGTCATTTTTACCTGGTGTGAGGCTCCTAAGCTTCATCCGTGACGGTTTCCTGTGGGGGTGGGGGTCATTTTGTCTTTTCTCCAGTTTGGTGTGAAACATGTCTGGCTTTAAGTACCATAAAGATATCGGCATTGGCCAATGTTTCAGAGACTCATCATGTCTCGCCGTCTCCCATTACCATCAATAATAATGTTATTGACTTTTTTTTTTTTTATTTCAGAAATATTAGATTTATGGTCAACAGTTCATGAGAATGAAGAAAATACATTACCATTTTTCTAGTACAGTTCTATGTGGTATTTATGGCACTTAGCAAAACATTTTCATTGTAATAACAGCCATATGTGTTCCCAATATCGATCTCGTAGACTCCATGCTGTGATGTAACCGTAATGGCAAAATAACATAACTGGGAAAAAAAAGAAGCCTACAGTTTTAATGTAATTCTTTTATGTTCAATCTGACCAAAACCTGTGGAGCCGAACAAAGGGAAGTAATGAGAGAAAATTGATTGGCCCTTGTACTGTATGTGTTTGAAGAAACACGAGCAAACTATGGACAAAGCTCACTGGTTTGAATGAAGCCTCTCAACGATTATTCCTAATGTAGTGTGTATTGCTACGTCCATTTTTCACATTAAATAGATCACATCAGCCAAGTGAACTGAACACATAAAATGGCAGTATACACCACCTATGTGATTGGATGTGTTGACTGCTGATAGCCATTGACTTGTATGCAGAGATGAAGGATGGGTACTGGGATCGTGGTCTGCTTTGCTCGACCTTGGACCTAAAGCAGTTGTCTCCAAATCGCGGCCCTTTGCTTGCCTTTATCCGGCCTTTGGGGACACTCTTCCTCCCACTGCCTTCAACAATGGGGGTGGGTTCACTGCCGATGAATGTAAAACACAACATGTTGACAATTAGGGGTGCAACTGATCAAAAAACTCACGGATCGGATCGTTCCTCGGATCAGAGTCACGGATCGGATCATTTTTTCGGATCAGCAAATAATAATTGAATTTGCAAAAACCTGTAAAAATTCCACCACCATATAGTCCCCACTGTAATATTGTCTGAGTATCGCCGAGTATTGGCAGGGTATCACCGAGTATTGGCAGGGTATCGCCGAGTATTGGCAGGGTAATGCAGAGTATTGGCAGGGTAATGCAGTTTGTTTACAAGTGATCGCTCCGTCATTTGACGGAGTGATCACATTGTAAACGGCCGCCAGGTGTCCCAAGATGGCCGCCGCTCTGGAGCTAGGCCGAAGCCGCGGCCTTTCCTAAGGCTGGATCGCGACTGGTGCCGATCCGAACAGGGTGACCTGTTCGGATCACGGATCGGTGACAATCTGTTGCACCCCTATTGACAATGCACCACACCTAGGCCACAATAGTATGAACCAGCCCCTAGAGAAGTGATTCACTGCCAATGAATGTAAAACACAACATGTTGACAATTAGGGGTGCAATGGATCAAAAAACTCACGGATCGGATCGTTCCTCGGATCAGAGTCACGGATCGTATCAATTTTGGGATCAGCAAATAATTGAATTTGCAAAAACCTGTAAAAATTCCACCACCATATAGTCCCCCACTGTAATATTGTCTGAGTACGGGCGAGTATTGGCAGGGCATCGCCGAGTATTGGCTGGGTAATGCAAAGAATTGGCAGGGTAATGCAGTTTGTTTACAAGTGATCTCTCCGTCATTTGACGGAGTGATCACATTGTAAACTGCCTCCGGGTGTACCAAGATGCCCGCCGCTCCGGAGCTAGGCCGAAGCCACAGCCTTTCCTAAGGCTGAGGCCGCGGATCGTGGCTGGTGCCGATCCGAACAGGGTCACCCGTTTGGATCACGGATCGGTGACAATCTGTTGCACCCCTATTGACAATGCACCACACCTAGGCCACAATAGTATGAACCAGCCCCTAGAGAAGTGATTCTCAACTCCTGTCCTCAGGACCCATTAACAGGCCAGGGTTGTATGATAACTGAAATACATCACAGGTGATATCTTTTGCTGCTCAGTGATTGCAGTATTCTAGTCTGCATCTGCCTAAGGTTATACTTAAAATATGGCCTGTTGGTGGGTCCCAGGGCGGGCGTTGAGAACCACTGCCCTAGAGCCACTTCTAGGTTTCCACAGCCATCTTGTAATGCTCCTGTTCCATGGCAGCTATTGGTCTTATTCCAGCATCCCGATTTTGTCTGACTGTCCACCTGCAGGGTGATTGATGTAGATAAAGGTCCATGGGTGGAGAGCAAACCTGTTTTTAAGCCTGCCAAGCCCTTAGTCTCATGCTTGTGATAGTGTTTGCAACACGTGTGTCAAGTTCCCTGTTTGCCTCTCTTGTTCCTGTGCCATGACCTTTACCGGAGTCCCCGTCCCGCCAGCTAGTGTAGATTTTCTTGGTTATCAACTTTGGATTGGACTACTTTTTGAACTGAGCCTGCCTTTTGACCACAGCTTTGGCCCTGCCTTCTTTCTGAACATTGTGAAATCAAAGCATATAGGAGCCGTCACTTCTGGGGATGTCTTGACAATCTTTATTCCAAAATGACCATGTAAAAGAATGGCGAGACCAAGGCGTTTCATAGCACAACACACAGTATAAAATGACACATATACAGTTGTGCTCATAAGTTTACATACCCTGGCAGAATTTATGATTTCTTGGCCATACACAAGCTTCTTTTTAGGCTGCAGTCACACCTGAGCGTATCGTTTTTGAGCAGAAAGTCACGAGATTTTTGCCACGATTTTGTACACGTCAAAAGGTCACCAAATGTAAAAAGCAGGAAAAAAACTGCCTGTTATCTGCCTAAAAAAAAAATAAAAAAAAAAAGAAGCTCGTACACTTTTCTGAGCTTCAGGCGATGGAACGCTCGGATGTCAACAGGGGCCAGTGAAATGAATGGGGGATTTTTGCTTTGTCGGACGTTTTGGAACTTTTGAGATGAGCGTTTTAAGAGCTGAAAACGCTCCGGTGTGAATGAGCCATTGGGCAGATTACAGGCGTTTTTCTGCTTCTTTTTTTTTTTTTTTTGCATTGGTGACCTTTTTACCTGTACAAAACTGCGGCAAAAATCACAGTAAAAACGACTTTCCGCCTGAAAACGATACGCTGAAAACTATACGCTCGGGTGTGAATGCAGCCTTAGGTTGAGGGGGTTGGGAATGCAAACTGTAGTTTCTGGGCACTATTACAGGTACAAGAAATAGCACCCGCATACGCGGTATCGCTGCAATCCTCAAAAATAGAAGAATTTATTTTGCAGGGTTTTTTTTTTTTTTTATTTATTTATTATAGCAAACAATATCGTGTTGTTTTTTTTTTTTTTTTTTTTAATTTTCGTTTTTTTTTTTTTTTGTTTATAGCGCAAAAAATAAAAACCGCAGAGGTGATCAAAGTGGGGGGGAAAAAGGACATCAATTTTATATTGTAAACTGTTAGCTAAAGCAAGTACAGAAAATCCCTATTGATCCTGCCAGAAATGCCATGCCCTTGTCACTGTACTGTACAGTGCCTTGCAAAAGTATTCACAACCCCCCCACCTCTAGGATTTTTACCTATTTTGTTACATTACAGCCTTTAGTTCAATGTTTTTTTTTTTTCTGAATTATATGTGATGATCAGAACACAATAGTCTAAGTTGGTGAAGTAAAATATATACATAAAATTATTTTTAAGAAATAAAAAACTGATAATTGTCATGTGCGTATGTATTCTCCCCCTTTGTTATGAAGCCCATAAAATGCTCTGGTGCCACCAATTACCTTCAGAAGTCACATAATTAGTGAAATGATGTGTGCAATCTAAGTGTCACATGATCTGTTACATAGACACACCTTCGTGAAAGGCCCCAGATGCGGCAACACCTAAGAAAGAGGCACCACTAACCAAACACTGCCATGAAGACCAAGGAACTCTCCAAACAAGTAAGGGACAATGTTGTTGAGAAGTACAAGTCAGGGTTAGGTTAAAAAAAAAATATCCAAATCTTTGATGATCCCTAGGAGCTCCATCAAATCTATCATAACCAAATGGAAAGAACATGGCACAACAGCAAACCTGCCAGGAGACGGCCGCACACCAAAACTCACGGAGCGGGCAAGGAGGGCATTAATCAGAGAGGCAGCACAGAGACCTAAGGTCACCCTGGAGGAGCTGCAGAGTTCCACAGCAAAGTATGGAGTATCTGTACATAGGAGGACAATAAGCCGGACGCTCCATAGAGTTGGGCTTTATGGCAGAGCGGCCAGAAGAAAGACATTACTTTCAGCAAAAAAAGCAAAATGGCACTTTTTGGGTTTGTGAAAAGGCATGTGGGAGATTCCCAAAATGTATGGAGGAAGGTGCTCTGCTCTGATGGATGGAGGAAGGTGCTCTGCTCTGATGGATGGAGGAAGGTGCTCTGGTCTGATGGATGGAGGAAGGTGCTCTGGTCTGATGGATGGAGGAAGGTGCTCTGGTCTGATGGATGGAGGAAGGTGCTCTGCTCTGATGGATGGAGGAAGGTGCTCTGCTCTGATGGATGGAGGAAGGTGCTCTGCTCTGATGGATGGAGGAAGGTGCTCAGCTCTGATGGATGGAGGAAGGTGCTCTGGTCTGATGAGACAAAAATTTTACTTTTTGGCCATCAAAGAAAATGTGTGGAGCAAACCCAACACATCACCCAAAGAACACCATCCCCACTGTGAAACATGGTGGTGGCAGCATCATGCTGTGGGGATGTATTTCAGCAGTCGGGACTGGGAAACTGGTCAGAGTTGAGGGAAAGATGGATGGTGCTAAATACAGGGATATTCTTGAGCAAAACCTGTAGCACTCCGTGTGTGATTTGAGGCGAGGACGGAGGTTCACCTTCCAGCAGGACAATCACCCCAAACACACTGCTAAAGCAACACTTGAGTGGTTTAAGGGGAAACATGTAAATGTGTTGGAATGGCCTAGTCAAAGCCCAACCTCAATCCAATAGAAAATCTGTGGTCAGACTTCAAGTTGGATGGTTTGCGCTTGTGAACAGCAATCTTTAAGGATCTGGAGCAGTTTTGCAAGGAGGAATAGGGAAAAATCCCAGTGGTAAGATGTGGCAAGACTCATAGAGACTTATCCAAAGCGACTTTGAGCTGTGATAGCCGAAAAAGGTGGCTCTACAAAGTATTGACTTCAGGGGGTGAATACTTTTGCAAGGCACTGTACATTAAAAAAAAAAAAAAGAAGGAGGCTTTCCAGTCAGTCATAGTGACCCTCTAATCTAAATTCTTTCAGTTCCTGAACCCGAACAATTGTACAAATGAGGACTTGTGACTTTTCCAACCTCTGCATTGATAGGGTTCAATGATTTGGCACATATAGCAGCCGCCTGACGCAACCTGACCAGTAAGAATCGCAGCCCTTTTGGCCGGTAAACTTTAAACACAGGAGCCGTGAAGAGACAATGTATGAGAAATCTGCAAGAACATGTAGAGACCATTTAACGGGACAAAATTAAAGTCATAATAACCAGTAAGAAATGAAATCGCAGCGCCACCTAGTGGATGGGTGGATTGTATGGATTCTAGCCCCCATGCAGGTACAACCAGAGCGGTATTATATGTAATGATGTCTGCATATCATACATTCTTAAAACAATAGCATTATTTACATTAGAATATTCCAAAGCAATTGTGTCTTTAATATAGATGTCCATTTTGGGGGCAGTTGGCCAGACCAATGGTTTTTTTCATGACCTCCACCTCCAATGCAGCAGTGGTAGACCAAAGCTTAGCTTTTGCATGCTTCATGTCGTCCTAACTTGGAGGACCCACTGCAAAGGACATGATTGAGCAGAGGTAGGCAACCTTGGCCACTCCAGCTGTTGAGGAACTAGAAGTCCCATGAGGAATGCAAGACTGAGAGGCACAGGCATGATGGGAGTTGTAGTCTCACCACTTCTGGAATGAGGAGGTTGCCTACCCATGTGATAGAGCACTTTTTGCCCCTCCAATGGGTTCTCCATAGAAATAGCTAATAGTCAAGTGATAACACTTTAGTATTTAGTTGAACCACGAAACTACTAAGAGTGTGCGTACTAGACATGTGCACAATAGAAAAATTTGTTTATTTCCGTTTCTTTTGTTTCCGTTGATTCGTAACGATTCGTATTTCGTAAGAGTTATTTTTTCGTTGATTCGTTTTTCCATTCGTTTAATTTTCGTTTATTCGAAATTCGGACGCATTTATATTTTCGTAGATTTAGTTACATTTGTACTTTCGTTAGATTGATTTATTCGTACTTTTGTAACATTGTTTTCGTAGATTCGTAATCGGAGCATAATTCATAATCTTATGTAATGTGTATGCTATTACATTTTAAGAGACACAGAAAATTACGAATCGAAAAAAAAGTTAGGAATGTACGAATTTTTTTCGTTCAATCCATTCGAAGCACGTTAAGCAGCGCCATTGTAAGAGACACGGAAAATTACGAATCGGAAAAAAAAAAAAGTTACGACTGTACGAATTTTTTCGTTCAATCCATTCGAAGCACGTTAAGAGACACGGAAAATTACCAATTCAAAAAAAAAAAAAAATAAAAGTTACGAATGTACGAATTTTTTCGTTCATTTTGATTTTCGTTGTTCCCGTTTCCGTTATTTCGGATTCGTTCTATTCGAACATTCGTTAAAATTTTTAGCGAATCGTTTCGTTCATTCGTACGATAACGAATATAACGAATTTTAACGAAAAAACAAAAACAAAACGAATTGCACATGTCTAGTGCGTACTTTGGAAGTAGGGGGGGTGATCTGTTCCCCAGGGTCTTAAGTTGGCCATACACACATACATTTTTTTTTTTTTTTTTCAGCCTTCAGGATGGACAAATCTCCCACTGTGGATATGGCATTTTTTTTACAGCTGGCCCCACAAGCCCTCATAATACCCAACTAGTGCCTGCACCTGGTTGGAATTGGCGTGAACAGAAGGGTCCAAGCGCCAGCTGATTCAAAAGTCCATATATCTTTTATTCTGCATAGTAAAGTCACAACCAGCGGGAAAAAAAATATCTAAACAGGTTTAGGGGGCCAAAGAACCCCCTTCTTCATCAGGGCCCGGACTTGGCTGCCATGCCACTATACAGCCATTGAGCCCTGCACACTTTCTGGTGTTCCCTTTTGAGATATCCATCTAGGACAGGGGGTCTCCAAACTTTCTAAACAAAGGGCTGGTTTACTGTCCTTCAGGTTTTAGGGGGGCCGGACTGTGGCCATTGGGAGTAGAAATGCCCCCCCCCCCCCCGACATCATTGAGAGAAAAATAATTCCCCATTCTTTGTCTCAGTGGGAGTAATTGTGCCCCATCATTGGAAGAAGATGTTCCCCATTGTTGGTGTCATTAGGAGAAATTGTGCCCCCTAATTGGTGTCATTGGGCCTCATTATTGGTATCATTGGGAGAAAATGTGCCCCATCATTGGTATCATTGGGTGGGAACAGTGCCCCATCTTTGGCGTAATTGGGAGAAATTGTGTCCTTTCATTGGTGTGAGTGTGGGGGGGGGGGGGGGGGGTGATTGATTATGTCCCATTGTTAGTATCAATGGATGAAACATTCCCCAAAGAGCCGCATAAAAGCAAGCAAAGGGGCCACAGTTTGGGGACCCCTGATCTAGGAGGTTAAACCAGAGTCCATATCGGAACTCCAACAACCAAGTCCTGATGAAGGGGGGATTCATTGGACCCCAAAATGTGTTTGAGACTTTCCTTCCACTGGTCGGGACTTTACTGTCAGGGATAAAGAACAGATGGACCTTTGAACTGATCGTTTGGAGCTTGGTTGCTTCTCAAGTTGGGTGTTCCCCTCTTTGCGTTTTCAGAGCGGCCAAGATCCATTGGACCAGAACCACTACCAACTGGCATTTGGAGAAGCCCAAGCTTCAAGTCCAGGGCCTCCATTTTATTGGATCTGTTTGGATGCAGGCATGGTTCAGAGGACAAATTTCCCACTTTGATCCTTCAATTTTTTTAATCAAAGACTGCTGGGTGGGAAGCGCCCAACTCCACCCAAATCTGTTTTGGATACGGTCCCATCAGCGTTTGAGCAAACAACCCGTTTGATTCATACTGAAGCCCAACATCTTGCAAGCCAACCAGAATCATGAGCTGATGGTGAGAACTATGACCACCGGCTCTTCTTTACTCAACTCAGGCAGCCAGCGAGTGGCTAATAATCAGAACGCACAGCCGTTGCTTTAACTGGTTCACATTTATTTATTCTGCTGCAGAGTCCGTTAAGAGTCATCACATCAATGACAAGCATTCCTTCTTCCTAACAAATCCTCGAAGATTTGCAGAATCCATCTTGGCAGATTTTTGTAAAGGAAGCTAAAACATGAGAGTCCGTAACTAAGAGCTTCATAATAAAATATAATAAAACCCTCACTGAGGGTTTAATCGTTTCACTTTGGAACAGGCGCAGGGCGGGCCTTTGTAGGTCAATGGGCAGGAACAAGCGGAGGGAGGACAGGGGGGGGGGGGGTCTTTGTAGGTCAATGGACAGGAACAAGCGGAGGGAGGACAGGGCGGGCCTTTGTAGGTCAATGGACAGAAACAAGCGGAGGGAGGACAGGGGGGGGGGGGGGGGGGGGGGGGGGGGGGGGGGGGGGGGGGGGGTCAGGGACAGGATGGGCCTTTGTAGGTCAATGGACAGAAACAAGCGGAGGGAGGACAGGGCGGGCCTTTGTAGGTCAATGGACAGAAACAAGCGGAGGGAGGACAGGGCGGGCCTTTGTAGGTCAATGGGCAGGAACAAGCGCGGGGAGGACAGGGCGGGTCTTTGTAGGTCAATGGGCAGGAACAAGCGCAGGGAGGACAGGGCGGGCCTTTGTAGGTCAATGGACAGGAACGGGCATGGGGAGGACAGGGCGGGTCTTTGTAGGTCAATGGACAGGAACAGACGCAGGGGGACAGGACAGGTCTTTGTAGGTCAACGGACAGGCACGAGGAAGACGGGGCAGTATTTATAGGTCAGACAGGAACAGGTGCAGGTCTTTGTAGGTCAATGGACAGGAACGGGCATGGGGAGGACAGGAACAGGCCTTTGTAGGTCAATGGACAGGAACAGGCCTTTGTAGGTCAATGGACAGGAACAGGCCTTTGTAGGTCAATGGACAGGAACAGGCCTTTGTAGGTCAATGGACAGGAACAGGCCTTTGTAGGTCAATGGACAGGAACAGGCCTTTGTAGGTCAATGGACAGGAACAGGCCTTTGTAGGTCAATGGACAGGAACAGGCCTTTGTAGGTCAATGGACAGGAACAGGCCTTTGTAGGTCAATGGACAGGAACAGGCCTTTGTAGGTCAATGGACAGGAACAGGCCTTTGTAGGTCAATGGACAGGAACAGGCCTTTGTAGGTCAATGGACAGGAACAGGCCTTTGTAGGTCAATGGACAGGAACAGGCCTTTGTAGGTCAATGGACAGGAACAGGCCTTTGTAGGTCAATGGACAGGAACAGGCCTTTGTAGGTCAATGGACAGGAACAGGCCTTTGTAGGTCAATGGACAGGAACAGGCCTTTGTAGGTCAATGGACAGGAACAGGCCTTTGTAGGTCAATGGACAGGAACAGGCCTTTGTAGGTCAAAGGACAGGAACAGGCCTTTGTAGGTCAATGGACAGGAACAGGTCTTTGTAGGTCAATGGACAGGAACACTAAATTGATATGATGATAACTGCCCCAACCCTAAATTAATATCTGTGACAGTAAACACTTTGTGCATCCATCAGTGACATATCATGCATTAGAATAAACGCGTGAAATAAACTCATACAAAGTAGTGATTCAAAATATATACCATATGAATTATAACCACAGAGAAAAATTACTTAAATAGAGAAAAAGAAAAAAAAAAATTGAAAAAAAAGTCCCAGTGCTGCTCTTTTTCACAAGTAGTTTAACCCCAGTGCTCAAGATTCAAATCCATGTTCCACCAGTTCGTGATTCACCACCTCCTTCCAAAGTTTGCACTTACCAGAAAGCAATGCTCAAAACACCTTTAAATATATGCCTGGATTCGTTAAGCCACGGGTTTCACAACAATTATACCAATATTCATTCCATATGTCTCCACCTTTTAGTGATCCTAAATCCTCATAGAAAACAAACGAACATCATTGCGCAACATTCCTTTATTTTTCTATAAAACATATATAGCAAATGTACACTCCTGATGAAGCTTCCTGATGACGCACGGGGGATGTAAAATGCGTAGAGGCAAGTGAGCAGTGCCAACTTCATATCCTGTCCCTAACCTGTACAAAACAGAGGCTTGTACAGCACGCAGGTTCTTGGAGATGGAACGGCAAGCAGAGACAGCGCTCAGAACACTTGATAGACTTGTGCCAGTCTAAAGGCGCTATATCACGTGAGTGCACATTTGCTATATACGTTTATAGAAAAATAAAAAGAAATGTTGCGCAATGATGGCCTTTTGTTTTCTATGAGGATTTAAGATCACTGAAAGGTGGAGACATATTGAATGAATATTGGTATAATTGTTGTGAAACCCGTGGCATATCCCTACAAAAAAGAACAACTAATCCAGGCATATATTTGAGCATTGCTTTCTGGAGTGCAAACTTTGGAAGGTGGTGTTGAATCACGGATTCGTGGCACACAGATTTGAACCTTGAGCACGAGGGGGTTAAACTACTTGTGAAAAAGAGCAGCAGGGCGGGTCTTTGTAGGGCAACGGACAGGAACGGGTGCAGGGAGGACAGGGCAGGTCTTTGTAGGTCCACAGACAGGAACGGGTGCAGGGAGGACAGGGCAGGTCTTTGTAGGTCCACAGACAGGAACGGGCGTGGGGAGGACAGGACGGGTCTTTGTAGGTCCACAGACAGGAACGGGCGTGGGGAGGACAGGACGGGTCTTTGTAGGTCCACAGACAGGAACGGGCGTGGGGAGGACAGGACGGGTCTTTGTAGGTCAACAGACAAGAACGGGCATGGGGAGGACAGGGCAAGTCTTTGTAGGTCAACAGATAAGAACAGGCGCGGGGAGGACAGGACGGGTCTTTTTAGGTCAATGGACAGGAACGGGTGCAGGGAGGACGGGGCAGGTCTTTGTAGGTCAACAGACAAGAACGGGCATGGGGAGGACAGAGCAAGTCTTTGTAGGTCAACAGATAGGAACGAGCGTGGGGAGGACGGGTCAGGTCTTTGTAGGTCAATGGACAGGAACGGGTGCAGGGAGGACGGGGCAGGTCTTTGTAGGTCAACAGACAAGAACGGGCATGGGGAGGACAGGGCAAGTCTTTGTAGGTCAACAGACAGGAACGAGCGTGGGGAGGACGGGTCAGGTCTTTGTAGGTCAACGGACAGGAACGGGCGTGGGGAGGACAGGGCGAATCTTTGTAGGTCAACAGACAGGAACGGGCGTGGGTAGGACAGGAATGGGCGTGGGTAGGACAGGAACGGGCGTGGGTAGGACAGGAACGGGCGTGGGTAGGACAGGAACGGGCGTGGGTAGGACAGGAACGGGCGCAGGGAGGACAAGACGGGTCTTTGTAGGTCAACAGACAGGAACGGGCGTGGGGAGGACGGGACAGGACTTTGTCGGTCAATGGACAGAAGCAAATGATCACTGAAAACCAAGGTGTCCTTCAAGTGAGTGCACTGTCCTAGTGCATGCAGTTCAATCCGGGCATAGTAAGTGCTATCCGCTATCCTATACAACACTAAGAGAGCCAGTCCACTATAACATGCACAGTAAATACCATCGCGGCACTATAGTTCAAGCAAGTTCTTTGCAAGGCTATGGGCATGACTAGGTCATTTCTAAAGAGGTTCTCGGTGAAAGAGTTAAACTCTTATCATTTGTGGAGGATTGCAATTTACAAGCCTCAGTTCATTCTACAGGCACAACAAAAGGTCTAAGCTCTTGTCTGGTAGAGTAGTGTTGAGACAGCAGCTGTCAAGGAAGGTGTTGCCGTACCTACCTGCTCAGTACAATGAGCATCTACGGCAGTCCCTCGGTTACCAGGCTTCCTCAGGGCAGCTGGTTTCAGATAAGGAATCAAACTTTAAGTCAATGAGCTGTGGTCTGAAGAAGTGCAATGAGAACCTCTTATAGAGGAGCCCATACATGCTGGTCAATTATCAAGCAGGAATATATGGCAATGAGGAGAGATGGGCAGCCTATGAGTCGGGAATGCATAAACTTGATTGGCAGATCTGCAGGACATTGCCCAGGAGGACCCCCTTGTGGAGCTCCCAGGACGATGGAAAACTGACACTCGGGGGGTTCACAAACCGAAGCGATCCGACTCACGGTGACCAAATTCTGAATGATTAAGCATTCAAGCTCTAATGTGAGCCTGGAGCATCCCAATATTGGCTTGGGTATGAAAAGGGCAATTCAACTGACCGGCTGTATGACTGTGGATGGGGGTACTTGTATTACCCCCCACCATTCTTGATTAAAACCGTCAATTTTCACTCTGATCTGACATGAAAGGATCTTATGGACAATTCTTTTCAAGGTCAGAGCCAGTTTGTGGGCGCACCCTAGTAAGGGGAGATCAGGCTTTGGGGGACATTTATCAAAACACGTTAGTGGCATTAGATGGAAATTAGACTGCCTCTGGCGTGGCAAGATCTATGTGCCAGTAAATGTGACCCCCTGTGCCTGGAATACTGGGGCAGATCTGCAACAGATTACCTAGGAGGAGACAGATTTTCTCCCCAACCAGACGCTGAGCAGTGCGAAATAAATGCGCTTTTCCACAACGGACCAGAGCTCAGCTGGAGGCTTCATATACTGTCAGTTTCTATGCACCATAGCCAAGCTGCGGTGCGTAGAAAGGAATGAAATGTCATTTTGACATTTCAATAAAGTTGAAAGAAAAACATAAAAAAAAAAAAAAAAAATGTACACAGTGCATTGCGCTTAAACGCGCATCACACCTCCCATTCCCATAACCTTTCACTAACCGATGCCCCCCCCCCCCCACAGTAAAACCCTGTGCGTGCGCCAGTGTAAACGCACCCCTAGGGCCGATTCACACCACGGAAACGCACAGCAGGTGCAATGACATTCCCGTCCATTCATTTGAAATGGGCGAAATTGCGCTAGACCGCACCAAAAAGTAGTGCAAAAAAAAAACCGCACAGTGACAGCTGTACCATGCGATCCGCCGCATTCAAACGCACTGTGTTTGCAACCCGCACCTGGTGTTAACACTGACCCCCCCCCCACTGCAGATCGCAAGTGCAGAGCGTTTTGAATGCGGAGAACGTAGGTTTCCTGTACCGCGTTCTGGTTTAAGACCGCCTGGCGCCCCCCAGACTAGTCCTGACCTTTCAGCGTATGGGCGCCGTAAGTTTGGTCAATGCAATCTGTGGCTTTCCAGCGCTTTGTGGAGCCACCAACCTACTTTGGATACAAAGGCGCCTGTAACCTCCATAACCAGTGCAGAGATACAATTGGGCGGAGCCAAGCACGCAGTTTTTTTTTGGTTTTGTTTTGTCCATTGCTGAGGCAGCCAATCACATTCTGGTTTCAGGTAGTAGTACAATTGAGGGAAAAGAGCAGACTATGCTTGTAGATAATGGAAGATGTCACACCGCTTGCAGAGTTTTCCTTATGGTATGCATGCAGGTGGAAGGTACGGAGAGGATTATGTATACATTCCGGACAGTGAACGTCAAAGTGCTCCCATCACCCGGGCTGGAAATTTGCCGCGCTCGTCAGGATCCAGATAAAAGGCGGGTTTGGAGGTCCACCGCGTTTTCCCAGCCCTCGTCGCCATCCTTGCTCGGCAGCGCTTGGGGGGGTTCAGTCTTTACCACCAGGAGAAGAAGGGCTTTCTGCTCTGGAAGCTCTGTGTATACGAGTCGCTGGAGCTTTTCTGGTGTGACCGCGCCGTCTCCACTATGACCGGCGGCATCTGGACCAGCTGCAGCGGACTCTTCCCGTCTTTAAGTGCCTGAGTTAGGTTTAGGATCTGGAAGACGCAGAAAAAATAAAAATCACTTTCAAAAGAGTGAAACAGACATCAGAGATCATCCCCGCTGTGCTTCCACCTGGCTGCGGGTCCCCCGCCACCTTCCCGGGGCTCTCCCGTCCCACGGCGGGACCCAGGACAGACGCTGGCGGGACCCAGGACAGACGCTGGCGGAACCGCCTGCTGACCATAGAGCTGATTGGGTACCGGAACGGGCCAAAACGTCTCTATGGTCTAAGAAACCAGAAGAGACGAGTATTTCGTCACTTCGGGTTTTGCCGGTTGTAAACAATTCCTGGTGTGAGGAAAGCATTGGATTGTACCAATCCTAGTATGATCGAAAAGGTTTTTAAAAAGGAGTAGTACGGCCCAAGCTTGTTTGGCTGCAATACACCTGTGGATCACAGGAGTGCCGTCCGTTCTGCACTCCTGTGACACGTTTTCAGCAGACGCCGCTGTCGGCTGGTATCACAGAGCAGGTGTTCCGTCGAGAAGTGCCCCCCATCCAATAGTGCCCGCGCATGCGCAGGACGGAGCCGCACTTAAGCTGATTTGCCGATTAGCTGGAGTGACGAGCAGATCGTAGGAGGCGTCTCTCGATGGGAGATACCATTTCACGGGCACAATTGAAACCTATACAAACAGCGGGGGGGGGGGAGACAGTAGTTCTCACATTGTGCCTCGCTGTTTGCGGGGTGGGTTTACAGCATGCTGATGGTCCGGTTTTAATGGGGTTGCAGGACGGGTTTGCTGTGTTGAACAGCCGGTTTTGCCTGTGTCAAAGGGTGCGGGTTGCAACACAGACAAAAACAACCTCTTCAACACAGCCACTAGCCGCCCTCCAGCAGCAGCGATGCACAATCTGAGAACTACCCTGTTTCCCCGAAAATAAGACCTAGCGTGATTGTCGTGATGGCTGCAATATAAGCCCTACCCCCCAAATAAGCCCTAGTTAAAGTCCTTGTAGGTCTTATTTTCAGGTAGGGCTTATATTGCAGCCATCACCGACAATCACGCTAGGTCTTATTTTCGGGGAAACAGGGTATGGTCTCCCCTGTGGTTTGTGCCGGTGAAATGGTATCTCCCAGTACATACCGGGCACTTCTCGACAGAACACCGATCCAGGCTGGGGAAAGATCGACAATATGGTCGGGATCCTCCCACAACCCTGAACCAGCACCCAGATCAGCCTCTCAGCAAGCCGTCCTAAAGCCTGAGCCAGCTGCTCCCGCCCCCTTCACAGCCCAGCACTCCAATGAGCGGGAAAAAATAACCTTTGTAAGTTCACCTTACAGATTTTTCTGTAAAAGGTGAACTTACCCTTTAAAGTGACTAAATCAACACCAAGTTCACGATATGGACCACTTATGTATATTTACACATGGTGATCATAACCCCCCCCCCCCCCCATATGTATTTCTACATGATGATCATACCCCCCTATGCATTTATACATGGAGATCATATCCCCCCTTATGTATTTATACATGGAGATCATATCCCCCCCTTATGTATTTATACATGGAGATCATATCCCCCCTTATGTATTTATACATGAGATCATATCCCCCCTTATGTATTTATACATGGAGATCATATCCCCCCTTATGTATTTATACATGGAGATCATATCCCCCCTTATGTATTTATACATGAGATCATATCCCCCCTTATGTATTTATACATGAGATCATATCCCCCCTTATGTATTTATACATGGAGATCATATCCCCCTTATGTATTTATACATGGAGATCATATCCCCCCTTATGCATTTATACATGGAGATCATAACCCCCATCATGTATTTATACATGGAGATCAGATCCCCCCTCATGTATTTATACATGGAGATCATATCCCCTCTTATGTATTTATACATGAGATCATATCCCCCCTTATGTATTTATACATGGAGATCATATCCCCCCTTATGCATTTATACATGGAGATCATAACCCCCATCATGTATTTATACATGGAGATCATATCCCCCCTTATGTATTTATACATGGAGATCATATCCCCCCTCATGTATTTATACATGGAGATCATATCCCCCTTAATCTCCTTCTCCCAAGAGTGAATAGATTCAGTTCCTCTAATCTTTCCTCATAGCTGAGCTCCTCCATGCCTCTTATCAGTTTGGTTGCCCTTCTCTGCACTCGCTCCAGTTCCCCGATATCCTTTTTGTATCACTGGCTGTTTATCTTCATGTATTTGGTGGAGTCCCTGTGATCCCCAATCACGAGATACGACAAGCAATCATCTGTGTTGGCTGTGACCACATGACCGATCACCTTACCACAATGACTGCACAACCATGTGATCTGTAATATGGTGCAACACCCGGCGTCATCCTCATATGTACTGCCACTGAGTCACAATTTGTGGACATCGGAGTACCTCCCTGATGGGCAAGATAAGGCCACTTCTTTAGCTGAAGGAAGCAACAGGTGTTCCGGGGACACGTGGCATCTGCATCCCGGGAAGGGGGGGCTGGTGGCATCTGCACCCCGACAATCCCTGAGCATTGGATGGTCTTGTCGCAGCACTGAATGCATGCAAAAGCAGCAGACGATTTACAGCCACTTGACACTGATGAGGAATTGGACAATGGCCGGTGCAGACACACTGATGAGCCCGAGAGGAATGTGTGATGGAATGTAAGAGAAGCTCTAGAACCTCACCTGTCCTCTCATCACCGCAATCTGTTTGTGGAACTGTCCTCTGTCAAAGCCGGGATCTTTCTGCAGAAAATGACAGATGAGATCATAATATTAGGACTTCCTGCAGCCTGCATGCATCACACCAACACCAATCATCTCCCAAGATTAGGACTTCATGCAGCCTGCATGCATCACACCAACACCAATCATCTCCCAAGATTAGGACTTCCTGCAGCCTGCATGCATCACACCAACACCAATCATCTCCCAAGATTAGGACTTCATGCAGCCTGCACACATTACACCAACATTAATCGTCTACCTGCCAGTAAAAGGGAATCCTTATATAGAGAGACACGGAGGTGGCTGCCATTGCTGAGTTCTAGTTGCCGGACACTTGATTTTTATAACTTATAGGAAAGGTTTATAGAGCAAGTCCCTATTCACAATTAGGCCAGCCATAGGCGGTTCGAAACTCGGCCGGTTCAGCAGGAACTGGCCGAGATAGGCGGTTCGAAACTCGGCCGGTTCAGCAGGAACTGCCCGAGATAGGCGGTTCGAAACTCGGCCGGTTCAGCAGGAACTGCCCGAGATAGGCGGTTCGAAACTCGGCCGGTTCAGCAGGAACTGCCCGAGATAGGCGGTTCGAAACTCGGCCGGTTCAGCAGGAACTGCCCGAGACAGGCGGTTCGAAACTCGGCCGGTTCAGCAGGAACTGGCCGAGACAGGCGGTTCGAAACTCGGCCGGTTCAGCAGGAACTGGCCGAGACAGGCGGTTCGAAACTCGGCCGGTTCAGCAGGAACTGGCCGAGACAGGCGGTTCGAAACTCGGCTGGTTCAGCAGGAACTGCCCGAGACAGGCGGTTCGAAACTCGGCTGGTTCAGCAGGAACTGCCCGAGACAGGCGGTTCGAAACTCGGCCGGTTCAGCAGGAACTGGCCGAGACAGGCGGTTCGAAACTCGGCCGGTTCAGCAGGAACTGGCCGAGACAGGCGGTTCGAAACTCGGCCGGTTCAGCAGGAACTGGCCGAGACAGGCGGTTCGAAACTCGGCCGGTTCAGCAGGAACTGGCCGAGATAGGCGGTTCGAAACTCGGCCGGTTCAGCAGGAACTGGCCGAGACAGGCGGTTCGAAACTCGGCCGGTTCAGCAGGAACTGGCCGAGACAGGCGGTTCGAAACTCGGCAGGTTCAGCAGGAACTGGCCGAGATAGGCGGTTCGAAACTCGGCAGGTTCAGCAGGAACTGGCAGAGATAGGCGGTTCGAAACTCGGCAGGTTCAGCAGGAACTGGCCGAGACAGGCGGTTCCAAACTCGTCAGGTTCAGCAGGAACTGGCCGAGATAGGCGGTTCAAAACTCGGCAGGAACTGGCCAAGATAGGCGGTTCAAAACTCGACAGGTTCAGCAGGAACTAGGCGAGATAGGTGGTTCAAAACTCGGTTCAAAACTCGGCCAGTTCAGCAAGAGCCGGCCAAGATTCGAACTGTGTGTGGGCAGGCTGAATGTACCAAATTGATCGATCAACTTGGGTACAACCAGCCTGCCAGACTCAATTGCGATTATCGCAATAATCACTGTCTTCTTCCGACGGGGACGGCTTCCCTCGCCAGGAGCAGACAATTGCTCAGAGATTCTCCTGTCAGCACGGTCTGTGTTGATGGGGGAACCCGTGGTTGCAGGAAAGAAATTGGCACAGTCTATATGGCCGGCCTTAGTGTGAGTGCAGCCTGGCGATTTAGAGACATAGTGTGACTTGTAGTACAGAATCGCACGATTTTGGCCCTATTGACTTTTAAATGGGAGCATTTTTCAGGTTCCCTTACTAAAAACCAAGGGGACTATAAACATGCCACTTTGCCCCAAAGAAGATTGTGTACTTTTTTTGAGTTGCACACAACAGATGGCAACGCTCAGGGGTAAATGGGGGGGGGGGGGGGGGGGGTGGATTAGCCCTCGTTTTACAATAAAGTGTTTGTAAAGGCAGAAAGGGCATTTTATGCATTAATATAAAAAGCCTTGTGTGTCCAGCAGCCCCCCTAATACTTACCTGAGCCCCCTTCTCCATCCAGCGATGTCCACGAGTGATGCGGCCGTCCGGCACGCTTCCTCATTGGCTGAGACACAGCAGCAACGCCATTGGCTCCCACTGCTGCCAATCAAACTCAGTTGGCCAATCAGGAGAGAGTGGGGCGGAGCGGGGGCCAAACCGCAGCTCCATGTCTGAATGCACACAGGGAGCTGTGGCTCGGCTCGGGTAACCCCCCCCCCATAGCAAGCTGCTTCCTGTGCTTCAACAAGGAGGGAGGGGCCAGGAGCACCAGCCAGGGAACCCGAGAAGAGGAGGATCGGGGCTGCTCTGTGCAAAACCATTACACAGAGCAGGCAAGTATAAAATGTTTGTTATTTTAATAGAAAAACGAGCCTTTACAATCACTTTAAATGCAGCTTTGAAATCGTGCGACTTCATCTTTTTAAAGCCGCATGTCCGTGCGACTTCGGGTGCGACTTTGAAGACATCCGTGTGGCTCCACGCAGAGATGTTTGCAAGTCGCACACGAAAAAGGTCAAAAAGTAGTGCAGGAACTACTTTTTCAAATCAACGATTGATTGAAGTTATTTAGGTTTGACCTCATATTATATGGCTTTTGATAAATCTAAAGTAAAAATGTATAATGTATGGCCAGCCTAAATCTCCTCCCACCCCCATTCGAAGACTATTCTACAGCGACAGCTGTGCACCGGATCACATATACAGCAATACCTCGGACTGCGAGTAATGCGGTTTATGAGCGTTTCGCAATACAAGCTATTTTTTTAAATCCTTACTCAATTTGCAATCGTTGTCTCGCAAGGCGAGCAGGATTCACGCCTCTGGGGTGTGCAGTACCGCAGGTGGCCAGGAGGAGCGGGGATGCCAGTGACCCACAGACACAAAAAGATAGATAGATAGATAGATAGATAGATAGGATAGACCCTGTGAGCTGCCAAAATAAAAAAAAGTTTTTTTAAATGCCAAGAGAAATGGGTGCTAGCACTCACCACTTCCTCAAAATGTGACAATGTGAACATATATACCCAATCCCAATAAAAATGATATACTAAACCTCTAAAAATGATAAATATATAATAAACAGATAAGATATTAAAGTGGTGGGACACCCTGAAAACAAAAACTTTAAAAAATGTTAGTAACAATTTCAAATGAAAAAAAAAAAAAAAATGTTTTATTTTTTTTACTTACCAGAAATGGCTGTTGCTAGGCAGATCGTCCTAATCTGCCTCCTCCAGCGCCGCGGTGATCTTCTTTCCTTCCGTCTTCTAGTGAATGGGGCGCAGTGTGTTATGGGAACTGTGTCCCACAACACATCGCGTTCCCCATTCACAAATTAGACAAGCGCATGCGCAGTAGGCCGCGCGCCGACTCGCGCATGCGCAGTAGGCCGCGCGCCGACTCGCGCATGCGCAGTAGGAAACGGGAAGCCGTTTCCCTTACTGAGGATGGCGGCGCTGGATCCGGATCGCCGAGGGACATCGTGGGCGTAAGTGTACTTATTAAAAGTCAGCAGCGACTTTTTTTTTTAGCTGCTGACTTTTACATTTTTTTTTTTTAAGCTGAAACACCGCTTTAATTAAAATATCCCCAATTACTATTGAGCACTTGCACTATAATTGGGGATATTTTACTTAATATCTTATTATCTATTATACATTATTATTTTTAGAGGTTTAGTATATTGCATAATTTTTAGCGCCGCACATTGGGTATAAATCCTCAGAAACACAGAGACACAGAGACCCTCAGAAACACAGAGACCCTCAGAAACACAGAGACCCACAGAGACCCTCAGAAACACAGAGACACAGAGACCCTCAGAAACACAGAGACACAGAGACCCTCAGAAACACAGAGACACAGAGACCCTCAGAAACACAGAGACACACAGAGACCCTCAAAGACACAGAGACCCACAGAGACCCACAGAGACCCACAGAGACCCACAGAGACCCACAGAGACCCACAGAGACCCACAGAGACCCGAGTGTCTTGAAGCGTCTCCGGCGCCCACGGCACCTCTGGCCACATGCGGTACTGCATACACCAGCAGTGGCACTGGAACGGATTATTTGAGTTTCCATTGATTTCTATGGGGAAAAAAATCGATTTGATATACGAGTGTTTGGATTACAAGCATGCTTCTAGAACGAAATTATGCTTGTAATACAAGGTACTACTGTGTGTATATATTTATATTTATTTACGTGATCCCGCACTACCGCCTGCAAGGGCGCTGCTTCTGCTGTTGATTGTTCATAGCAGAAGCCAATCTCCGGGTGTCAGCCAATGGATTTCTACTGGCACCTGTCGATCATCGGGGCAGAGACTCAAAACAGAGCTCTGCCTATGTAAACAAGGCAGACCTCAATTCTGATTGGGGGGGGGGGTTGGGAATTTTGTGTTCCTACAAAGAGGGGGAATAAAATCCATGTCTTCCCTTAGCAAAAGCAGCACACGGTACACACAAACACTGGCTAGGCACACAGTTAACCCTTTGATCGCCCCTGATGTTAACCCTTCCCAGCCAGTGTCGTTGCATATTTTTTTTAGCACTGATCACTGTATTGGTGTCACTGGTTCCTGCAAAATGTCAAAAAAGTGTCAGTGTCCGATTTGTCCGCCGCGATATCGCAGTCGCTGATCGCCGCCATTACTAGTAAAAAAAAAAAAAAAATTCAGAATATATTCCATAGTTTGTAGACGCTATAACTTTTGCGCAAACCAATCAGTATATTGTTATCAGGGTTTTTTTTTTACCAAAAATATGTGTTTTATAGCAGAAAGTAAAAAAATTATTGTTTTTTTTTTCCAAAATTGTCGCTCTGTTTTGGTTTATAGCGCAAAAAAAATAAAATAAAAAACAGCAGAGGTGATCAAAAACCCCCAAAAGAAAGCTCTATTTGTGGGGGATTTGTGAATGCCTGTGGCTTTTTGAGCTTCTATATACATGGGAGGGGACAACAATACGAGCCGGACCCTCCGATTCCTCCTGTGTTGTAACTGCACTGCCTGCCCTCACGCTGTAAAGCTCGGCACAAACTGATGGCGCTATACAAATCCTGTATAATAATAATAATAATTTGACTTTACCTTTAGACACAGTTTAGATAGCAGTACCTTAAACAGCTCATAAAGATCTTCCTCTAGGTCTTTGACAAAATTGGGGTCTGCAAGTTTGGGCAGAATGAGTTCTTTGATCTCCTGGGAGAACGGGACTTTGGCTTGTGATAACCAGGCCCAGTAAAACGGATCTGTAAAAAAAAAGAAGAAAAAAAGGGGAGACACAAATTGTAATATTAAGACGTCTGGGTCAGAGCAACTTCAAAACTGCAGCTATTGTGGGATGTTCACGGTCTGCAGTGGTCAGCACCAACCAAAAGTGGTCCAAGGAAGGAGAACTGGTGGCAGGGTTATGGCCAGCCAAGGATCATTGATGGGAGGCGGAGAGGGAAGGCGGCCCGTCGATGGGAGGCGGCCCGTCGATGGGAGGCGGCCCGTCGATGGGAGGCGGAGAGGGAAGGCGGCCCGTCGATGGGAGGCGGCCCGTCGATGGGAGGCGGAGAGGGAAGGCGGCCCGTCGATGGGAGGCGGAGAGGGAAGGCGGCCCGTCGATGGGAGGCGGAGAGGGAAGGCGGCCCGTCGATGGGAGGCGGAGAGGGAAGGCGGCCCATTGATGGGAGGCGGAGAGGGAAGGCGGCCCGTCGATGGGAGGCGGAGAGGGAAGGCGGCCCGTCGATGGGAGGCGGAGAGGGAAGGCGGCCCGTCGATGGAAGGCGGGGAGGGAAGGCGGCCCATTGATGGAGGTGGGGAGGGAAGGATCCAGAATGGTGGTGCCAGGAACCTGGCAGCAGTGAGGAGAATTGGCTGTGGGAATGCAGCACTGGAATCTATGGCCTAGTAAGTACCTTTGTTTTTTGTTTTTTATAAAGTACAGTGTTTGTAGCCTCCGACTTCTAATTTTTTTTAAAATTGAAAGTGGCTCTGGAGTACAGGCTGAATTTTTTTATTTAATTTTATTTTTTTTATCTTAAAAGCACTGTCTGCATTAAGGAAAAAAAAAAAACCTGATTGTAGCTCCCACCCCACAACCCCCCTGAGACTTATCTGATCTCAATTCAGCGTTCTGTACGAGAGCAGTGGCTTTCTCCGCTCTCTCCCTCCTCATTGGCTCAGAGACCGCTCCACTGGCTCTCGCTGCTGTCAATCACAGCCAGTGAGGAGGGAGCAGGGGTCTATAAAATATACAGTGTTGCTCAGGAGCGAGCTTGCATGAGTGCCCCCATAGCAAGTGGCTTGCTATGGTGGGCACTTAGCCAGGGGGGAGGAGCCAGGAGCTCCAGCAAGGGAACTGAGAAGAGGAGGAGGATTGGGGCTGCTTTGTCCAAAACCATTACACATAGCAGGTAAGTGTAACTAACATGTTATTAAAAAATAATATGGATTTGCAATAACTCCAACATGAGATAAAGGCACTACAGCTCCACCTGCAGGCTAAATATGAAAATAAATATTTATATAAATATCTAATAAATGATACAAATCTGAACTCGCAGGATCATGTTATTCTTACCCCAATGCATATCATCTGTCAGTTTAGTATATTATTAGTGGACAAGAGATACAAACTCACATGCTCTCCAGGAATCTGGATGCTTTAAAGGGAAGGCCAGACCATTGTCTATAGCAGCAATCTTGATGATCGGTTCTCGTACCAGAACCCAGTCTGAGTCCTACAGAAAAATACAACAAATAGTCTCCAACAGAACTCCGACACTTCTCCAGACACAAGTAACTGCTCATTCACCCATACTGACCCGACTGGCTGCATTCTCCATCGGATAGTCATACTTTATCAGCCAGTTATCGTTCCCTCTGTCTATGGAAAAAAAACACCAATAAAAAGATCAATGACTAACATAAAAGTCCAAAATACAAAAAATTTTTTTTATTAATACCAATTAGACATTATACCCACTCAGTGCATACAGAATTCAGTGTCCAGTCAGGTCAATCTAGGAGCCAGTAGACACTATTAAATATTAAAGCTGAACTCCGGGATATATGTGAATACAATCTAAATCCATTCATTATGTGTCTTCTTCCTGAATCTCGTGAGATTTGTGTATTTCTTCCAGATCTGTGCACTAATCCAGTGTGAGACTTCCTGTAATAAAGACCGCTCACTGCTGCCCCTACTCCTGGTGTAGGGTGACAGGTCTAGTCTCCGCCCCCTCCTGTCGTTTTCTCCCCTCCCACAGCTCTGCTCCCTCTCCTTGTTCAGGGTGATAGGTCTAGTCTCCGCCCCCTCCTGTAGTTTTCTCCCCTCCTGGGTGGAGCTGCTGGGCTCTCTCTCTCTCTCTCTGTGTTGGGCGACAGGTCTAGCCTCCGCCCCCTCCTGTAGGTTTCTCTTCTCCTTGGTGGAGCTGCTGGGCCCCTCCCACAGCTCTGCTCTCTCTCTCTCTCTCGTGTTGGTGACAAGTCTAGCCTCCGCCCCCTCCCGTAGTTTTCTTCCCTCCTGGGTGGAGCTGCTGGGCCCCTCCCACAGCTCTGCGCTCTCTCCTTGTGCAGGGTGACAGGTCTAGTCTCTGCCCCCTCCTGTAGGTTTCTCCCCTCCTGGGTGGAGCTGCTGGGATTCTCTCTCAGCTCTGTGCTCTCTCCTTGTGCAGGGTGACAGGTCTAGTCTCCGCCCCATCCTATAGTTTTCTCCCCTCCTGGGTGCAGCTGCGCGCTCTCTCTCTCTCTCTCTCTCTCTCTCCCCTTGTGTTGGGTGACTGGTCTGGTCTCCGCCCCCTTCTGTAGCTTTCTGCAGGCAGCCTGTAGTGGGTGGAGCCAACTGGGCCACTCCCACAGCTCTGCTCTCTCTCTGTGCTGGGTGACTGGTCTCCGCCCCCTTCTGTAGCTTTCTGCAGGCAGCCTGTAGTGGGTGGAGCCAACTGGGCCACTCCCACAGCTCTGCTCTCTCTCTGTGCTGGGTGACTGGTCTCCGCCCCCTTCTGTAGCTTTCTGCAGGCAGCCTGTAGTGGGTGGAGCCAACTGGGCCCCTCCCACAGCTCTGCTCTCTCTTTGTCCTGGGTGACTGGTCTGGTCTCCGCCCCCTTCTGTAGCTTTCTGCAGGCAGCCTGTAGTGGGTGGAGCCAACTGGGCCCCTCCCACAGCTCTGCTCAGGTTATGTACAGCACAGTGATGATGTCACTGCTACTTTTACAAGGCAATGTTTAAGATTGCAAGAGCATTTGGGGCGCAAAAAAGGATTTATATATATTTTCTGGCTATCAATGACTATACTGTATGTGCCTGACGTTTAGCTTTCATAGGTAACAGATTTGGTTTAAAAATTAAAAGCCTAAAAGAACAGACACCACAATGCTAATGCCCTCATTATCTGAACCAGCTTCTCCTCTGTGCCCCCCTCTGATTTAGTTTCACCATGGTTCTGGGACCTGACATTCTCCACCTTAATGGCTTCGCTTTACCAACTGTCCAATGAAAGTGCACTTGCTGGCCACTAAAAACACTCTCATTGGACAGTGGAGTAAAAGGTATCAGAGTGAAACTAAATCAGAGAGGGGCACAGACGAGCAAAGCATCACAGCCATGGCATGCGTACAGCCCCATCAGGCTGTAATGTTGGAAATAGCATGGGTGGTAAAACTGCGGCTCAGCCTGCCAGCGTTAAAGAGACCTATAAAAGCTGGACACACAACACTGCAGCCCTACCTAGGACCGCCCTCTCTAATATTTCACCCGATTCCGGCTTGATCGTAAAGATTAAGAGATCTCTGCGATGAAGCTCATATTGGGTGATGGGCTAGAGAGGCGGAGCTCAGTGGGCTGTGTCTGGGTTTAATAAAGTTGGATGTGATGATGTCATCGGTGTGTGACTTCCTGCTTTCCCTATTGTGTCCATAGAGCGTGGTTCTGTACAGAACAGAGAACATGCTCTAGGGCAGGGATAGAGAACCTTGGCACCCCAGATGTTTTGGAACTACATTTCCCATGATTCTCAACTACACTGCAGAGTGCATGGGCATCATGGGAAATGTAGTTCCAAAACATCTGGGGTGCCAAGGTTCGCCATCACTGCCCTAGGGTTTAGGTCTGGAGACATGCTTGGCCAGTCCATCACCTTTACCCTCAGCTTCTTTAGCAAGGCAGTGGTGGTCTTGGAGGTGTGTTTGGGGTGGTTATGTTGGAATACTGCCCTGCGGTCCAGTCTCCGATGGGAGGTGTTTAGGGTTGCCACCTTTTCTTCAAGCCAAACCCGAACACTTAAGCAGCACATGGCACATTCTCCACCCCACCGTACTATACAATATACCAGGGATATGCAATTAGCGGACCTCCACTGTTGCAAAACTACAAGTCCCATCATGCCTCTGCCTCTGGGTGTCATGCTTGTGGCTGTCAGCGTCTTGCTCATGGGATTTGTAGTTTTGCAACAGCTGGAGGTCCGCTAATTGCATATGCCTGCACTATAGGATTATAAAAAGACCTAGACCACCATTGGGTGCCCCAAGAAGAGTAGTAATGGGGCACACTGTGGTGAACAGTGGGTGTGGCCAAATTACTCTTGCTGACATAATTGCGCCCCCCCCCCCTTCCCTAGTGATACCGAACCTGCCCCGAGACAGCCACCCGCACGGCAACAGATTTGTATGTGACCATCTTGGTTACTTGGAGAGCCACAGAACGGTCTGAGTAACGTATCTGGGTTTCAGGCAGACTGAAACACCGACACATGATTCAAAACCCGTACTGTCTGGGTGAAGCCTAGACAGGTGGCAACCCGGGCTGACATTGAATGAATGACTTGTATAGCGCTACCTATGTGAACGGAATCGCCTCAGGGCGCTTATAGCTGCTGGTGTCCATCTGTGGTATAGCGTGGTCCTTTTACCCCAAGGGGTCCCGACGCGCTTACAAACACATACACATATTTGGCCAATTTTTCGACAGGATCTAATTAACCTACCAGCATGTCTTTGGAGTGTGGGAGGAAACCGGAGTACCCGGAGGAAACCCACGCAGGCACAGGGAGAACATGCAAACTCCAGGCAGAAGGTGTCGTGGTCAAGATTTGAACCAGCGACCCTATTGCTGCTAGGTGAAAGTGCTAACCACTACACCACTGTACTGCCCAGTCCACATGTAATCTCTCAAACTGAGATTTTACACAGCAAGGGACAGATGAGAGGCCCTGCATGCAGACTTCATCCAGAGCGGCTTACAGTGCCTTGCAAGAGTATTCACCCCCCTTGGCTTTTTACCTATTTTTAATCTGAATTATATGTGATGGATCAGAACACAATAGTCTAAGTTGGTGAAGTAAAATTAGAAAAAAAATAAATATATATATATATATATATATATATATAAGCGATTTTTCAGAAATAAAAAATTGATAATTGTCATGTGCGTATGTATTCACCTCCTTTGTTATGAAGCCCATAAAAAGCTCTGGTGCCACCAATTACCTTCAGAAGTCACATAATTAGTGAAATGATGTCCACCTGTGTGCAATCTAAGTGTCACATGATCTGTCATTACATAGACACACCTTTTTGAAAGGCCCCAGAGGCGGCAACACCTAAGCAAGAGGCACCACTAACCAAACACTGCCATGAAGACCGAGGAACTCTCCAAACAAGTGAGGGACAATGTTGTTGAGAAGCACAAGTCAGGGTTGGGTTATAAAAAAAAAAAAATATCCAAATCTTTGATGATCCCTAGGAGCTCCATCAAATCTATCATAACCAAATGGAAAGAACATGGCACAACAGCAAACCTGCCAAGAGACGGACGCACACCAAAACTCACGGAGCGGGCAAGGAGGGCATTAATCAGAGAGGCGGCAGAGACCTAAGGTAACCCTGGAGGAGCTGCAGAGTTCCACAGCAGAGACTGGAGTATCTGTACATAGGACGACAATAGGCCGTACGCTCCATAGAGTTGGGCTTTATGGCAGAGTGGCCAGAAGGAAGACATTCCTTTCAGAAAAAAAACTAAATGGCACGTTTTGAGTTTGTGAAAAGGCATGTGGGAGACTCCCAAAATGTATGGAGGAAGGCGCTCTGCTCTGATGGATGGAGGAAGGTGCTCTGCTCTGACGGATGGAGGAAGGTGCTCTGCTCTGATGGATGGAGGAAGGCGCTCTGCTCTGATGGATGGAGGAAGGCGCTCCGCTCTGATGGATGGAGGAAGGCGCTCCGCTCTGATGGATGGAGGAAGGCGCTCCGCTCTGATGGATGGAGGAAGAGGCTCTGGTCTGATGGATGGAGGAAGGTGCTCTAGTCTGATAGATGGAGGAAGGTGCTCTGCTCTGATGGATGGAGGAAGGCGCTCTGCTCTGATGGATGGAGGAAGGCGCTCTGCTCTGATGGATGGAGGAAGGCGCTCTGCTCTGATGGATGGAGGAAGAGGCTCTGGTCTGATGGATGGAGGAAGGTGCTCTGGTCTGATGGATGGAGGAAGGTGCTCTGGTCTGATGGATGGAGGAAGGTGCTCTGGTCTGATGGATGGAGGAAGGTGCTCTGGTCTGATGGATGGAGGAAGGTGCTCTGCTCTGATGGATGGAGGAAGGTGCTCTGCTCTGATGGATGGAGGAAGAGGCTCTGGTCTGATGGATGGAGGAAGGTGCTCTGGTCTGATGGATGGAGGAAGGTGCTCTGGTCTGATGTATGGAGGAAGGTGCTCTGGTCTGATGAGACTAAAATTCTACTTTTTGGCCATCATAGAAAACGCTATGTCTGGTGCAAACCCAACACATCACATCACCCAAAGAAACATGGTGGTGGCAGCATCATGGTGTGGGGATGTTTTTCAGCAGTCGGGACTGGGAAACTGGTCAGAGTTGAGGGAAAGATGGAGGGTGCTAAATACAGGGATATTCTTGAGCAAAACCTGTACAACTCTGTGTGTGATTTGAGGCTAGGAGGGAGGTTCACCTTCCAGCAGGACAATGACCCCAAACACACTGCTAAAGAAACACTTTAAACATGTAAATGTGTTGGAATGGCCTAGTCAAAGCCCAGACCTCAATTCAATAGAAAATCTGTGGTCAGACCTAAAGATTGCTGTTAACAAGCGCAAACCATCCAACTTGAAGGAGCCGGAGCAGTTTTGCAAGGAGGAATGGGCAAAAATCCTAGTGGTAAGATGTGGCAAGACTCAGAGACTTAGCCAAAGCGACTTGGAGCTGTGATAGCCGCAAAAGGAGGCTCTACAAAGTATTGACTTTAGGGGGTTGAATAGTTTTGCACATTGACTTCTTCTTTTATTTTGTCCTATTTGTTGTTTGCTTCACAATAAAAAAAAAAAAAAAAAAATCTTCAAAGTTGTGGACGTGTTCTGTAAATTAAATGATGCAAATCCTCAAACAATCCATGTTAATTCCGGAAAATGCCAAGGGGGGTGAATACTTTGCAAGGCACTGTATCTGTCCCTATCCGCACCATGTTGACATCTGTGGATGGTATCAGCCTGTCATTGATCTGCATAGGCTGAGTGACTGCAGCCAATCAGGATCTTCTGGCTGTGATCTAGGGGGCGTAGGACTGTGTGAATGAGCTCTAATTGGTCTGGCTATCTCTGGCCTTGGAGCTTTCTGTACCACAGAGTATGGAGTTGGTTATGCACTACCTGCAAAGCATTGATGCCTACAATCAACTTAATAAAAAGTTAAAAGGTCTGGCAATCAATAGCTCTCCCTGTACAGGCTTCTGTCAAGCAGTGAAGCCAGCAGATACCCATGACAGCCTAACCAATGCCAGCTTCCAAAAAAGGTACAGCACCATCACTGTCACTGCATAGCTGTCAGTTAGAGAATTTCCTGATTGGTCCTGCCAGATGTCTATCAAAGCAGCACCTTCCCTACAACATGCGTCCGGGCAACACGGGCGCTTTTAATCCCTTCTTTGGGGTTAAAAGCGCCCCACTAGCGGCCAAACAGCGATAAAGCACCGCTAAAACGAGTGACACTTTAGTGCTAACTAGGCCGAAGTGTGAAAGGGCTCTTACTACCAAGCGGGGGATCAGCAGGGCTGGGGAGTTACTACCAAGCGGGGGGATCAGCTGGGCTGGGGAGTTTCTACCAAGTGGGGGGGATCAGCAGAGCTGGGGAGTTACTACCAAGCGGGGGGGGGGGATCAGCAGGGCTGGGGAGTTACTACCAAGCGGGGGGGGGGGGGAATCAGCAGAGCTGGGGAGATACTACCAAGCGGGGGATCAGCAGGGCTGGGGAGATACTACCAAGCGGGGGGGATCAGCAGGGCTGGGGAGATACTACCAAGCGGGGGGGATCAGCAGGGCTGGGGAGATACTACCAAGCGGGGGGGATCAGCAGGGCTGGGGAGATACTACCAAGCGGGGGATCAGCAGGGCTGGGGAGATACTACCAAGCGGTGGATCAGCAGCGCTGGGGAGTTACTACCAAGCGGGGGGGGGGGGGATCAGCAGAGCTGGGGAGATACTACCAAGCGGGGGATCAGCAGGGCTGGGGAGATACTACCAAGCGGGGGGATCAGCAGGGCTGGGGAGATACTACCAAGCGGGGGATCAGCAGGGCTGGGGAGATACTACCAAGCGGTGGATCAGCAGAGCTGGGGAGATACTACCAAGCGGTGGATCAGCAGAGCTGGGGAGTTACTACCAAGCGGTGGATCAGCAGAGCTGGGGAGTTACTACCAAGCGGTGGATCAGCAGAGCTGGGGAGTTACTACCAAGCGGTGGATCAGCAGAGCTGGGGAGTTCCTACGAAGCGGTGGATCGGCAGAGCTGGGGAGTTCCTACCAAGCGGTGGATCAGCAGAGCTGGGGAGTTCCTACCAAGCGGTGGATCAGCAGAGCTGGGGAGTTCCTACCAAGCGGTGGATCAGCAGAGCTGGGGAGTTCCTACCAAGCGGTGGATCAGCAGAGCTGGGGAGTTCCTACCAAGCGGAGGGGATCAGCAGAGCTGGGGAGTTCCTACCAAGCGGGGGGGGGATCAGCAGAGCTGGGAGTTCCTACCAAGCGGGGGGGGGGGGGGGGGGGATCAGCAGAGCTGGGAGTTCCTACCAAGCGGGGGGGGGGGGGATCAGCAGAGCTGGGGAGTTCCTACCAAGCGGGGGGGGGGATCAGCAGAGCTGGGGAGTTCCTACCAAGCGGGGGGGGGATCAGCAGAGCTGGGGAGTTCCTACCAAGCGGGGGGGATCAGCAGAGCTGGGAGTTCCTACCAAGCGGGGGATCAGCAGAGCTGGGGAGTTACTACCAAGCGGGGGGGATCAGCAGAGCTGGGAGTTACTACTGAGTGGAAATGAGCCCTAATACATTTGGGTAATGGTCAGAGTTACCTGTATTCCGGATAATGTAGTCCAGAACCACCAGCCTCTCAAACTGCAACTGGAGCTGCCGGTTGGTGTTCTCGGGAAGGGGTTCCGTCTCAAACCTCCGCAGCCAATAATCTGCATCCTTATAGCCTTTAACAAACAACTGGAAGGAGCCCACCTAGAATCAGACATGAGTGAGGAGAGGTCACACCAAGAGAAACAAATAGTCCACCAATCCACAGCAGCCATTATTTCCCAACTCTACGCTTCACATTGTTTGTTTTGTTTTTTTAATAAAGTTACATCAAATTCCACAAAATCTGACAGAGTGCAAAGTCCAATCCCCTCCGTCCCCGCCCCCCCAGTGTGGGGGGGCACTCATGGTGGGCCGGCTCTTGGGAGGGGTTATGCAAATATCACATTGCCTTCCAAGCAGGCGACAGGCGTCTGGAGAAGTGGGAGTTCCCAGGCAGGCTGTATTTGCATAGATAACGCCCACATTTGTAGTGGAGCCTCCGTGATTGAAAGAAGTGAAATCCAATAAATGAAAAGGGGCGGGGCCAGGGAGAGTCAGGTTGGAGTGGAGAGAGCGCATTGGTTCTCAACTCCTCCTTCCCTCAGGAGCTATATTATTATTATTATTATTAACAGGCCAGGTTTGCAAGATAACTGAAATACATGACAGGAGATCTCATTTGCTGCTCAGCGATTGCCGTATTCTAGCCTGCGTCTCCCCCCAAGGAGTTGAGAACCACTGAGCTAGATGATGCTGGACGTCCACCAGCCAGGAAATGAGGCGGGGCTCTGTCTGACTTGCTGCAGCTTCTAACGCACATGGTGAGAAGCTCACAGTGTGCAGCGAAATCAAAAAGGAAGCCGTTTCAGTCTGGGAGAGGAGCCGCTACACCTGTGCAAGACTGAAGGGGAGGCCGGAGTTCTGCCTTAAACATTCCGATTATCATTCTTCTCCCCGTGTCGCCTCATTCTCCATTGGAAATCATTTTTGAGGCATTTAACTACTTCAACAGCAGCGGACCGATTCTGACACGTCTCACATACATGGAAAAATCTGTATTTATTTTATTTTGCTAGAAAAAAAAAAAAAAAAAGGGAGAAGGGGTCCCTGTCCCTTAAATTGCAGTGTCCCCTCCCCCTCTCCCCCATAGCAAGTTTCCTGTGCCCAAAAAGCAGCGTCCTCTGTCCCCTGCACCCCCCACCACTGTAGTTTCCTCTGTACCCCCATAGTTTACCCCTGCACCCCCTCTACTGTAGTGTCCTCTGTACCCCCATAGTTTACCCCTGTCCCCTGCACCCCCCCCACTGTAGTGTCCTCTTTACCCCTATAGTTTACCTCTGTCCCCTGCACGCCCCCCCCCACTGTAGTGTCCTCTGTACCCCATAGTTTACCCCTGGCCCCTGCACCCCCCCCCCACTGTAGTGTCCTCTGTACCCCTATAGTTGACCTCTGTCCCCTGCACCCCCCCCTACTGTAGTGTCCTCTGTACCCCTATAGTTTACCTCTGTCCCCTGCACCCCCCCCCCACTGTAGTGTCCTCTGTACCCCCATAGTTTACCTCCGTCCCCTGCACCCCCCCCCCACTGTAGTGTCCTCTGTACCCCTATAGTTGACCTCTGTCCCCTGCACCCCCCCTACTGTAGTGTCCTCTGTACCCCTATAGTTTACCTCTGTCCCCTGCACCCCCCCCCACTGTAGTGTCCTCTGTACCCCCATAGTTTACCTCTGTCCCCTGCACCCCCCCCCCCACTGTAGTGTCCTCTTTACCCCTATAGTTTACCTCTGTCCCCTGCACCCCCCCCCCCCCACACTGTAGTGTCCTCTGTACCCCTATAGTTTACCCCTGTCCCCTGCACCCCCCCCCCTACTGTAGTGTCCTCTGTACCCCTATAGTTTACCTCTGTCCCCTGCACCCCCCCCACTGTAGTGTCCTCTGTACCCCCATAGTTTACCTCCGTCCCCTGCACCCCCCCCCCCCCCACTGTAGTGTCCTCTGTACCCCCATAGTTTACCTCTGTCCCCTGCACCCCCCCACTGTAGTGTCCTCTGTACCCCCATAGTTTACCTCTGTCCCCTGCACCCCCCCCCCCCCACTGTAGTGTCCTCTGTACCCCCATAGTTTACCCCTGTCCCCTGCACCCCCCCTACTGTAGTGTCCTCTTTACCCCCATAGTTTACCTCTGTCCCCTGCACCCCCCCCCCCACTGTACCCCCATAGTTTACCCCTGTCCCCTGCACCCCCCCCCACTGTAGTGTCCTCTGTACCCCCATAGTTTACCTCTGTCCCCTGCACCCCCCTCCCTCTCCACTGTAGTGTCCTCTGTACCCCCATATAGTACTGTAGTGTCCTCTGTCTGTCCCCTGCACCCCCCCCACCTGTACCCCCCCCCCCCCCCCCCCCTGCACCCCCCCCCACTGTAGTGTCCTCTGTACCCCCATAGTTTACCCCTGTCCCCTGCACCCCCCCACACTGTAGTGTCCTCTGTACCCCCATCCCCCCCCCCCCCTCCCGCCCCCCCCCTTTACCCCACCCCCCCACCCCCCCCCCCACCACCACCCCCCCCACCCCCTCCCCCCCCAACCACCTCCACCCCCACCCCCCAACCGCCCCCCCCCCCCCCACCAATGCCCTCCCCCCACCCCCCCCCACCCCCAAACCCCCCCCTCCCCCCCACAACGCCCCCACCCCCCACACCACCCCAACCCACAGCCCACACCCAACCCCACACCCCCCCACCCCCCCCCCCCCACCAACCCGCACCCACCCGCAACCCCACCTCCCCCCCACTAACACCCAACAACCCCCCACCCACCCACCCCCCCCCCATCCCCACCCCCTCCCCCACCCCCCCCACCCTCCCCCCCGCACCCCCCCACCCCCCCCCACTGTAGAGTTTCCTCTGTAACCCCATAGTTTACCCCGTCCCCTGCCACCCTCCCCCTGTAGTGTCCTCTGTACCCCCATAGTTTACCCCCCTGTCCCACTGCACCCCCCCCCCACTGTACCCCCCTAGTTTACCCTGTCCCCTGCACCCCCCCCCCTCCCCCGCCCACACCACCACTGCGTACCCCCCTAGTTTTAACCCCCTAAACCCCCCCACTCCCCCCCCCCCTTATCCCCCCCCTCCCCCCCCCCACCCCCCCATGTCACCTCCCCCCTAGTTTTACCCCTTACCCCCCCCCCCCCTGTTGTGTCCTCTGTACCGCGCCCGCATAGCCCCCACCCTGTCCCCTAGCCATTCCTCTCCCCCCCCACCCCCCCGCCCCCCCCCCCCCCCCCCACTGTAGTGTCCCCTCTGTACCCCCATATAGTTTAACACCACCCCCCCCTCCCACGCCGACGCAAACCCCCCCCCCCCCCCCCCCCCCCCAACCCCCCCCCCCCCCCCCCGCCACCCCCCCTCCAAGTCACCCCGCCCCCCCCCCCCCCCCAGCCCCCCCCCCCCCCCCCCCCCCCGCCCCCCCCCCCCTAAACCCCCACCGCAAAAATGCACCCCCCTCCCCCCCCCCACCCCCTCACCCCCCCCTCCACCCCCGCCCCCCCCCCCACCACCCCCCCCCCCCCCCTTTACCCCTGTTTCCCCTGTCCCCCCCCCCCCTACTGTAGTGTACTCTGTACCCCCATAGTTTACCCCTGTCCCCTGCACCCCCCCCTACTGTAGTGTCCTCTGTACCCCCATAGTTTACCCCTGTCCCCTGCACCCTCCCTACTGTAGTGTCCTCTGTACCCCCATAGTTTACCCATGTCCCCTGCACCCCCCCACTGTACCCGCCTAGTTTACCCCTGTCCCCTTCACCCCCCTCCCCCCACTGTACCCGCCTAGTTTACCCCCTAACCCCCCCCCCCCACTGTAGTGTCCTCTGTACCCGCCTAGTTTACCCCCTACACCCCCCCCCCACTGTAGTGTCCTCTGTACCCCCATAGTTTACCCGTCCCCTGCACTCCCCCCCCCCCCCCCCCCCCCCCCTCCCCACGGTAGTGTCCTCTGTACCCAAAAAAATTTAAATAAAAAAAATCTTCTTCAGTTTAGGCCAATATGTATTCTTCTACATATTTGTGGTAAAAAAAAAAAAAAAAAATCCCAATCAGCGTATATTGATTGGTTTGCGCAAACATTATCGCGTCTACAAAATAGGGGATAGTTTTATAGCATTTTATATTATTATTAATTTATTTTTACTAGTTATGGCGGTGATCTGGGTTTTTTTTTAGCGGGACTGCGACATTGCAGCAAACAGATTGGACATTTTTTACACTTTTTGGGACCAGTGACATTTATACAGCGATCAGAGCTATAAACATGCACTGATTACTGTATAAATTACATTGGCGATCAAAGGGTTAAATGCTCCCTAGGGAGGGGAGGTGACTGACTGGGAGTACAGAAAGAGATCGCCGTTCCTGATCACTAGGAACAGACAGACAATCTCACTGTACTCCCCTGACAGAACGGGGATCTGCTTTGTTAACACTGGCAGACCTCCGTTCCGCCGTTCCGAGCGATCGCGGGTGGCCGACTGACAGAGTCTGCTGGAACCGCCAATTGGCTCCCCCGCCAGCCAATGGGCACGAGCGCCCCTAGATCGGAGTGTACGCTCCCCACCTACAATGACGGCGATACACACAGGAGAGCCAACCTGCCAACTGCGGCGGCTGTTCAGGAAACGGTTGAGTGGCGTTTTTCGGCCGCTTTGAACCCCAAAGAAGGGGTAAAAACGTTCGTGTTGCAACGCTTTCCGAAGTGCTTTTCAGGCACTTTGGAGACGCTGCCCATTCATTTCAATGGGCAGGGTGTTTTAAGAGCGCTAAATACAGCGCTCCTAAACTGCCCCAAAAGGTGCCCGCTTGCAGGACTTTTCCTAACGTCCCACAAATAGAACTTTCTTTTGATGGTATTTGTATGTTTTTTTTTTTTTTTAAACTAAACAAATGAAAAAAAGACAGAAAATTTTGAAAAAAAAACGTTATTCATGGTTTCGGTTATAATATTTTGTACATAAGTACCATATATACTGGAGTATAAGCCGAGTTTTTCAGCAATTTTTTTTTTATGTTGAACCCCCCCCCCCCCCCCCCGGCTTTTACTCGAGTGAGGGCAAGGATACTGGGCATTAGGCTGCTTTGAACTGTGGACGCAGCGCTCCCCTCTCTCCCTCCCTTACACAGCGGGAGACCATTGTGTCTCGGAGCGGACACTGCGTCTATCACAGGAGCTGGTCTAGGAGGAGGGCGGGACTTTTGTCACACAGTGTGGCCAAACATTTCAGACTGAGCTCCGAGACACAGCGGGAGATGCCCGCTGTGCGATCCAGGTACAAACTGCTGAGACTGCATGAATGGGCACAGTCACTAATAGTGAGGGGCACTGCAACGATGGGCACAGAGAGGCTGCGGTGATGGGCACGGCAAGGCTGCGGTGATGGGCACGGCAAGGCTGCGGTGATGGGCACGGCAAGGCTGCGGTGATGGGCACGGCAAGGCTGCGGTGATGGGCACGGCGAGGCTGCGGTGATGGGCACGGCGAGGCTACGGTGATGGGCACGGCGAGGCTACAATGATGGGCACGGCGAGGCTACAATGATGGGCACGGCGAGGCTACAATGATGGGTACGGCGAGGCTACAATGATGGGTACGGCGAGGCTACAATGATGGGTACGGCGAGGCTACAATGATGGGTACGGCGAGGCTACAATGATGGGTACGGCGAGGCTACAATGATGGGTACGGCGAGGCTACAATGATGGGTACGGCGAGGCTACAATGATGGGTACGGCGAGGCTACAATGATGGGTACGGCGAGGCTACAATGATGGGTACGGCGAGGCTACAATGATGGGTACGGCGAGGCTACAATGATGGGTACGGCGAGGCTACAATGATGGGTACGGCGAGGCTACAATGATGGGTACGGCGAGGCTACAATGATGGGTACAGCGAGGCTACAATGATGGGTACAGCGAGGCTACAATGATGGGTACAGCGAGGCTACAATGATGGGTACAGCGAGGCTACAATGATGGGTACAGTGAGGCTACAAGGATAGGAACGGTGACGCCGGCAGCCTCTGTGTTGTCCGTGCCGCATCCTGAAAATTTACCAGTAGCTGCGCATTTCTCACCCTAGCCTTATACTCGAGTCAATACGTTTTCCCATTTTTTTGTGGTAAAGTTAGGTGCCTCGGCTTATACTTGAGTATATATAGTAAGTTTTCTCCTTCACTGATTAAGTGGCACTCATATGCAGCACTGATTGGCATCCTCGATGGACATTGATTTGCATCAGGTGGGCCTGCATGGATAATCAATGCCCTGACAACCCCCCGCGCCCCGTTAGGAGAGCCACTGACCGGCTTTCTTCTACCCGCACCCTGTCAGTGCGAATACAGGAAAAGATGATAAACGGCACTTCCTGGTTATGATGTAACCAGCTGTGATTGGACACAGCTGATCACATGGTAAAGAGTCTACATCATAGGCCCCTTAACCAAGATTGGAGATGCGGTGCCTGAGAGCGACACACCGCACCACCGATCGCCACACCACCGATCATACTCAGAAAACAAACCTCTATGCTGTCCCACATCATCTATAAGACCTAGAACTAGGAGATCACATGACCACGGATCATTCAGTTCTCAGTCTGCTTAGAGTAGAGAGTAATGACTGTCAGTCACTGGTCTCTGTTCTGTTCCTCCAGCGCTCAATAGAAAAAAGGTGGAGTCAGCTATCAATCATGTGGCCTGGGCAGATCCTGACAATATTGGTCGGGATTCTTTCAGAGCCTTGAACGGCTGATAGCGGGCTATAGATCACCATCAGCCTGTTCAGGCTCACAGGAGAGAAAAAAGTTAAAAGTCCAGTCCTTGTGACCCACAGCAGACATTTAGCTTCGCCCGCCTAATTCTCTTCTCTTTAACACCAACTACTGAAGGTTCATCGTTTTCCCAAAAACATGATAAACCAGAGAGAGTAACAAGACACACATTGGTTCTGGTTGGATGGCGGGTTCTCCTACCTTACCTTGGGAGGCAATCCAATCCGATTAAATCGCTGACCGACTTTTGGCACTTTTTCTAATGCCAGTTTCTTTCCTCTGGACTTTACACGATCGATGGCACTGTAGTTGAATGTTTCACTGGATAGATATACAACCTGGAAAAAAACAAAAGCCAGCAAAAAACATTACCTATAATAAAGATATTCTGCAAAGAATACACAAAAATTGTTCAAAAACCTGATACAGTGTATAGAAGAAGAAGAGGGGAAGAAAAGACAGTGAAGGGAAAAAAAAAAAAAAAAAATCACACATTTTTGAGCTGTCCCCAGAATTTGGGGAAAAAAAAATAAAAAAAAAGGAAGAAGAAAAAGAAAAAAGAAAAAAGGAAGAAAGAAAAGAACGAAGAAAAAAAAGAAGAAGAAAGAAAAGAAAGAAGAAAAGAACGAAGAAAGAAGAAAGAAAAGAACGAAGAAAGAAGAAAGAAAAGAACGAAGAAAGAAGAAAGAAAAGAACGAAGAAAGAAGAAGAAAAGAACGAAGAAAGAAGAAGAAAAAGAACGAAGAAAGAAAAGAACGAAGAAAGAAGAAAGAAGAAAGAAAAGAACGAAGAAAGAAAAGAACGAAGAAAGAAAAGAACGAAGAAAGAAAAGAACGAAGAAAGAAAAGAACGAAGAAAGAAAAGAACGAAGAAAGAAGAAAGAAAAGAACGAAGAAAGAAGAAAGAAAAGAACGAAGAAAGAAAAGAACGAAGAAAGAAGAAAGAAAAGAACGAAGAAAGAAAAGAACGAAGAAAGAAGAAGAAAAGAACGAACGAAGAAAGAAGAAAGAAAAGAACGAAGAAAGAAGAAAGAAAAGAACGAAGAAAGAAAAGAACGAAGAAAGAAAAGAACGAAGAAAGAAGAAAGAAGAAAGAAGAAAGAAGAAAGAAGAAAGAAGAAAGAAGGAAGAAGAAAAAGAAGAAAGAAGGAAAGAAAAAGAAGGGGAAATCCAAAACGGAGACAACCCTCACCTTGGAGGGATTTCCTCCCACTTCCTGTTATGGCTATGGGACAGGAAGTGAAGGGAAATCTCTCCACTGGGACACAAATGGGCAAAAAAAAAAAAAAAACCGACAGGAGCTGCATCCCTCCCTGATCTATAGGCAGGCTGGTTGTATTGAAGTCGATCAGTACAACCAGCCTGTTGAGTTTTGCTGGCTATAGCAGCAGTGATCATTGAGTTCTGTCAGCAGGGAAAACACAATAGCGCAGCAGGAGGGATTCCCCCCATCCACACTGATTGTGTTAATGGGGGAAAGAGAGTGAAGTAAATAGTTCATTTGGACCGGCTTGGTCAATACAAACTCTCTGAACTTCCTTACAAGCTGGAGATCAGCGTTAAAGCGGAGCTCCACCCAAAAGTGGAACTTTAAGCACTCCTCGCCCCCTTACATGCCACATTTGGCATGTCACTTTTTTTTTTTGTGAGACTTCCTGTCCCACTTTCTCCTCTCGCCCTAGGTGGCCCCTCCCCGCCAGCAATCTTCTGGGACACACCACAAGGTCCCAGAGGTTTGCCTATCCAATAGCAGAGCGCGACTAGCGCACGAGCAGCGTGCGCCCGGCTGTGAAGCCGCAAGCTGTCACGGCCGGGTGCCCACAGTTGCTATGATGGCGCAGTGGAGAGGAGGGGGGGGGGAGAGGAGCAATGCTCCGGGCGCCCGCATCGCTGAACCATGGGGCAGGTAAGTGTCCGTTTATTAAAAGTCAGCAGCTACACTTTTTGTTGCTGCTGACTTTTAATAAACTAAAAATCGGGCTGAACTCCGCTTTAACCACTTCAGCCCCGGAAGGATTTACCCCCCCTTCCCGACCAGAGCACTTTTAGCGATTCGGCACTGCGTCGCTTTAACTGACAATTGCGCGGTCGTGCGACGTGGCTCCCAAACAAAATTGACGTCCTCCCCCCTCCCCCCACAAATAGAGATTTCTTTTGGTGGTATTGATCACCTCTGCGGTTTGTATTTTCTGCGTTATAAACAATAATAGGGCGACAATTTTGAAAAAAAAACAAAAAAAAAAAAAACACGCATACAGTTTTTACTTTTTGCTATAATAAATATCCCCCAAAAAATATAATAAACACATTTTTTTTCCCCTCAGTTTTAGGCCGATACGTATTCTTCTACATACATTTGGTAAAAAAAAATTGCAATAACCATTTATTGATTGGTATAGCGTCTACAAAATATTTTTTTTACTAGTAATGGCGGCGATCGATTTTTATTGTGACTGCGACATTATGATGGACACATCGGACAATTTTGACACATTTTTGGGACCATTGTCATTAATACAGCGATCAGAGCAAAAAAATTGCATTGATTACTGTAAAAATGTGACTGGCAGTGAAGGGGTTAACCACTAGGTGGCTCTGTAGGGGTTAAGTGTGTCCTAGGGAGTGATTCTAACTGTGGGGGGAGGGGGGTGTGTCTGACATATCATGATCACCGCTCCCGATTACAGGGAGCTGTGATCAGTGTCATTAGGCAGAACGGGAAAATGCTTGTTTACATCAGCATCGCCGGTCCTGCCTCACCGTGAGACAATCGCGGGTATCCCTGAGGTCATCGGGTCCGCGGGACCCGCGATCACGGAGCTCCCGTCGGGCGTGCGCGCACCTGCGAGCCGCCTCTTAACCACTTGCTTACTGGGCACTTAAACCCCCCCTCCTGCCCAGACCAGCTTTCGGCGCTGACGCACTTTGAATGACAATTGCGCGGTCAAACAACACTGTACCCAAATTACATTTTATCATTTTTTTTCCCACAAATAGAGCTTACTTTTGGTGGTATTTAATCACAGCTGGGTTTTTTATTTTTTGCTAAACAAAAAAAGATGGAAAATTTGGAATTTTTTTTTTTAATAAAATCATGTTTAGTTTGTTATAACATTTTACAAACAGGTAATTTTTCTGCTTCATTGATATGCACTGATGATGCGGCACTGATGGGTACAAATAAGGTGGCACTGATCAGGCACTGAGGAGCCGGGGCACATGGCAGTGATCGGGACTAATGTCCCTCTTCTCACTACCGCCGGTGATCGGCTTTTTTTTTTTTCGATTGCCGGCTGTGTTGTCATCACATGATTAGCTCTCATTGGTTGACAGCTGATCACGTGGTAAGATTGCCGGCTGTGTTGTCATCACATGATCAGCTCTCATTGGTTGACAGCTGATCACGTGGTAAGGGGTCGGGACCTGTGATCCAGTGAGTCTCACAGACTCGCTGATAACAGCGCGCGCCGGGCTCTCCCTTCAGGGGGCGTGCAGGCCGCTCGTGCACGGGATGACGTCAATAGACGTAGTCCCGGCAATGTAGATCCGCGCTGTAGCCGTCATTCGGCTATAGCGCCGATCTCTAGAGGTTAAAGGGCAACGTACAGGTATGCGATTCTGCCAGTGCGTGCCCTTCTGCCGCAGTATATCTGCTCGAGGCGGTCGGGAAGCGGTTAATGTCCATTCCTTTCCTTGTCTTAGGATTTGTGTACCGAGATCTACCCGCGGTCTTACCCGTGTACGAGGAACAATGTTGAGCTCCAGTTTTTGGTCCACCAGGCTGGCCCCGGCCTCCGACAGATATCCCTGATTCAGGACAAGGCAATCTCTGCCGAAGCAACACGGACAGCAGAGCTTCTGCAACCATTTCGTCCACTTGGGGTTGAGCTGACCGTACGGCTCCTCGGTTTTTGGTTTGAACACTGCGATGACTTCCTGTAAAGAGAGAAGAGAAGAGATTTATTCACAGACACTCATCTGCTGCAAATCAATCCTGACACAGAGAAACTTTACATACCAAACAATTCCCCAATTACAAAGAGCAGCCGTGCCATTTACAAAAAAGATGGCAGAGTGGTTAGAACCCTGTCCTTGCAATGCCGGGGTCTATGGGTCATATCCCAAAATGGACACAGATACCAAAAACTATATTGTTATGTTAGGGGGGTAAAAAAAAAAAGGGTGAGAATGTTTAACTAAAACAGATAATCCAAAATTAGGAAAAAAAAATTAAATTTTGTCTAAGGGAGGGGTTATAACCCCTGCCAGGTTTTCTTGCTATCCGTGTTCTTTTGGGGAGATTTACCATCACTTCCTTTCCCATAGCCAAAAACAGGAAGCGAGAGGAAATCCCACCAAAAATTAGGGGGTCACCAGAACGAGTGTCCCCATTGGAAGATTAACCCTCTTACTTTTTTGGGGACCCAAAATGTCGGCTTTTCTTTTACATTCACTTTTGATGAAGCACTGCGCAAACTTTGGCGTTATATAAATCCTGAATAATAATAATAATAATAATAATAATAATAATAATAATAATAGTAGTAGTAGTAGTAAACAGGACACAGAGAGGGTGACTCTCCCTAAAGCCTGGTACACACTACAAGTTTTTGGGTTGAATGAAAAAAACATCCCAAATTATTACAGCAATCTCCCCCGCTGAGGTGACAGCGCTGATCGGGAGTCATTCGGCCGCTAGTTTTCCAGCATGCTCATCCGACAGAAGCCGGCTTCTGTCACAAAAAGCGCAGGGGTGAGGCCGGCCGCCCCACAAAAAGCGCAGGGGTGAGGCCGGCCGCCCCACAAAAAGCACAGGGGTGAGGCCGCCGCCCCACAAAAAAGCACAGGGGTGAGGCCGCCGCCCCACAAAAAGCACAGGGGTGAGGCCGCCGCCCCACAAAAAGCACAGGGGTGAGGCCGCCGCCCCACAAAAAGCACAGGGGTGAGGCCGCCGCCCCACAAAAAGCACAGGGGTGAGGCCGCCGCCCCACAAAAAGCACAGGGGTGAGGCCGCCGCCCCACAAAAAGCACAGGGGTGAGGCCGCCGCCCCACAAAAAAGCACTGGGGTGAGGCCGGCCGCCCCACAAAAAAGCACAGGGGTGAGGCCGGCCGCCCCACAAAAAAGCACAGGGGTGAGGCCGGCCGCCCCACAAAAAAGCACAGGGGTGAGGCCGGCCGCCCCACAAAAAAGCACAGGGGTGAGGCCGGCCGCCCCACAAAAAAGCGCAGGGGTGAGGCCGGCCACCCCACAAAAAGCGCAGGGGTGAGGCCGGCCGCCCCACAAAAAGCGCAGGGGTGAGGCCGGCCGCCCCACAAAAGCGCAGGGGTGAGGCCGCCGCCCCACAAAAGGGCACGGGTAAGGCCATCATGCACTGGCCAATCAAGATGGCCGAAGATTGGCAGCTGGTAGAAGATGCCAGTGAGGGAGTTTGCGCATTGGACCACTGAACTGAAGGTAAGTATTGCAGCGCTCAGTTCCACGTTAAAATCTAGTGCACAAATATTACCAGCTACAATTAAATATTATTAAAAAAAGAAAAGCGGAGCTTCCACTTTGGGGTGGAACTCCACTTTAAGCTTTCTGTGTCCCCATGGCTCATTGACAAGCTTTAAGAAGCACTGAAGCCGGCTAGCAGCTTGCTTAAAGTGGCAATTAGCACATAGCTCATTAGGATCGGTGTTCAACATTTACAAACTTTGAATAGTACTTTCAAAGCTTGCTGGTCACACTAATCTTATAGAAGGTGAGAAGGTGAAGCCCATGTGGCCTTGGAAAGTCAATAACTACACAAGGATTTGGGCAGATTGGCAGAGCACCGGGGAGGGGGGGCACAGGGAGTCCTTTTCGTATCCGATTCCAAACTGCTGCCTTACAATTCTTAATGGCTGCTCTGTACAGAAATGCTTTATGGGATTCTGGAGTCAAAAAAAAAGAAAAAAAAAAAAAAAGGAGATAAATAAAATGATCATGCCATAAATTACGCAGAAGATTTCATTTGGCAGCGGCACGAGAACTAGAACGAGACCACAAAACATAAAAGATGAGCTTCCTGTTCTGCAGGAGAAGAGACACATTGTATCGGAAGGGAAAGACTTGTGACCGATGAGTTGGTGGCAAGTTATGGGAAGTCCAGACAAAGCTTCTCTTCATGGACCATTGGAATACACGCAATGGACAATCATAGCCGTGGATAAACCCAAGCAGCCCTTTATATACCGGTCACCGCAGATCGCTCCCCCCCCCCCCTTTCATGTCCTCGTCACACTCAGCACTACCCATCAGATCTTCAGAAAAGTGGACCGTCGCACACGGAGCTCTTCCAGAAGCTATGGTCACTTTTCAGAGTTGTGTGACAGGCAACTATCGCCTGATTTAACCCTATAACTGCTGTACTACCACACTGCAACCCCACGCATTGTATGTTGATGCGGTGTGGCCCGGCCCCATAAAAGTGCATTGGATGTGTTCAGTGGTGGCAACACCCCGACATGCTGGAAAGGACAGCAATCCAGACTGGAGATACGGATTTGCATGGATTCAAATATTCCACATAACGCTTCACAACATTCTATCCACTACAGGGAGGGCTGGGGTGATGCATCTAATGTGGATGGACCTGGTATGGATGGACCTTATGGACCTGGTATGGACGGACCTTATGGACCTGGTATGGACGGACCTGGGGTAATGGATATAGTATGAATCTGGTATGGATGGATATGATGTGGATGGACCTAGTGGGATGGATCTGGTATTGATGGATATGGTATGGCTGGATCTGGGGTGATGAATATGATATGGATCTGGTGGGGTGATGGACCTGGTATGGGTGATGGACCTGGTATGGGTGATGGACCTGGTATGGGTGATGGACCTGGTATGGGTGATGGACCTGGTATGGGTGATGGACCTGGTATGGGTGATGGACCTGGTATGGGTGATGGACCTGGTATGGGTGATGGACCTGGTATGGGTGATGGACCTGGTATGGGTGATGGACCTGGTATGGGTGATGGACCTGGTATGGGTGATGGACCTGGTATGGGTGATGGACATGGTATGGGTGATGGACATGGTATGGGTGATGGACCTGGTATGGATAGATCTGGGGTGATGAATATGATATGGATCTGGTATGGATGGACCTAGTGGGGTGGATCTGGGGTGAGGGATCTGGTATGGATGGACCTGGTGGGGTGAATATGATATGGATCTGGTGGTGTGGATCTGGGGTGGTATGAATCTGAAGTGGATGGACCTAGTGGGATGGATCTGGTATTGATGGATATGGTATGGATGGATCTGGGGTGATGGATACAATATGGACCTGGTGGGGTGATGGACCTGGTATGGATGGATCTGGGGTGATTAATATGATATGGATCTGGTGGGGTGATGGATCTGGTATGGATGACCTAGTGGGGTGGATCTGGTGGGGTGAATATGATATGGATCTGGTATGGATGGATCTGAGGTGATGGAAATGGTATGGCTGGATCTGGGGTGGATGGATATGTCATGTATGAATCTGGCATGGATGGATCTGGTGGGGTGGATCTGGGGTGAGGGATCTGGTATGGATGGATATGGCATGGATGGGTCTGGAGTGGGTGGGATCTGGTACGGGTGGGATCTGGTGGGTGTTTGCTGGCATGGAGCTTCATGGATCCATTACTGAGAACTGGTGACCAGAACACATGGAATGTACGGCTGACCTCCGCCTTCTCCCAGTATTACTATTCCAACTAACTGGAAGACATTGTGACAACTTGTAGCAATTAACAGAAACCCCCCAAATATTTTTTCTGCTGCTCAGAAGGGTGATAGTTGGGGGGGGGGGTTGTGTAAACAGAACCAGGAGCAGCTGTGTAAGCAACCAATCAGCTGCTGTCAAAGCCGTACTAAACCCAAACATGGCATATATTGCAGCTTACCAATCAATCATTGTGCTGGCCGCATTAGTCTTCCTTTCTTTGGCTTTTCCCCTCTGCTTTCACCTGGTGATCTGGCCATAACACACCTCCTGTATTAGAGTGCCCCCCCCCAGCATTGTCAGTCTGGGGGGGGGGGGGGGAGTGTTATATGGACTAGCAGATTTGGATACACTAACAAACTGAAGCCAAACTGCAGCTCACACTTTATAATCAGTTACAGAAAACTGTTTTTTTTTTTTTTTTCCCCCCCTTTTGGGATGAAGGTTTTACATGACTAAATAAAAGCTGATCAGTGGTAAATAGTTTGTCTCATCATACATTCCGGAGAGTTTGTGCTTTTGAAAAACAACAGACTTACCGGCTGGATCACCAGATGAAAATAGAAAGAAAGCCCAGCACCCCTTATACACAGGAGATTAAAGATTCAGCGAGTGGAAAAACGCTCGCGGGACCGCGATCTACATACAGAGCGCCCGGATCCACTTCCACATTCCTCATATACTTTACTTACATGAGCGGCTGTTCTGCCTCACTAAACCAGAGATGGAGATAACAAAGTCACAAAAAACAAACAAAACAAAAAAATTCCCCCGACCAGCGACAAAAATCAATAAAATACAAAGCAAGTGAGAAAATAACTAAATTTGCGGACCGCCCACCCGTAATGTGCTTCAGACAGACAGCCCGTACAGGAACACTGCCTGTTTCTCTCCGCCCCTTATCCCCCGCAGAGAGGGAAGGATCACTCTGCCCCCTATCCCCCGCAGAGAGGGAAGGATCACTCTGCCCCTTATCCCCGCAGAGAGGGAAGGATCACTCTGCCCCTTATCCCCGCAGAGAGGGAAGGATCACTCCGCCCCTTATCCCCGCAGAGAGGGAAGGATCACTCCGCCCCTTATCCCCCGCAGAGGGAAGGATCACTCCGCCCCTTATCCCCGCAGAGAGGGAAGGATCACTCCGCCCCTTATCCCCCGCAGAGAGGGAAGGATCGCTCGCACCCCTTATCCCCCGCAGAGAGGGAAGGATCACTCCGCCCCTTATCCCCCGCAGAGAGGGAAGGATCGCTCGCACCCCTTATCCCCCCGCAGAGAGGGAAGGATCTCTCCGCCACTTATCCCCGCAGAGAGAGGGAAGGATCTCTCCGCCACTTATCCCCGCAGAGAGAGGGAAGGATCTCTCCGCCACTTATCCCCGCAGGATCTCTCCGCCACTTATTCCCGCAGAGAGAGGGAAGGATCTCTCTCCGCCACTTATCCCCGCAGAGAGGGAAGGATCTCTCCGCCACTTATCCCCGCAGAGAGGGAAGGATCTCTCCGCCACTTATCCCCGCAGAGAGGGAAGGATCTCTCCGCCACTTATCCCCGCAGAGAGGGAAGGATCTCTCCGCCACTTATTCCCGCAGAGAGAGGGAAGGATCTCTCCGCCACTTATCCCCGCAGAGAGAGGGAAGGATCTCTCTCTCCGCCACTTATCCCCGCAGAGAGAGGGAAGGATCTCTCTCTCCGCCACTTATCCCCGCAGAGAGAGAGGGAAGGATCTCTCTCCGCCACTTATCCCCGCAGAGAGAGAGGGAAGGATCTCTCTCCGCCACTTATCCCCGCAGAGAGAGGAGGGAAGGATCTCTCTCCGCCACTTATCCCCGCAGAGAGAGGAGGGAAGGATCTCTCTCCGCCACTTATCCCCGCAGAGAGAGGAGGGAAGGATCTCTCTCCGCCACTTATCCCCGCAGAGAGAGGAGGGAAGGATCTCTCTCCGCCACTTATCCCCGCAGAGAGAGAGGGAAGGATCTCTCTCCGCCACTTATCCCCGCAGAGAGAGAGGGAAGGATCTCTCTCCGCCACTTATCCCCGCAGAGAGAGAGGGAAGGATCTCTCTCCGCCACTTATCCCCGCAGAGAGAGAGGGAAGGATCTCTCTCCGCCACTTATCCCCGCAGAGAGAGGGAAGGATCTCTCTCCGCCACTTATCCCCGCAGAGAGAGAGGGAAGGATCTCTCCGCCACTTATCCCCGCAGAGAGAGGGAAGGATCTCTCTCCGCCACTTATCCCCGCAGAGAGAGGGAAGGATCTCTCTCCGCCACTTATCCCCGCAGAGAGAGGGAAGGATCTCTCTCTCCGCCACTTATCCCCGCAGAGAGAGAGGGAAGGATCTCTCTCCGCCACTTATCCCCGCAGAGAGAGGGAAGGATCTCTCTCCGCCACTTATCCCCGCAGAGAGAGAGGGAAGGATCTCTCTCCGCCACTTATCCCCGCAGAGAGAGAGGGAAGGATCTCTCTCCGCCACTTATCCCCGCAGAGAGAGGGAAGGATCTCTCTCCGCCACTTATCCCCGCAGAGAGAGAGGGAAGGATCTCTCTCCGCCACTTATCCCCGCAGAGAGAGAGGGAAGGATCTCTCTCCGCCACTTATCCCCGCAGAGAGAGAGGGAAGGATCTCTCTCTCCGCCACTTATCCCCGCAGAGAGGGAAGGATCTCTCCGCCAATTATCCCCGCAGAGAGGGAAGGATCTCTCCGCCAATTATCCCCGCAGAGAGGGAAAGATCTCTCCGCCACTTATCCCCGCAGAGAGAGGGAAGGATCTCTCCGCGACTTATCCCCGCAGAGGGAAGGATCTCTAGGTTTCTTATCCCCGCAGAGGGAAGGAGCTCTAGGTTTCTTATCCCTGCAAAGCATAGGACTTCCAGCAGGATAAGCTGCGATCGGTGGTGTGGTGTGTCAGTCTGTGAATTGGAGATCACCCAGTGCCCATCAGTAACGCCTGTCAGTGCCCTTCACAGATGCCAATCAGTGCCCATCACTAATGACTGTCAGTACCTCATCATCAGTGCCTGGTATTGAAGTGGTTAAAAACGGGGTCCCCCCAGAAATACAGATAACGCGGGGTATCATTGGTGATTATGGCATCAAGGTGAACGAGGAGGAGGGCAGCTAAGGCGAACGAGGAGGGAGGGCAGCTAAGGCGAACGAGGAGGAGGGCAGCTAAGGGGTAACGAGGAGGAGGGCAGCTAAGGGGGAACGAGGAGGAGGGCAGCTAAGGCGAACGAGGAGGGAGGGCAGCTAAGGCGAACGAGGAGGAGGGCAGCTAAGGGGGAACGAGGAGGAGGGCAGCTAAGGGGGAACGAGGAGGAGGGCAGCTAAGGGGGAACGAGGAGGAGGGCAGCTAAGGCGAACGAGGAGGAGGGCAGCTAAGGGGGAACGAGGAGGAGGGCAGCTAAGGGGGAACGAGGAGGAGGGCAGCTAAGGTGGAACGAGGAGGAGGGCAGCTAAGGTGGAACGAGGAGGAGGGCAGCTAAGGTGGAACGAGGAGGAGGGCAGCTAAGGTGAACGAGGAGGACGGGTAAGCCGAGATAGAGGCAGATAGACATCTGAGATGGGAAACTTTTACTGGAGAATGTGAAATCCGACTGGAAGGCTGCAGAGCTGCTCCAGTTACAAATCTACAAATCAAGCAAACTAATGAAGGGAAAAAAGGGTGGGGGGGTGATCTCCAATTCACAGAAATTAAGAACATTAGAGCAGAGTGCCACCCAAAAATTAACAATTTTCAGACAGACACATGTAAGAATATTTTTTTTTAAAAAAATGCTGATTTTTAGCTAGAAAATTACTCAGAACTCCCAAACATTATAGTATATTCTGGAGGCAGAGGCCCTGGAGAATAAAATGGCGACAGTTTACACAGCCGTTTATCAAAACACAAATTTTTCGGGGGAAAAAAAAAAAAAAATACGCTCCAATTTTAGTGCACGCAAAACACATACCCAATTATTTTAAATTTTTTTGTGAAATATAAAAGATGAGGCTGCGTCAAGTAAATAGATACCAAACGTGTTAAGATTTAAAATTGCACTTGTGACAAACGACAGTACCTAATATTCTCCATAGATGGCGCTTTAAAAGCCTTTACAGGTTATCAAGTCCCTGGTAACTTCTATATGACGAAACGCATTGGGGGAAGCTGGATCGCGTGACGTCACCGAGGTCAGCCATTTTGTTGGTTGGCAAAAACGTTGTATCTACAAGACTATGTTGGTCGTTTGGCGAGTGAATTTAATTGATTTTTTTTTTTTTTTTTTTAATTACTACACTATGAAGTCTTCCTGCTGATATCAACCCATTTCCTCTAAGCCCAAGTCATCCTGGAACCGCCTGCAGCCTGTGAAAGAAGAAGCAGCACAGTGATCAATTCGGCTATTACTCTGCTCTCTCCTCCTATCTCCATGCTCCTTATGTCTCTGTCACTATGCTTTCTCCTACTATCAATATCAAGCCACTTCCTCTAAGCCCAGGTCGTTCTGGATCCACCCCACTTTGTGACTGGACTGTGAAAGGAGAAGCAGCACAGTGATCAGTCCAGCTATCACTCTGCTCTCTCCTATCTTCATGCACCTTATGTCTTTGCCACTATGCTTTCTCCTCCTATCAATATTAACCCACTTCCTCTAAGCCCAGGTCATCCTGGAAGCACCTGCAGCCTGTGACTGGACTGTGAAAGAAAAAGCAGCACAGTGATCAATCCAGCTATTACTTTGCTCTCTCCTATCTCCATGCTACTTATGTCTCTGTCACTATGCTTTCTCATACTATCAATAGCAAGCCACTTCCTCTAAGCCCAGATCGTTCTGGACCCACCCCACTTTGTGACTGGACCGTGAAAGGAGAAGCAGCACAGTAATCAGTCCAGCTATCACTCTGCTCTCTCCTTCCATCACCATGCTCCTTGTCATGTCTCCGCCATGCTGCTTTCTGCTCCTATCAATATTAACCCACTTCCTCTCCCGCCGCCGCCCCGCCCGCGCCCCCGCGACCCCGCGCCCCCCCGCCCCCCGCCCGCCCCCCCGCCCCGCCCCCCCCCCCCCCGCGCATCGCCCCCCGCCCCCGCCCAGGTCATCCTGGACCCGCCCCCAGATTGTGACTGGAGCATAAAAAGGAGAAGCAGCACAGCGGTCAGTTCAGCTATCACTTTGCTCTCTCCTCTCATCACCATGCTCTTTGCCATTTTGTTTTTTCCTCCCATCAATACGTTTCTTGTCATCACATGAACCGATTGCTTCCGTACAGCAGGGCTACAGCATGAGAGAAAGAAGCAGCACAAGAACAGCGATAGATCAAAAGAAAAATATAATGGAGTGATAATAATTACAGAGCTGCATTCATTTGTGTCCGCCTAGAAAGGAGGGTGTTGCCATTTATCCATGAAGGCTTTGGAATGCCGGTTCCTATGATCATTGCCCCGCCGCGTGGCACAGCCGTGCAGAATTGACCCCAGTAAATAAATTTTACGCTCCCATGAAATAACAGAATCCTACTTTATGCAACCCAGGCCATGGCATGACGCAATTGAGGAGAAAAGTAACACGAGGGCCCCGGGGCTGCAGATATTTACTCTCATGCAGCAGGAAGGTAAAGTGTTCATAGGGTTGGTGTACAGCTTGTATAACAGTGTAAATTTGCTGTCCCCTCAAAATAACTCAACACACAGCCATTAATGTCTAAACCGCTGGCAACAAAAGTCAGTACACCCCTAAGTGAAAATTTTCCAAATTGGGCCCAAAGTGTCAATATTTTGTGTGGCCACCATTATTTTCCAGCACTGCCTTAACCCTCTTGGGCATGGAGGTCACCAGAGCTTCACAGGTTGTCACTGGAGTCCTCTTCCCCTCCTCCATGATGACATCACGGAGCTGGTGGATGTTGGAGACCTTGCGCTCCTCCTCCTTCCGTTTGAGGAGGCCCCACAGATGATCAATAGGGTTTAGGTCTGGAGACATGCTTGGCCAGTCCATCACCTTTACCTTCAGCTTCTTTAGCAAGGCAGTGGTGGTCTTGGAGGTGTGTTTGGGGTGGTTATCATGTTGGAATACTGCCCTGCGGCCCAGTCTCTGAAGGGAGGGGATAATGCTCTGCTTCAGTATGTCACAGTACATGTTGGCATTCATGGTTCCCTCAATGATCTGTAGCTCCCCAGTGCCGGCAGCACTCATGCAGCCCCAGACCATGACACTCCCACCACCATGCTTGACTGTAGACAAGACACACTTGTCTTTGTGCTCCTCACCTGGTTGCCCCCACACACGCCTGACACCATCTGACACCAAATACCTTTATCTTGGTCTCATCAGACCACAGGACGTGGTTCCAGTAATCCATGTCCTTAGTCTGCTTGTCTTCAGCAAACTGTTTGCGGCCTTTCTTGTAGGGGTTCATCGAATGGGTTTTTTGGTGCCGAAACTGATACCGAAAATGAAAAATACACTAGGCCGAAAACCAAAAAATATTTTTTTTTTTTAAATATTTTTTATACAGGAGACGGTCAGAGACTGGGGACATGATACAAGAGATAAATGCAGCCTCACCAGTGCCCATCATATGCAGCCAGCCTGTGCAGGGGAAGAGAGAGGAGAGCCACCGCTGCCGCCTGGTTGATTAGGCTACGGGCGTGAGCCAAGAGATGGTCAATAGGCTACGGGGCGTGACCCAAGAGATGGTCAAAAGGCTACGGGGGGTGACCCAAGAGATGGTCAAAAGGCTACGGGGCGTGACCCAAGAGATGGTCAAAAGGCTACGGGGCGTGACCCAAGAGATGGTCAAAAGGCTACGGGGCGTGACCCAAGAGATGGTCAAAAGGCTAGGGGCGTGACCCAAGAGATGGTCAAAAGGCTAGGGGCGTGACCCAAGAGATGGTCAAAAGGCTAGGGGCGTGACCCAAGAGATGGTCAAAAGGCTAGGGGCGTGACCCAAGAGATGGTCAAAAGGCTAGGGGCGTGACCCAAGAGATGGTCAAAAGGCTAGGGGCGTGACCCAAGAGATGGTCAAAAGGCTAGGGGCGTGACCCAAGAGATGGTCAAAAGGCTAGGGGCGTGACCCAAGAGATGGACAAAAGGCTAGGGGCGTGACCCAAGAGATGGACAAAAGGCTAGGGGCGTGACCCAAGAGATGGTCAAAAGGCTAGGAGCAAGACCCAAGAGATGGTCAAAAGGCTAGGGGCAAGACCCAAGAGATGGACAAAAGGCTAGGGGCATGACCCAAGAGATGGTCACAAGGCTAGGGGCAAGACCCATGAGATGGTCACAAGGCTAGGGGCATGACCCAAGAGATGGTCACAAGGCTAGGGGCATGACCCAAGAGATGGTCACAAGGCTAGGGGCATGACCCAAGAGATGGTCACAAGGCTAGGGGCATGACCCAAGAGATGGTCACAAGGCTAGGGTCATGACCCAAGAGATGGTCACAAGGCTAGGGGCATGACCCAAGAGATGGTCACAAGGCTAGGGGCATGACCCAAGAGATGGTCACAAGGCTAGGGGCATGACCCAAGAGATGGTCACAAGGCTAGGGGCATGACCCAAGAGATGGTCACAAGGCTAGGGGCATGACCCAAGAGATGGTCACAAGGCTAGGGGCATGACCCAAGAGATGGTCACAAGGCTAGGGGCATGACCCAAGAGATGGTCACAAGGCTAGGGGCATGACCCAAGAGATGGTCACAAGGCTAGGGGCATGACCCAAGAGATGGTCACAAGGCTAGGGGCATGACCCAAGAGATGATCACAAGGCTAGGGGCATGACCCAAGAGATGGTCACAAGGCTAGGGGCATGACCCAAGAGATGGTCACAAGGCTAGGGGCATGACCCAAGAGATGGTCACAAGGCTAGGGGCATGACCCAAGAGATGGTCACAAGGCTAGGGGCATGACCCAAGAGATGGTCACAAGGCTAGGGGCATGACCCAAGAGATGGTCACAAGGCTAGGGGCATGACCCAAGAGATGGTCACAAGGCTAGGGGCATGACCCAAGAGATGGTCACAAGGCTAGGGGCATGACCCAAGAGATGGTCACAAGGCTAGGGGCATGACCCAAGAGATGGTCACAAGGCTAGGGGCATGACCCAAGAGATGGTCACAAGGCTAGGGGCATGACCCAAGAGATGGTCACAAGGCTAGGGGCATGACCCAAGAGATGGTCACAAGGCTAGGGGCATGACCCAAGAGATGGTCACAAGGCTAGGGGCATGACCCAAGAGATGGTCACAAGGCTAGGGGCATGACCCAAGAGATGGTCACAAGGCTAGGGGCATGACCCAAGAGATGGTCACAAGGCTAGGGGCATGACCCAAGAGATGGTCACAAGGCTAGGGGCATGACCCAAGAGATGGTCACAAGGCTAGGGGCATGACCCAAGAGATGGTCACAAGGCTAGGGGCATGACCCAAGAGATGGTCACAAGGCTAGGGGCATGACCCAAGAGATGGTCACAAGGCTAGGGGCATGACCCAAGAGATGGTCACAAGGCTAGGGGCATGACCCAAGAGATGGTCACAAGGCTAGGGGCATGACCCAAGAGATGGTCACAAGGCTAGGGGCATGACCCAAGAGATGGTCACAAGGCTAGGGGCATGACCCAAGAGATGGTCACAAGGCTAGGGGCATGACCCAAGAGATGGTCACAAGGCTAGGGGCATGACCCAAGAGATGGTCACAAGGCTAGGGGCATGACCCAAGAGATGGTCACAAGGCTAGGGGCATGACCCAAGAGATGGTCACAAGGCTAGGGGCATGACCCAAGAGATGGTCACAAGGCTAGGGGCATGACCCAAGAGATGGTCACAAGGCTAGGGGCATGACCCAAGAGATGGTCACAAGGCTAGGGGCATGACCCAAGAGATGGTCACAAGGCTAGGGGCATGACCCAAGAGATGGTCACAAGGCTAGGGGCATGACCCAAGAGATGGTCACAAGGCTAGGGGCATGACCCAAGAGATGGTCACAAGGCTAGGGGCATGACCCAAGAGATGGTCACAAGGCTAGGGGCATGACCCAAGAGATGGTCACAAGGCTAGGGGCATGACCCAAGAGATGGTCACAAGGCTAGGGGCATGACCCAAGAGATGGTCACAAGGCTAGGGGCATGACCCAAGAGATGGTCACAAGGCTAGGGGCATGACCCAAGAGATGGTCACAAGGCTAGGGGCATGACCCAAGAGATGGTCACAAGGCTAGGGGTATGACCCAAGAGATGGTCACAAGGCTAGGGGCAAGACCCAAGAGATGGTCACAAGGCTAGGGGCAAGACCCAAGAGATGGTCAAAAGGCTAGGGGGCGTGACCCAAGAGATGGTCAAAAGGCTAGGGGGCGTGACCCAAGAGATGGTCAATAGGCTACGGGGCGTGACCCAAGAGATGGTCAATAGGCTACGGGGCGTGACCCAAGAGATGGTCAAAAGGCTAGGGGCAAGACCCAAGAGATGGTCAAAAGGCTAGGGGCAAGACCCAAGAGATGGTCAAAAGGCTAGGGGCATGACCCAAGAGATGGACAAAGTTTATCACGCTGGTTATCGGCAATTCTCCCCTCACGCTGACATCACGTGAGGAGATGAGAGCTGAAAACCGACAAATCCACACAGGGGACATTCACATTGACAATCAGGGAACTGATTATCCGTTCTACTCCAACAGTGCTGCCAATCTGTGCCCTCAGTGCTGTCAATCTGTGCCCACCAGTGCAGCCTCATAAGCGATGCCTCATTAGTGCCGTCTATCAGTGAAGTAGAAAAATTACCTTTTTACCAAAATTTTATAACAGAAACTAAGAAAAAATATTTATTTTTTTTCAAAATTTTCTGTCTCTTTTCAGCAAAAAAATAAAACCTCAGTGATGATTAAATAACACCAAAATAAAGCTCTATTTGTGTGAAAAAAATATAGTTTGGGCGCAGTGTTGTATGACCGCGCAATTGTCATTCGACGTGCGACAGCACTGAAAGCGGAAAATTGGCCTGGGCAGGAAGGCGGGTAAAGTGCCCGGTAGGCAAGTGGTTAAGGAGAAATTATTCTGAAAATGAAATAATTCAGCGGAGGCTTCTACTTGGTTTAGTTCTGCCCACCTGACTTGCTGCGGGCAGTGGAAGAACGCCCAGCGGACGTATCGGGAGACAGACAAGTGACATTCCGCTGTGGAGAGGAATGTGGAGAATGTCACACAATGTGTGCCGGACGTCTTCACACAGAGGAGTGAGGGGGACCGAGTAACAGAGGAGAGTCTGTTCAAAAGTGAGCTGAACTACACCTAGACGTCTTCTATGGGTGAGCCACAGGCAGAGGCAGGAAAGTGAAAAATAGCCGCGACACCAGCCTACCAGCCTCGGGGGGGGGGGGACGGGTGGCCACCCTCCTCCTCCGCCGCCAGCCTCGGGGGGGCCGCCCTCCTCCTCTTGCGCCGCGACATCAGCCTGGGGGGGGGGCGCCCTCCTCCGCCGCGACATCAGCCTAGGGGGGGGGCCGCCCTCCTCCTCCGCCGCGACATCAGCCTGGGGGGGGGGGGGGCCCTCCTCCTCCGCCGCGACATCAGCCTGGGGGGGGGGGCCGCCCTCCTCCTCCGCCGCGACATCAGCCTGGGGGGGGGGGGGCCGCCCTCCCCCTCCGCCGCGACATCAGCCTGGGGGGGGGGGCGCCCTCCTCCTCCGCCGCGACTTCAGCCTGGGGGGGGGGGCGCCCTCCTCCTCCGCCGCGACTTCAGCCTGGGGGGGGGGGCGCCCTCCTCCTCCGCCGCCGCGACTTCAGCCTGGGGGGGGGCCGCCCTCCTCCTCCGCCGCGACTTCAGCCTGGGGGGGGGCTGCCCTCCTCCTCCGCCGCAACTTCAGCCTGGGGGGGGGCGTCCTCCTCCTCCGCCGCGACTTCAGCCTGGGTGGGGGCGTCCTCTCCTCCGCGACACCAGCCTCGGGGGGGGGGGGGCGCACTCCTCAGCCACGACATCAGCCTCGGGGGGGGGGGGGATGCGCTCTCATCCTCCGCCGCGACACCAGCCTCGGGGGGCGGCCCTCCTCCGCCGCGACACCAGCCTCGGGGGGCGGCCCTCCTCCGCCGCGACACCAGCCTCGGGGGGCGGCCCTCCTCCGCCATAATGTTATGGCTGATCGGTGTATGTTGTAATAGTCCAAGCCTTGAAGGATACAATATTCTTTCCATAAGCCGTGGTATCTGGAGTAATCTCTCCAAAGCTGGCATGGAAACTAAACCCCCCACCCCCCACCATTCTCACTTCCCTACACCGACCACAAGCCGAACAGAAAGACAAAAAGATATGTAAAGTTACTAACTTGGCTGTAAGAATCAGAAGAGGAAATAGATTTCTATGCAGCATGTGAGGTCTCCTCCTCCATGGAAATCCCGAGGGGGAAGATTGCTTCACCCCAACATTCAGCTCTTCCAGGAGAAGGCGACCGGCTACTCTAAGTAAGGTCTTCCATCCAGGAGTAGTGCCGTCCCCGCTGGTAGTACCTACACTCCCAGGAGTAGTGCCGTCCCCGCTGGTAGTACCTACACTCCCAGGAGTAGTGCCGTCCCCGCTGGTCGGACCTACACACCCAGGAGTAGAGCCGTCCCCCGCTGGTACTACCTACACTCCCAGGAGTAGTGCCGTCCCCGCTGGTCGGACCTACACTCCCAGGAGTAGTGCCGTCCCCGCTGGTCGGACCTACACTCCCAGGAGTAGTGCCGTCCCCGCTGGTCGGACCTACACTCCCAGGAGTAGTGCCGTCCCCGCTGGTCGGACCTACACTCCCAGGAGTAGTGCCGTCCCCGCTGGTCGGACCTAAACTCCCAGAAGTAGTGCCGTCCCCGCTGGTCGGACCTACACACCCAGGAGTAGTACCATCCCCGCTGGTACTACCTACACACCCAGGAGTAGTATTGTCCCCACTGGTAGTACCTACACACCCAGGAGTAGTGCCGTCCCCCGCTGGTACTACCTACACACCCAGGAGTAGTGCCGTCCCCGCTGGTCGGACCTACACTCCCAGGAGTAGTGCCGTCCCCGCAGGTCGGACCTACACTCCCAGTAGTAGTGCCGTCCCCGCTGGTCGGACCTACACTCCCAGGAGTAGTGCCGTCCCCCGCTGGTACTACCTACACACCCAGGAGTAGTGCCGTCCCCGCTGGTCGGACCTACACTCCCAGGAGTAGTGCCGTCCCCGCTGGTCGGACCTACACTCCCAGGAGTAGTGCCGTCCCCGCTGGTCGGACCTACACTCCCAGGAGTAGTGCCGTCCCCGCTGGTCGGACCTACACTCCCAGGAGTAGTGCCGTCCCCGCTGGTCGGACCTACACTCCCAGGAGTAGTGCCGTCCCCGCTGGTCGTACCTACACTCCCAGGAGTAGTGCCGTCCCCGCAGGTCGGACCTACACTCCCAGGAGTAGTGCCGTCCCCGCTGGTCGGACCTACACTCCCAGGAGTAGTGCCGTCCCCGCTGGTCGGACCTACACTCCCAGGAGTAGTGCCGTCCCCGCTGGTCGGACCTACACTCCCAGGAGTAGTGCCGTCCCCGCTGGTCGGACCTACACTCCCAGTAGTATCGTCCCCGCTGGTCGGACCTACACTCCCAGGAGTAGTGCCGTCCCCGCTGGTCGGACCTACACTCCCAGGAGTAGTGCCGTCCCCGCTGGTACTACCTACACACCCAGGAGTAGTATCGTCCCCGCTGGTCGGACCTACACTCCCAGGAGTAGTGCCGTCCCCGCTGGTCGGACCTACACACCCAGGAGTAGTACCGCCCCCGCTGGTCGGACCTACACACCCAGGAGTAGTACCGCCCCCGCTGGTCGGACCTACACTCCCAGTAGTATCGTCCCCGCTGGTCGGACCTACACTCCCAGGAGTAGTGCCGTCCCCGCTGGTCGGACCTACACTCCCAGGAGAAGTGCCGTCCCCGCTGGTCGGACCTACACTCCCAGGAGTAGTGCCGTCCCCGCTGGTCGGACCTACACTCCCAGGAGTAGTGCCGTCCCCGCTGGTCGGACCTACACTCCCAGGAGTAGTGCCGTCCCCGCTGGTCGGACCTACACTCCCAGGAGTAGTGCCGTCCCCGCTGGTCGGACCTACACACCCAGGAGTAGTACCGCCCCCGCTGGTCAGACCTACACACCCAGGAGTAGTACCGCCCCCGCTGGTCGGACCTACACTCCCAGTAGTATCGTCCCCGCTGGTCGGACCTACACTCCCAGGAGTAGTGCCGTCCCCGCTGGTCGGACCTACACACCCAGGAGTAGTGCCGTCCCCGCTGGTCGGACCTACACTCCCAGGAGTAGTGCCGTCCCCCGCTGGTCGGACCTACACTCCCAGGAGTAGTGCCGTCCCCGCTGGTACTACCTACACACCCAGGAGTAGTATCGTCCCCGCTGGTTGGACCTACACACCCAGGAGTAGTACCGCCCCCGCTGGTCGGACCTACACTCCCAGTAGTATCGTCCCCGCTGGTCGGACCTACACTCCCAGTAGTATCGTCCCCGCTGGTCGGACCTACACTCCCAGGAGTAGTGCCGTCCCCGCTGGTCGGACCAACACTCCCAGGAGTAGTGCCGTCCCCGCTGGTCGGACCTACACTCCCAGGAGTAGTGCCGTCCCCGCTGGTCGGACCTACACACCCAGGAGTAGTGCCGTCCCCGCTGGTCGGACCTACACTCCCAGGAGTAGTGCCGTCCCCGCTGGTACTACCTACACACCCAGGAGTAGTATCGTCCCCGCTGGTCGGACCTACACTCCCAGGAGTAGTGCCGTCCCCGCTGGTCGGACCTACACTCCCAGGAGGAGTGCCGTCCCCGCTGGTCGGACCTACACTCCCAGGAGGAGTGCCGTCCCCGCTGGTCGGACCTACACTCCCAGGAGGAGTGCCGTCCCCGCTGGTCGGACCTACACTCCCAGGAGGAGTGCCGTCCCCGCTGGTCGGACCTACACTCCCAGGAGGAGTGCCGTCCCCGCTGGTCGGACCTACACACCCAGGAGGAGTGCCGTCCCCGCTGGTCGGACCTACACTCCCAGGAGGAGTGCCGTCCCCGCTGGTCGGACCTACACTCCCAGGAGGAGTGCCGTCCCCGCTGGTCGGACCTACACTCCCAGGAGGAGTGCCGTCCCCGCTGGTCGGACCTACACTCCCAGGAGGAGTGCCGTCCCCGCTGGTCGGACCTACACTCCCAGGAGGAGTGCCGTCCCCGCTGGTCGGACCTACACTCCCAGGAGGAGTGCCGTCCCCGCTGGTCGGACCTACACTCCCAGGAGTAGTGCCGTCCCCGCTGGTCGGACCTACACTCCCAGGAGTAGTGCCGTCCCCGCTGGTACTACCTACACACCCAGGAGTAGTATCGTCCCCGCTGGTCGGACCTACACTCCCAGGAGTAGTGCCGTCCCCGCTGGTCGGACCTACACTCCCAGGAGTAGTGCCGTCCCCGCTGGTCGGACCTACACACCCAGGAGTAGTACCGCCCCCGCTGGTCGGACCTACACACCCAGGAGTAGTACCGCCCCCGCTGGTCGGACCTACACTCCCAGTAGTATCGTCCCCGCTGGTCGGACCTACACACCCAGGAGTAGTGCCGTCCCCGCTGGTCGGACCTACACACCCAGGAGTAGTGCCGTCCCCGCTGGTCGGACCTACACACCCAGGAGTAGTGCCGTCCCCGCTGGTCGGACCTACACACCCAGGAGTAGTGCCGTCCCCGCTGGTCGGACCTACACTCCCAGGAGTAGTGCCGTCCCCGCTGGTACTACCTACACTCCCAGGAGTAGTGCCGTCCCCGCTGGTACTACCTACACACCCAGGAGTAGTGCCGTCCCCGCTGGTCGGACCTACACACCCAGGAGTAGTACCGTCCCCGCTGGTAGTACCTACACTCCCAGTAGTATCGTCCCCGCTGGTCGGACCTACACTCCCAGGAGTAATACCGTCCCCACTGGTAGTACCTTGATGGCATTACTCCTGGGTGTGTAGAGATCTTGCAGCTGTGGTGGCAGCTCTGCACATGCTCAGTGAGTTTCTATGTGGAGCATCTCCTCCTTATCACATCTGAGCAGCCCATGTGACTATTGAGTCACACATGTGGGGCGTATACACCGTGGTAAATGACAGCCCACTCCCTCTCTCCCCCACCATGCCCACTAATCAGCTCAATACAATAGGGGCGGGATATCACATGTAGATTGGCGGAGGCTTCACCTCCCTCTTATTCTAAGACACAGGCTGGAGGGGCGTGACACAGCCTGCGACTGCCATAAATCCGCCCACACCGTGTTATTGCCAAAAAAATAAAGATTTGATTTCAAATATATATTTGTAAGACAATCTAATCACTTCCGGTTTCCTATTGGTTTTCCGGGATTATGGATGAAGCGATCAGCCACACCCCCGAATTGTATTTATTTTTCTCAGCCGGCTTTCTTATGGAAGCGGTCAGAGCAGCTCATTAACTGCTGGATCGCTATCAGAAGTGGCGGGAGGGGACTTGACCCCCCCACCCCCGCTGGTATTTCTCAGGCTCATCGTCTATACTGACACGACCAAGGAAGGATCACTTCTCCCCCCCCATCATTGATCACTTCTCCCCCCCCCATCATTGATCACTTCCCCCCCCACCCATCATTGATCACCTCTCTCCCCCCTCCCATCATTGATCACCTCCCTCCCCCCCCCCATCATTGATCACCTCCCTCCCATCATTGATTACCTCCCTCCCCCCCTCCCATCATTGATCACCTCCCTCCCCCCATCATTGATCACCTCCCTCCCCCCCATCATTGATCACCTCTCTCCCCCCCCCCCCATCATTGATCACCTCTCTCCCCCCCATCATTGATCACCTCTCTCCCCCCCCCCATCATTGATCACCTCTCTCCCCCCCATCATTGATCACCGCTCTCCCCCCCATCATTGATCACCGCTCTCCCCCCCATCATTGATCACCTCTCCATTAACCGCTAGATTAACCGCTAGATCGCTATCAGAAGTGGCGGAAGGGGACTAGACCCCCCCCACCCCCGCTGGTATTTCTCAGGCTCATCGTCTATACTGACACGACCAAGGAAGGATCACTTCTCCCCACCCCCCCATCATATCTCCCACCCCCCCAATTGATCATCATTGGATCACCTGTCCCCCCCCATTGATCACTCTCTACCCCCTCTCCTCTCCCCCGACTAACCTCTCTCCTCTACCCTTCCCGCTCTCTCTGTTCTCCTCCTACCTCATCCCCCCCGCTGCTCTATCTCCAGCACCATCAACCTCTACCTTCCCTCCCCCCCCTCTCCCTCTCTCCCCTCCCTCCTCCGCCCGCTCTCCCTCACCTCCTCTCCCCCCATCATTGATCACCCTCTCCCTCACCCTCTCCCCCCCCCTCCCATCCTCCCCCCCCTCCTTCCCCATACTCCTTTTTTTTTTATTTTATTTTTTGAGAGAAGTTACCCCCCCCCCCCCCACCCCCCACCCCCACACACCCCCACCACTCCCTCACCCCCCCTCTCCCCCCCTCCCCCCCTCCCACCACCCCTCTCATTGATCACCTCTCTCCCCCCCTCCCATCATTGATCCCTCTCCTTCACCCCCCCTCCTATCACCTCTCCCCCCCCTCCCATCATTGATCACCTCTCTCCCCCCCCTCCCATCATTGATCACCTCTCTCCCCCCCTCCCATCATTGATCACCTCTCTCCCCCCCTCCCATCATTGATCACCTCTCTCCCCCCCTCCCATCATTGATCACCTCTCTCCCCCCTCCCATCATTGATCACCTCTCTCCCCCCCTCCCATCATTGATCACCTCTCTCCCCCCCTCCCATCATTGATCACCTCTCTCCCCCCCTCCCATCCCCTCTCTCCCCCTCATTGATCACCTCTCTCCCCCCCTCCCATCATTGATCACCTCTCTCCCCCCCCTCCCCTCATTGATCACCTCTCCCCCCCCCCCAATCATTGATCACCTCTCTCCCCCCTCCCATCATTGATCACCTCTCCCCCCATCATTGATCACCTCTCTCCCCCTCCCATCATTGATCACCTCTCCCCCAATCATTGATCACCTCTCTCCCCCCCCCCATCATTGATCACCTCTCCCCCAATCATTGATCACCTCTCTCCCCCCTCCCATCATTGATCACCTCTCCCCCAATCATTGATCACCTCTCTCCCCCCCTCCCATCATTGATCACCTCTCCCCCCCCCTTGCATCATTGATCACCTCTCTCCCCCCCTTCCATCATTGATCACCTCTCTCCCCCCCTCCCATCATTGATCACCTCTCTCCCCCCTCCCATCATTGATCACCTCTCTCCCCCCTCCCATCATTGATCACCTCTCTCCCCCCCTCCCATCATTGTTCACCTCTCTCCCCCCTCCCATCATTGATCACCTCTCTCCCCCCCTCCCATCATTGATCACCTCTCTCCCCCCCTCCCATCATTGATCACCTCTCTCCCCCCCTCCCATCATTGATCACCTCTCTCCCCCTCCCATCATTGATCACCTCTCCCCCCCCCCCATCATTGATCACCTCTCTCCCCCCCTCCCATCATTGATCACCTCTCCCCCCCCTCCCATCATTGATCACCTCTCTCCCCCCTCCCATCATTGATCACCTCTCCCCCAATCATTGATCACCTCTCTCCCCCCTCCCATTATTGATCACCTCTCCCCCCCCCTTGCATCATTGATCACCTCTCTCCCCCCTTCCATCATTGATCACCTCTCCCCCAATCATTGATCACCTCTCTCCCCCCTCCCATTATTGATCACCTCTCCCCCCCCTTGCATCATTGATCACCTCTCTCCCCCCCTCCCATCATTGATCACCTCTCTCCCCCCCTCCCATCATTGATCACCTCTCTCCCCCCCCCCTCCCATCATTGATCACCTCTCTCCCCCCCCCTCCCATCATTGATCACCTCTCTCCCCCCCTCCCATCATTGATCACCTCTCTCCCCCCCTCCCATCATTGATCACCTCTCTCCCCCTCCCATCATTGATCACCTCTCTCCCCCCCCTCCCATCATTGATCACCTCTCTCCCCCCCCCTCCCATCATTGATCACCTCTCTCCCCCCTCCCATCATTGATCACCTCTCTCCCCCCCTCCCATCATTGATCACCTCTCCCCCCCCCCCATCATTGATCACCTCTCCCCCCCCCCCCCATCATTGATCACCTCTCCCCCCCCCCCCCCATCATTGATCACTTCTCCCCCCGCTGACCTCTTGCTGGTCCTTCACGAAGTAGCTCCCGCTGGATCCCTGGTAGATCCTCTCCGGGAAGATCCCGCGGCTGATCGCCTTCTCGGCTCTCCTCACCACCTCTCTGCACTCGGGCTCCTCCGGGAAGGAGTTCTTCTCCCGGCCGGCGGATCGCTCCAGCAGCGGCTGCCTCTCGCTGTCGGTGGGGGATCCGGGCGGAGAAGGGGCCGGCGGGGGCGCTCCGCCCTGAGGGATCCGGATCACCACACCGGGGAACCGGGAGGCGGGGCTCATCTGTCCCGGGGAGGCGGGGTCACAGTCCGGTTCCCGCACCGGGGACACCAGTGGGCTGCTTTCATCCATGACAACCCGGAGGAGCGGGGCGGGAGAAGTACCGGAGAGGGGCGGGCCGGTGTCAGCCGCCACAGCGAAAAGCGACAAAACAAGAACAGGTGACACTCAGCTGACTCACTCACATACTTCCGGTGTTGTATCACTATCCGTCCCCCATCACCAAGTGTCCGAGGTGTACTGCGCATGCGCAGTACACAGGACGCCCATATTCCGGAAATTGCCGAGGATGAACGGCGCCTGCGCCCGTGAGTCCACTTTCAAGCCCCACCATCCCAGTGGACATAGAGTTAGAATATTTTTTTTTTTTTTTTTTTTTACATAGAGTTAGAATATAAAAGTGCCGAGCGCAGCGAGGCCGTGCCCGATGCGTGGCGAGCGAAGCGAGCCCGCGAGGGGCCCTCTCAATTTGACTAACCCTATGTCCGCTTGGATGGTGGGGGGGGCTTCTCCTCGACTCACGGCGCAGGCGCCGCTCATCTTCCGACAATTTCCGAAAATCTTCTGGATCCAGACTGCGCATGCGCTGCGCATGCGCAGTAGACTTCGGACACCTAGTGACAGCCGGACACTTGGTGATAGAACACCGGATCACCGTGACCAATGGGAAGACACGACACGCCCACTGTCACCGCACCGACCAATGGCTTATACTAGCCCACATCCATCATGGCGGCGGCAGCGTCTGTTCATCATTTACACCTGATATGTTCATAAAACTCGAATTTCCATTAAAGTTTTCTATTTCTGAATGATTTAGTCTTATTTTATTTCCATTCTTTTTAGTTTTTTTTTAAAAATGCAGAAATTAAAGAAATACATTTTGAGGGAATTGCCCTTTTCCAGGATGGCCGCCTGGAACGCCTCAGGTAGAGATTCATTGTCACTGAAACACCGAATGAACGGCTCATATTCTCTAACAAAGCTAAGAAGGGTCGAAGATTTTAACTTTTTCTTTCTAAATGTATTTTTTATTTTTTTTGTAATGTTTCGGATATAATGGCAGCGAACAGGTAGATTTGCCCGTTTTAAAAATGGCCGCCGCGCTCTCAGAGGCACTCACGGGCAAAGAATAGAGACCGGGGACTTTATTTATTCTCCCACGGACCCCGATGTATCTTCTACATCTCATCTCTGTATTTCCACTTCACGGACCGGCGGAAAATATCCAGATAAAGGAGGACACAGCGGGCGGCAAGGCGCTCTGCCCACATCCAAAATGGCGGCGGCAGCTCGCTCCTCAGGTAAACGTAGACGCCCCGGTTGGCCAATGATGATCAGAGTTGTCATAGCAACGGGCCGGACAGACGGTGGCCGGGGAGAGTGATGATCCGGGGCTGAGAGCCGAACCGGAGAGCGGAGAGAGGCGTCTATGGGGAGCGGCGGAGGAGTCGGGACCCACAAGTAAGAGGAGGGGGAGAGACGCTCAACATTCTACTGCCCTGTATCTGCAATTGTTTTATTCTCAGCACCCCGTCCCTGCAATTACTTTATCATAGCATCCCATGGCTCTACAATTGGTTTATTCTCAGCACCCCGGGACCATAAACATGTTTTCTCTATGGACACGGGGTGCTGAGAACCAACCAATTGCAGGGACACGGGGTGCCGAGAACCAACCAATTGCAGGGACGCGGGGGTGCCGAGAACCAACCAATTGCAGGGACGCGGGGTGCCGAGAACCAACCAATTGCAGGGACGCGGGGTGCCGAGAACCAACCAATTGCAGGGACGCGGGGTGCCGAGAACCAACCAATTGCAGGGACGCGGGGTGCCGAGAACCAACCAATTGCAGGGACGCGGGGTGCCGAGAACCAACCAATTGCAGGGACGCGGGGTGCCGAGAACCAACCAATTGCAGGGACGCGGGGTGCCGAGAACCAACCAATTGCAGGGACGCGGGGTGCCGAGAACCAACCAATTGCAGGGACGCGGGGTGCCGAGAACCAACCAATTGCAGGGACGCGGGGGTGCCGAGAACCAACCAATTGCAGGGACGCGGGGTGCCGAGAACCAACCAATTGCAGGGACGCGGGGTGCCGAGAACCAACCAATTGCAGGGACGCGGGGTGCCGAGAACCAACCAATTGCAGGGACGCGGGGGTGCCGAGAACCAACCAATTGCAGGGACGCGGGGTGCCGAGAACCAACCAATTGCAGGGACGCGGGGTGCCGAGAACCAACCAATTGCAGGGACGCGGGGCGGGGCGAGAACCAACCAATTGGAGGGACGCGGGGCGGGGCGAGAACCAACCAATTGGAGGGACGCGGGGCGGGGCGAGAACCAACCAATTGGAGGGACGCAGGGCGGGGCGAGAACCAACCAATTGGAGGGACGCAGGGCGGGGCGAGAACCAACCAATTGCAGGGACGCGGGGTGCAGAGAACCAACCAATTGGAGGGACGCAGGGGGTGCCGAGAACCAACCAATTGGAGGGACGCAGGGGGGGGGCGAGAACCAACCAATTGGAGGGACGCAGGGGGGGGCGAGAACCAACCAATTGGAGGGACGCGGGGTGCCGGGAACCAACCAACCAATTGGAGGGACGCGGGGTGCCGGGAACCAACCAATTTGGAGGGACGCGGGGTGCCGGGAACCAACCAACCAATTGGAGGGACGCGGGGGTGCTGAGAACCAACCAACCAATTGGAGGGACGCGGGGTGCCGGGAACCAACCAACCAATTGGAGGGACGCGGGGGTGCTGAGAACCAACCAACCAATTGGAGGGACGCGGGGGTGCTGAGAACCAACCAACCAATTGGAGGGACGCGGGGGTGCCGAGAACCAACCAATTGGAGGGACGCGGGGGTGCTGAGAACCAACCAACCAATTGGAGGGACGCAGGGGGGGCGAGAACCAACCAACCAATTGGAGGGACGCGGGGGTGCCGAGAACCAACCAATTGGAGGGACGCGGGGGTGCCGAGAACCAACCAATTGGAGGGACGCGGGGGTGCTGAGAACCAACCAACCAATTGGAGGGACGCAGGGGGGGGCGAGAACCAACCAACCAATTGGAGGGACGCGGGGGGCGAGAACCAACCAATTGGAGGGACGCGGGGGGGGGGGCGAGAACGAACCAACCAACCAATTGGAGGGACGCGGGGGTGCAGAGAACCAACCAACCAATTGGAGGGATGCAGGGGGGGGCGAGAACCAACCAACCAATTGGAGGGATGCAGGGGGGGGGGCGAGAACCAACCAATTGGAGGGATGCGGGGGGGCGAGAACCAACCAACCAATTGGAGGGACGCGGGGGTGCCGAGAACCAACCAACCAATTGGAGGGACGCAGGGGGGGGGCGAGAACCAACCAATTGGAGGGACGCAGGGGGGGGGGACGAGAACAACCAACCAATTGGAGGGACGCAGGGGGGGGGGGGGGCGAGAACCAACCAACCAATTGGAGGGACGCAGGGGGGTGAGAACCAACCAATTGGAGGGACGCAGGGGGGGCGAGAACCAACCAATTGGAGGGACGCAGGGGGGGGGGGCGAGAACCAACCAATTGGAGGGCCGCAGGGGGGTGAGAACCAACCAATTGGAGGGACGCAGGGGGGGGGCGAGAACCAACCAATTGGAGGGACGCAGGGGGGGGGCGAGAACCAACCAATTGGAGGGACGCAGGGGGGGGCGAGAACCAACCAATTGGAGGGACGCAGGGGGGGTGAGAACCAACCAACCAATTGGAGGGACGCGGGGGGTGCCGAGAACCAACCAATTGAAGGGACGCGGGGGTGCCGAGAACAACCAACCAATTGGAGGGACACCCCATGTCACTGCAGTTGGTTTATTCTCCGCACCCTGTGTCCCAGCTGTTGGTTGTTTATTCCTCTGCTCTGTCCAGAATGGAACAATAAAGATTTGTCTGCCCGAAGCCCCCCAAAAAGCTAACCTTGTGATGACATTTAGGGGTGGTGTTGGGGGGACAGTGTTTGGTGTTGGGGGGTGGGGTGTTGGGAGAATGTTGCTCTGTGTTGGGGGCGGTGCTTGGTCTTGGGACGGTGCTTGGTGTTGGGGGGTGGGGTGTTGGGAGAATGTTGCTCTGTGTTGGGGGTGGTGTTGGGGGGTGGGGTGTTGGGAGAATGTTGCTCTGTGGGGGTTGGGGGCGTGTGCTTGGGGGGTGTTGGGGGACGGTGCTTGGTGTTGGGGGGCGGTGCTTGGTGTTGGGGGCGGTGCTTGGTGTGGGGGGGTGGGGTGGCGGTGTTGTTGGTGTTGGTGGACGGTGCTTGGTGTTGGGGGGGGGGGGTGGGGTGTTGGGAGAATGTTGCTCTGTGTTGGGGGTGGGGAGTTGGTGGAGTGGTGGTTGGTGTTGGGGGGGGGGGGGGGGGGTTGGAGACTGATGCTCTGTGTTGGAGTTGGTGGACGGTGCTTGGTTTTGGGGGATGGTGTTGAGGGGATTTGGGAGAATGTTGCTCTGTGTTGTGGGTGGAGTCGGGGGACAGTGCTTGGTATTGGGGGTGGAGTTGGGGGACAGTGCTTGGTATTTGGGGGTGGAGTTGGGGGACGGTGCTCGGTGTTGGGGGTGGAGTTGGAAGGACAGTGCTCTGTTGGGGGGGTGGAGTTGGAAGGACAGTGCTCTGTTGGGGGGGGTGGAGTTGGAAGGACAGTGCTCTGTTGGGGGGGTGGAGTTGGAAGGACAGTGCTCTGTTGGGGGGGGGGTGGAGTTGGAAGGACAGTGCACTGTTGGGGGGGGGGGAGTTGGAAGGACAGTGCTCTGTTGGGGGGGGGGGGGTGGAGTTGGAAGGACAGTGCTCTGTTGGGGGGGGGGTGGAGTTGGAAGGACAGTGCTCTGTTGGGGGGGGGGTGGAGTTGGAAGGACAGTGCTCTGTTGGGGGGGGGTGGAGTTGGAAGGACAGTGCTCTGTTGGGGGGGGGGGTGGAGTTGGAAGGACAGTGCTCTGTTGGCGGGGGGGTGGAGTTGGAAGGACAGTGCTCTGTTGGGGGGGGGTGGAGTTGGAAGGACAGTGCTCTGTTGGCGGGGGGGTGGAGTTGGAAGGACAGTGCTCTGTTGGCGGGGGGGTGGAGTTGGAAGGACAGTGCTCTGTTGGGGGGGGGATTGAGTTGGAAGGACAGTGCTCTGTTGGGGGGGGGATTGAGTTGGAAGGACAGTGCTCTGTTGGGGGGGGGGGGTGGGGAGGGGGGGGGGATTGAGTTGGAAGGACAGTGCTCTGTTGGGGGGGGGGGATTGAGTTGGAAGGACAGTGCTCTGTTGGGGGGGGGGGATTGAGTTGGAAGGACAGTGCTCTGTTGGGGGGGGGATTGAGTTGGAAGGACAGTGCTCTGTTGGGGAGGGGGGGGGATTGAGTTGGAAGGACAGTGCTCTGTTGGGGGGGGGGGGGATTGAGTTGGAAGGACAGTGCTCTGTTGGGGGGGGGGGATTGAGTTGGAAGGACAGTGCTCTGTTGGGGGGGGGGGGGGATTGAGTTGGAAGGACAGTGCTCTGTTGGGGGGGGGGATTGAGTTGGAAGGACAGTGGTGTTGTTGGGGGGGGGGGGGGGGGGGGGTTGGGGGACAGGGGTGGGGGGGGGGGGAGTTGGGGAGTGGTTGGGGGGGGGGATTGAGTTGGAAGGACAGTGCTCTGTTGGGGGGGGGGGATTGATGTGTATTATATATATATATTATTTAGTTGGAAGGACAGTGCTCTGTTGGGGGGGGGGGGGATGAGGAGGAATGGGGAGGACATGTTGGGGGGGGGGGGGAGGAGTTGGGGGGGGAGGGGGAGGACAGTGCTCTGTTGGGGGGGGGGGGGGAGTTGGAAGGACAGTGCTCTGTTGGGGGGGGGGGGAGGGAGGGAAGGACAGTGAACTGCGGGGGGGGGGGGGAGTTGGGGGGGGGGGGGGGGGGAGTGGGGGGGGGGGGTGGGGGGGGGGAGTTGGAGGGACAGTGCTAATGTTGGGGGGGGGGGGGAATTGGGGAAGGAAGGGGGGGGGTGAGGGAAGGGGAGGGAGGGGGGGGGGACAGTGCTCTGTTGGGGGGGGGGGGGAGGGGAGGTTGAGTTGGAAAGGGGAATAGGGGACAGGGCTCTTGTTGGGGGGGGGGGGTTGGAGGGGAATGGGAGGACAGTGCTCTGTTGGGGGGGTGGAGTTGGGAGGGACAAGTGCTCTGTTGGGGGGGGGGGTGGAGTGGGAGGACAGGGTTGGGGGGTGGAATAGTTGGGAGGAGCTGTGATCTGGAGTTGGGGTTGGAGACAGTGCTCTGTTGGGGGGGGGGGTGGAGTTGGGAGGACCAGTTGCTCTTCATGGGGGGGGGGGGGGGTGGAGTTGGGAGGCTTGTGAGTGCTCTTTTGGGGGGGGGGGGGTGGAGTTTGGGAGGACAGTGCTCTTTTGGGGGGGGTATGGAGTTGGGAGGACAGTGCTCTTTTGGCGGGGGTATGGAGTTGGGAGGACAGTGCTCTGTTGGGGGGGGTGGAGTTGGGAGGACAGTGCTCTGTTGGGGGGGGGTGGAGTTGGGAGGACAGTGCTCTGTTGGGGGGGGGGGTGGAGTTGGGAGGACAGTGCTCTGTTGGGGGGGGGGTGGAGTTGGGAGGACAGTGCTCTGTTGGGGGGGGGGGGTGGAGTTGGGAGGACAGTGCTCTGTTGGGGGGGGGGGGTGGAGTTGGGAGGACAGTGCTCTGTTGGGGGGGGGGGGGTGGAGTTGGGAGGACAGCGCTTGTTGGTGGGGGGAGTTGGGAGGACAGCGCTTGTTGGTGGGGGAGTTGGGAGGACAGCGCTTGTTGGTGGGGGAGTTGGGAGGACAGCGCTTGTTGTTGGGGGTGGGGAGTTGGGAGGACAGCGCTTGTTGGTGGGGGGGTGGAGGAGTTGGGAGGACAGTGCTCTTTTGGGGGGGGGTGGAGTTGGGAGGACAGTGCTCTGTTGGGGGGGGGTGGAGTTGGGAGGACAGTGCTCTGTTGGGGGGGGGGGGTGGAGTTGGGAGGACAGTGCTCTGTTGGGGGGGGGTGGAGTTGGGAGGACAGTGCTCTGTTGGGGGGGGGGTGGAGTTGGGAGGACAGTGCTCTGTTGGGGGGGGGGTGGAGTTGGGAGGACAGTGCTCTGTTGGGGGGGGGGGGGGTGGAGTTGGGAGGACAGCGCTTGTTGGTGGGGGAGTTGGGAGGACAGCGCTTGTTGGTGGGGGAGTTGGGAGGACAGCGCTTGTTGGTGGGGGAGTTGGGAGGACAGCGCTTGTTGTTGGGGGTGGGGGAGTTGGGAGGACAGCGCTTGTTGGTGGGGGGGTGGAGTTGGGAGGACAGTGCTCTTTTGGGGGGGGGTGGAGTTGGGAGGACAGTGCTCTTTTGGGGGGGTATGGAGTTGGGAGGACAGTGCTCTGTTGGGGGGGGGGGTGGAGTTGGGAGGACAGTGCTCTGTTGGGGGGGGGGGTGGAGTTGGGAGGACAGTGCTCTGTTGGGGGGGGGGTGGAGTTGGGAGGACAGTGCTCTGTTGGGGAGGGTGGAGTTGGGAGGACAGTGCTCTGTTGGGGGGGGGTGGAGTTGGGAGGACAGTGCTCTGTTGGGGGGGGGGGCGGGGGTGGAGTTGGGAGGACAGCGCTTGTTGGTGGGGGAGTTGGGAGGACAGCGCTTGTTGGTGGGGGTGGGGGAGTTGGGAGGACAGTGCTTGTTGGTGGGGGGGTGGAGTTGGGAGGACAGTGCTCTTTTGGGGGGGTATGGAGTTGGGAGGACAGTGCTCTGTTGGGGGGGGGGGGGGGTGGAGTTGGGAGGACAGTGCTCTGTTGGGGGGGGGTGGAGTTGGGAGGACAGTGCTCTGTTGGGGGGGGGGGTGGAGTTGGGAGGACAGTGCTCTTTTGGGGGGGGGGGTGGAGTTGGGAGGACAGTGCTCTTTTGGGGGGGTATGGAGTTGGGAGGACAGTGCTCTGTTGGGGGGGGGTGGAGTTGGGAGGACAGTGCTCTGTTGGGGGGGGGTTGAGTTGGGAGGACAGTGCTCTGTTGGGGGGGGGTGGAGTTAGGAGGACAGTGCTCTGTTGGGGGGGGGGGTGGAGTTGGGAGGACAGCGCTTGTTGGTGGGGGAGTTGGGAGGACAGCGCTTGTTGGTGGGGGAGTTGGGAGGACAGCGCTTGTTGGTGGGGGAGTTGGGAGGACAGCGCTTGTTGGTGGGGGAGTTGGGAGGACAGCGCTTGGTGGTGGGGGGAGTTGGGAGGACAGCGCTTGTTGGTGGGGGGAGTTGGGAGGACAGCGCTTGTTGTTGGGGGTGGGGGAGTTGGGAGGACAGCGCTTGTTGTTGGGGGTGGGGGAGTTGGCAGGACAGTGTTGGGGGTGAAGTTGTAGGCCGTTGCTTGTTGTTGGTGGTGGAGTTGGGAGGACAGTGTTGGGGGTGAAGTTGGAGGCCGTTGCTTGTTGTTGGGGGTGAAGTTGGAGGCCGTTGCTTGTTGTTGGTGGTGGAGTTGGGAGGACAGTGTTGGGGGTGAAGTTGGAGGCCGTTGCTTGTTGTTGGGGGTGAAGTTGGAGGCCGTTGCTTGTTGTTGGTGGTGGAGTTGGGAGGACAGTGTTGGGGGTGAAGTTGGAGGCCGTTGCTTGTTGTTGGGGGTGAAGTTGGAGGCCGTTGCTTGTTGTTGGTGGTGGAGTTGGGAGGACAGTGTTGGGGGTGAAGTTGGAGGCCGTTGCTTGGTGTTGGGGGTGGAGTTGTGTTCTCTCTGGTCATTAGTAGAAGTGGTGTCTGGGGAATACAGAGACATCAGTAATGGGGGATACAATCCATTAGATGATTAAATCACCCCGACCTCCCCCAGACATCTCATCACACTGAGTGCTCCCCCCCCCCCACACTCATTTCATTCTTTATTTACAGTATTTGATCTTTGCAACAATGTTTCTGCTTTCCTGAATTGTATCTGATCACATGACACCCCCCCCCCTCCTCTCCTCCTCCCTCCATCCCTCCTCCCTCCTCCCTCCTCCTATAGTGTGATCCTGTTACTGAGATGGAAACAAATCTGGATATATTTGTATACATCCAGTGTGTGTGTGTATATATAAATATCTATCTATTCTGTATCCAGTGTCTGTATAAATTGAAACTTATCGGTATACAGATGTCATCTCTTATACAGAGTCTGGACAGATTGGAAGTTTGATGCTATATAAATAATAATGTTGCTGTACCGTGTTTCCAGAGGTTGCCCCGCCTCCTTTTGTAGTGACGATGTGATAGGACGGCAGATATTACCATTGATGACACCATATATAGATTCTTACTAGATAAAGGCTGATGATTAATCTGATAATATTTTGCCTTCTCTAGTCCTAATCAATATGCTAAAGAAAATTTTCAATGAAACCTTTCAGTTTCCGTTACATACCGTATTTTAGACACTGTGATGTCACCACTGGGTCTCTGTGCTTCTCTATGCAATGCAGGCAGATCGTGTTCCGGTGGGGTGCTGTACATAGCTTCCTGCCTCAGTACTCCTTGCAAGAGCACTCAGTCCTGATGCAAGCAGTGGTTTGGCTCTTGAGATAGGAGGATGGAGGAGCGGCTATCTCTAGGCAGGCTGTATCTGCATAGGTAACGCCCCCATGGATGCTGAGCTTTCATGATTGGCCAGGAACAGTTAAGCTGTGGAGGAAAAGTTTTTAGATGCTGGACGTCCTCCAGCCAGGAAATGGGGCGGGGCTCTATCTGACTCGCAGCAGCTTCTAATGCACATGGTGAGAAGCTCACAGTGTGCGGTGATATCGGAGGAAGCCGCTTCAGTCCGGGAGAGGAGCCGCTACACCTATGCAAGACTGAAGGGAGGGATGGAGGACGGGGAGTTTTGATTGGAGGAGATGACATGGCGGGTGTTTTGATTGAAGGAGATGACATGACGGGGAGATTTGATTGGAGGAGATGACATGACGGGGAGATTTGATTGGAGGAGATGACATGGCGGGGAGATTTGATTGGAGGAGATGACATGGCGGGGAGATTTGATTGGAGGAGATGACATGGCGGGGAGATTTGATTGGAGGAGATGACATGGCGGGGAGATTTGATTGGAGGAGATGACATGGCGGGGAGATTTGATTGGAGGAGATGACATGGCGGGGAGATTTGATTGGAGGAGATGACATGGCGGGGAGATTTGATTGGAGGAGATGACATGGCGGGGAGATTTGATTGGAGGAGATGACATGACAGGAGTTTTGATTGGAGGAGAGGACATGACAGGAGTTTTGATTGGAGGAGAGGACATGACAGGAGTTTTGATTGGAGGAGAGGACATGACAGGAGTTTTGATTGGAGGAGAGGACATGACAGGAGTTTTGATTGGAGGAGAGGACATGACGGGACATTCTAATCCCTGGATGAGTTGAGAGAAGTTCCTCAGATCCCTACAGATGAATGTCCCTGTGTGTGTGTGGTCTGTGTAGTCACTGAGTGGAGGGGGATGTGCAGGGCGCACGGGGTGGGGGATTAGCTCAGATGGTAGAGCGCTCGCTTAGCATGCGAGAGGTAGCGGGATCGATGCCCGCATCCTCCAAGTTTTTTTTTTTTTCAGTTTCTTCCTTTTAGAACTTATTTTAGTTTTTTTACATTTTTTTTTTTTTTTTATATTTATTGTAAATCACATTATTTTATACTAAATTGCCGGGGTTGATGAGTTCAGTCTGTTTTCTTAGTTTCACAGTTCCGAGTAATATAGAATAGGGGGGATTCTGTGTGTTGTGGGGGTTGTATTGAATTTACATGTATACCGGATCTAGTAGATCACAGGGGTCGTGGGAGGTCTGGGAATGTGGGGAGGTCTGTAGGTAAGGGGGCCACAGGAGGTCTCTAGGTACGTGGGTCATGGGAGGTCTGTGGTTATGGGAATGTCTTTATGTACGGGGGTCGTGGGAGATCTGTAAGTATGGGGGTTGCGGGAGGTCTGTAGGTATGGGAGCGTCCTTGCTTACGGGGGTTGCGGGAGGTCTGTAGGTGTGGGAGCGTCCTTGCTTACGGGGGTTGCGGGAGGTCTGTAGGTGTGGGAATGTCTTTACATACAGGGGTTGCGGGAGGTCTATGGGTATGTCTTTACGTAAGGAGGTCTGTAGGTATGGGAATGTGGGGTGGTCTCTAGGTATGGGGGTCATGGGAGGTGTGTAGGTATGGGAATGTCTTTACGTACAGGGGTCATGGGAGGTCTCTAGGTATTGGGGGTCACGGGAGGTCTGTAGGTATAGGAATGTGGGGAGGTATGTAGGTATGGGAATGTCTTTACATACAGGGGTTGTGAGAGGTCTATAGGTATGTCTTTACGTAAGGAGGTCTGTAGGTATGGGAATGTGGGGTGGTCTCTAGGTATGGGGGTCATGGGAGGTCTGTAGGTACTGGAATGTCTTTACGTACAGGGGTTGTGAGAGGTCTCTATGTATGGGGGTCACGTGAAGGTCTGTAGGTATGGGAATGTCTTTATGGGGGGTTGCGGGAGGTCTGTAAGTATAGGAACGTGTTTACGTACAGGGGTTGCAGGAGGTCTGTAGGTATGGGAATGACTTTATGTACGGGGGTTGCGGTAGGGGTCTGTAGGTATGGGAATGTGGGGAGGTCTCTAGGTATTGGGGGGTCATGGGAGGTCTGTAGGTATAGGAACGTGTTTACGTACAGAGGTTGCAGGGGGTCTGTAGGTACGGGAATGACTTTACATACAGAGGTTGCAGGAGGTCTGTAGGTATGGGAATGTGGGGAGGTCTCTAGATATTGGGGGTCATGGGAGGTCTGTAGGTACGGGAATGTGGGGAGGTCTCTAGATCTAGGGGGTCATAGGAGGTCTGTAGGTATAGGAACGTGTTTACGTATGGGGGTTGCGGGAGGTCTGTAGGTATGGGAATGTGTGGAGGTCTCTAGGTATTGGGGGTCATGGGAGGTCTGTAGGTGTGGGGAGGTCTCTAGGTATTGGGGGTCATGGGAGGTCTGTAGGTATAGGAACGTGATTACGTACAGGGGTTGCGGGAGGTCTGTAGGTATGGGAATGTGAGGAGGTCTCTAGGTATTGGGGGTCATGGGAGGTCTGTAGGTATGGGAATGTGGGGAGGTCTCTAGCTATTGGGGGTCATGGGAGGTCTGTAGGTACGGGAATGTGGGGAGGTCTCTAGATATAGGGGGTCATAGGAGGTCTGTAGGTATAGGAACATGTTTACGTACGGGGGTTGCGGGAGGTCTGTAGGTATGGGAATGTGAGGAGGTCTCTAGGTATTGGGGGTCATGGGAGGTCTGTAGGTGTGGGGAGGTCTCTAGGTATTGGGGGTCATGGGAGGTCTGTAGGTATAGGAACGTGTTTACGTACAGGGGTTGCGGGAGGTCTGTAGGTATGGGAATGTGAGGAGGTCTCTAGGTATTGGGGGTCTTGGGAGGTCTGTAGGTATGGGAATATGGGGAGGTCTCTAGGTATTGGGGGTCATGAGAGGTCTGTAGGTATAGGAACGTGTTTACTTACGGGGGTTGAGGGAGGTCTGTAGGTATGGGAATGTGAGGAGGTCTCTAGGTATTGGGGGTCATGGGAGGTCTGTAGGTGTGGGGAGGTCTCTGGGTATCGGTGGTCATGGGAGGTCTGTAGGTGTGGGGGGGTCTCTAGGTATTGGGGGTCATGGGAGGTCTGTAGGTATAGGAACGTGTTTACGTACAGGGCTTGCGGGAGGTCTGTAGGTATGGGAATGTGGGGAGGTCTCTAGGTATTGGGGGTCATGGGAGGTCTGTAGGTATGGGAATGTGGGGAGGTCTGTAGGTATTGGGGGTCATGGGAGGTCTGTAGGTATGGGAATGTGGGGAGGTCTCTAGGTATTGGGGGTCATGGGAGGTCTGTAGGTATAGGAACGTGTTTACTTATGGGGGTCATGGGGGGGGGGGGGGGGTGCGTGGGGGGGGGGTGGGGGGGGGTGGGGGGGGGGGGGGGGGGGGGGGGGGCGGGGGGGGGGGGGGGGGGGGTGTCTGGGCGGGGGGGGGGGGGGGGGTGGGGGGGGGCGGGGGGGGGGGGGGGGGGGGGGGGGGGGGGGGGGGGGGGGTGGGGGGGGGGGGGGGGGGCGGGGGGGGGGGGGGGGGGGGGGGTGGGGGGGCGGAGGGGGGGGGGGGTGGGGGGGGGGGGGGGGGGGGGGGGGGGTTGGGTGGGGGGGGGGGGGGGGGGGGGGGGGGGGGGGGGGGGGGGGGGGGGGGGGGGGGGGGGGGGTGGGGGGGGGGTGGTGGGTGGTGGGGGGGGGGGGGGGGGGGGGGGGGGGGGGGGGGGGGGGGGGGGGGGGGGGGGGGGCGGGGGGGTGGGGGGGGGGGGGGGCGGGGGGGGGGGGGGGGGGGGGGGGGGGGGGGGGGGGGGGGGGGGGGGGGGGGGGGGGGGGGGGGGGTGGGGGGGGGGGGGGGGGGGGGGGGGGGGGGGGGGTGGTGGGGGGAGGCGGGGGGTGGGGGGGGGGGGGGGGGGGGGGGGGGGGGGGGGGGGGGGGGGTGGGGGGCGGGGGGTGGGGGGGGGGGCGGGGGGGGCGAGGGGGGGGTGGGGGGGGGGGGGGGGGGGGGTTGGAGGGGGGGGGGGGGGGGGGGGGTGGGGGGGGGGGGGTGGGGGGGGGGGGGGGGTGGGGGGGGGGGGGGGGGGGGGGGGGGGGGGGTGGGGGGGGGGGGGGGGGGGGGTGGGGGGGGGGGGGGGGGGGGGTGGGAGGGGGGGGGGGTGTGGGGGGGGGGGGGGGGGGCGGAGGGGGGGGGGGGGGGGGGCTGGGGGGAGGGGAGTGGGGGGGGGGGCGGGGGTGGGGGGGGGGGGGGGGGTGGGGGGGGGGGTCCGGGGGTGGGGGGGGGCTGGGGGGGGTGGGGGGGGGGGGTTGGGGGGGGGTGGGGGGGGTGGGGGGTGGGGGGGGGTGCCGTGGGGGGGGGGGGGGTGGGGGGGGGGGGGGGGGGGGGGGGGGGTGGGTGGGGGGGGGGGGCGGGGGGGGCGTCGGGGGGGGGTGGGGGGGGTTGGGGGCGAGGGGGAGTAGGTCGGGGTCAGGGGGGGGGGTGAGGTGGGAGGTTGGGGTGGAGGAAGGAGTGGGGGGGGGGGAGGGGGCAGGAGGTGGGGGAGGAGGGGGGTCGGTGGGGAATGGGGGGGGTCTGGGGGGTGGGGGTGGGTCTGTTGGGTGGGTGAGGGGGGGGCGGGGGGTGAGGGGAGGGGGGGGGGGAGGGGTGTGGGTAGGTTGGAGGGTTGAGGCGGGGGGGGGTGGGGGTCTTCTGTGGGGGAGGGGAGGATGAGTGCAGGGGAGGAAGGGGGAGTGGAGGGGGGGTGGGGTGGGGGGGTGGGGAGAAAGGGCTTCGGGGAGGGGGGGAATAGGGGGGGGTGTTGGGAGGGAGGAGGAGGGGGGGGAGGGCGGGGGTAGGCGGGGTCGGGGGAGGGAGAGGTTGGGGGTGCGAGGGAGGGGGGAGGGCGGGGGGTGGCGTGCGGGGACCGGGCCGGGGGGGCCGGGGGGAGGGGGTGGGGTCGGGGTGGGGGGGAGGGGGGGGGGTGAGATGTGTCGAGCCGAGGGTCAGGTCTGTAGGTATGGGAATGTGAGGAGGTCTCTAGGTATTGGGGGTCATGGGAGGTCTGTAGGTGTGGGGAGGTCTCTAGGTATTGGGGGTCATGGAAGGTCTGTAGGTATAGGAACGTGTTTACGTACAGGGGTTGCGGGAGGTCTGTAGGTATGGGAATGTGAGGCGGTCTCTAGGTATTGGGGGTCATGGGAGGTCTGTAGGTATGGGAATGTGGGGGGGTCTCTAGGTATTGGGGGTCATGGGAGGTCCGTAGGTATAGGAACGTGTTTACTTACGGGGGTTGCGGGAGGTCTGTAGGTATGGGAATGTGGGGAGGTCTCTAGGTATTGGGGGTCATGGGAGGTCTGTATGTGTGGGAAAGTCTCTAGGTATCGGGGGTCATGGGAGGTCTGTAGGTGTGGGGAGGTCTCTAGGTATTGGGGGTCATGGGAGGTCTGTAGGTGTGGGGAGGTCTCTAGGTATTGGGGGTCATGGGAGGTCTGTAGGTATGGGAATGTGGGGAGGTCTCTAGGTATTGGGGGTCATGGGAGGTCTGTAGGTATAGGAACGTGTTTACGTACAGGGGTTGCGGGAGGTCTGTAGGTATGGGAATGTGAGGAGGTCTCTAGGTATTGGGGGTCATGGGAGGTCCGTAGGTATAGGAACATGTTTACGTACAGAGGTTGCAGGAGGTCTGTAGGTATGGGTATGTCTTTACGTTCGTTGGTCATGGGAGGTCTGTAGGTATGGAAATGTGAGGAGGTCTGTACATATGGGAGGTGCAGATACGGGGACGGCAGGAGGTCTGTATATATGTGAGCTCAGTATGTCCGTAAGTATCGGAGCATTATCTGCAGATATGAGGCGTTGGTGGTATAGTGGTGAGCATAGCTGCCTTCCAAGCAGTTGACCCGGGTTCGATTCCCGGCCAACGCAGATACATTTTTTATTTTTTTTATTTTATTTTTGTTATTCAAAACTTTCTTTCAATACAATCAGGTGAGACACAAATCTATTTATTGATTGCTTTGTTTCACATTATATCCTCTCCTATAGATCCTCATTGTACCTGCGTGTAGATGTCTGTATTCTGCGGACGCAGCGATCACGGGACGTGTCGCTTCTCATTCATTTAGTACATACATGGCGCAAAATGTTCGGTATTTTTAAACCTAATTTCAAATAATAACAATGTAACAGGAAAACAGAAGGAAGTCGCGGCTCGTTTGAACACTCAGGTGTTCAGTTTGTTGATATCAGTTTTATATCTGACATCTATTCACTAAGGGGAATGTTTGGTAGAATCTCTGGAAGGTTCAGCAGGTCTTCTTCCTCTGATAGACTCATTCAAGGAACGTTGTCAGTCTGTGCTTCGCTCCCCCATACACGAACGCTGTCGGTTGTGGTATGCGCCCCTCCCCCTCCATAGATCTCTGTACAGATGGATTGCTGGCAGTGCTGCACACATGGTTCCTTCGATAGCTCAGCTGGTAGAGCGGAGGACTGTAGTGGAAAACAAGCAGACATCCTTAGGTCGCTGGTTCGATTCCGGCTCGAAGGACAATGGTTTTTTTTTGTTTTTCGCCCAGTAGATCCACTACAGTGTATAGTATTATTGTAGTCCTCTTATTATATACCGTATGCTGTTACTGCTCCTTTATGTTTTATTTTTCTCATTTTAAATATTTACTGTATACAGCAGGTGCGGTGCCTGCGTTCTCCCATCTGTAACATGATTCCGATGTCCGGAGGAGAAAAACAACGATCAAAGTTTTAAGTTCATCACATCGGACTGTCTGGGTGTTTTGTTTCATTCCGGATCGAAATTCGGACGAAGTTTTCATTATTCGAAAACGAATCCGAAATACCGAAACAAAATTTCACTCAGAATTCGTTTTCAAATTGAATCGTATTCAAATCCTTTTTTAATTCGAATTTCTGAAGAGAATAAAATAGAAAATAAAATAAAAGAATATATAATAATAGAGTAAAACCGCATAAAAGAATAGAAAAAAAAAATTGTATAGAAAATAAAAACATAAAATAGAATAAAAAAAAAAAAACAATAGAATAAAATCTTCCTAAATTCAAATCTCTAATAGAATAAAATAGAAAATAATAGAACAGAAAATAAAATAGAATAGAAAAAAAACGATAGAATAGAATATAACTTTTTTCCAAATAGAATAAATTTGAATTGGAAAAGAATAGAAAATTTAAAATAGAAAGGAATAGAAAAAAAACAATAGAATGGTATAAAAAAATAACCATCTCCAAAAATTCGAATTTCGTGTAGAATAAATTTTGAATGGAATGGTGTACCTGTGTGTGTGTGTGTGTGTGTGTGTCAGTATGGATACCGGAGGGTGCAGATCTGCTGGGAGTAAAGATGGCCAAAAAGTTAGAGGGGCATTTAAACTAGGCGATGGGGTGGGGGCGGGGTCCAGAGGTAGAGATAGTAAGCACAGAACATATTCCAGAGGGTAGTATTGGGGCATTAGTGTTAGGTTGACTAAAGCACATAAACCCCAAGGTAAGTATAGTAACAAGTCCTATTTGCAATCTTGGAACACCCAATAAGAGGACAGTATGCGATCGGTCTAAACTACGTGGCTTGTTCATCAATGCCAGGAGCCTGGCGGACAAGATGGGTGAACTAGAGATACTTTTGTACGAGGAGGATTTGGATTTTGTGGGAATTTCAGAGACCTGAAAGATGGGTTTGCTTTAAGAGCATATTAAATAAGGGCATCAGCCAGTGCATCCCATTGGGTAATAAATTTAAAAGAGCAGACAAAAGTCCTGGACGGCTTGGCTCCAATGTAAAAATGCATATAAAAGCAAAAGAGAAGGCCTTCAAAAAAATACAAGGTTGAGGGAATCATCATCAGCATTCAGACTTTATAAAGAATGCAACAAAAAATGTAAGGGTGCAATAAGGACGGCTAAGATAGAACACGAAAGACACATAGCGGAGGAGAGCAAAATAAATCACAAGAAATTCTTTAAGTATGTAAACAGTAAAAAAGGGAGGACAGGCCACATTGACCCCATAAAGAATGACGAAGGACATTTGGTTACAAAGGATGGGGAGATGGTGAAGGTATTGAATGAATTCTCCTTAGTCTTCACGAGGGAATCGGGGGGGGGGGGGGGGGGGGACTTCAGTAACCAAAACTGCAGGGTTTATCCTCAGTACACATCACAGGAAGCACCTCCATGGTTAACAGAGGACAGAATTAAAATTAGACTTGGGAAACTTAACATAGTAATAAATCACAGAGACAAGATGGCTTGCACCCGAGGGTACTTAGGGAACTCAGTCAAGTAATTGCCAGACCATTGTTCCTAATTTTTACTGACAGTCTACTGACTGGAATGGTACCAGCCGATTGGAGGAAAGCCAATGTAGCACCAATATTTAAAAGGGGCCCAAAATGCATCCCTGGGAATTACAGACCAGTTAGCCTAACATCAATAGTATGCAAACTCTTGGAGGGGATAAGGGACTATATGCAAGAATTTTTTTTATAATGAAAATGTTATTAGCAGTAATCGGCATGGATTCATGAAGAAATGTTCTTGCCAAACCAATCTACTAACCTTCTATGCGGAGAGAACTGCCATCTAGATAAAGGAAGGCCCGTAGATGTGGTGTATCTGGATTTTGCACAAGCATTTGACACAGTTCCCCATAAACGTTTACTGTACAAAATAAGGTCTGTTGGCATGGACCATAGGGTGGTGATAAATGGGGAGTACTCGGAATGGTCAGGGGTGGGTAGTGGGGTCCCCCCGGGTTCTGTGCTGGGACCAATCCTGTTTAATTTGTTCATAAACGACCTGGAGGATAGGGATGGGGGAAACAGTTCAATCCCTGTATTTGCGGACGATACTAAGCTAAGCAGGGCAATAACTTCTCCGCAGGCTGTGGAAACCTTTCAAGAAGATCTAAACAAATTAATGTGGTGGCAACTACATGGCAAATGAGGTTTAATGTAGAAAAATTTAAAATAATGCATTTGGGTGGGAAAAAATCTGAATGCAATCTATACACTGGGGGGAGAACCTCTGGGGGAATCTAGGATTGGAAAAGGACCTGGGGGTCCTAGTAGATGATAGCAGCAGCTTGGCATTGCATGCCATTGCTGAGCCTAACAAAGCAAACAGAATATTGGCATTAAAAAGGGGATCAACTCCAGAGATAAAACGATAATTCTCCCGCTCTACAAGACTCTGGTCCAGCCGCACCTGGAGTATGCTGTCCAGTTCTGGGCACCAGTCCTCAGGAAGGATGTACTGGAAATGGAGCGAGTACAAAGAAGGGCAACAAAGCTAATAAAGGGTCTGGAGGATATTAGTTATGAGGAAAGGTTGTGAGCACTGAACTTATTCTCTCTGGAGAAGAGACGCTTGAGAGGGGATATGATTTCAATATACAAATACCGGACTGGTGACCCCACAATAGGGAGAAAACTTTTTTGCGGAAGGGAGTTTAACAAGACATGTGGCCACTCATTTAAAATTAGAAAAAAAGAGGTTTAACCTTTAAACTACGTAGAGGGTTCTTTACTGTAAGAGTGGCAAGGATGTGGAATTCCCTTCCACAGGTGGTGGTCTCAGCAATGAGCATCGATAGTTTCAAGAAACTATTAGATAATCACCTGAACGACCGCAACATACAGGGATATACAATGTAATACTGACATATAATCACACACATAGGTTGGACTTGATGGACTTTTTTTTCAACCTCACCTACTATGTAACTATGAATTCGAATCAATTTGAATAAACAAACCAAATCCAAAAGATTAATATAAAATAAGATAATTTACCGTATAAGCCGAGTTTTTCAGCACATTTTTTATTGTGCTGAAAGTGCACCCCTCAGCTTATACTCGAGTCAAGCACTTTTCTGCAGCAGAAAATGACATTTTTCGACCTGACTTTGGGGCCCCGTATCTCGGGGCCTCTTGGTGCTAGGAACCCTAAATTTGGTGTGCAAACCAAGTGGAACCAACACTACAACATATCCAGTGGGGTTTGGGGTTCCTAGCACTAAGTGACCCAGAGATACGGGGCCCCAAAGTCGGTTCGGAAATGTAATTCTCTGCTGCAGAGCCGCCAGGTTTGGGGGGAGGTCACCACTGGGAGCCGCCAGGTTTGGGGGGAGGTCACCACTGGGAGCCGCCAGGTTTGGGGGGAGGTCGCCACTGGGAGCCGCCAGGTTTGGGGGGAGGTCGCCACTGGGAGCCGCCAGGTTTGGGGGGAGGTCGCCACTGGGAGCCGCCAGGTTTGGGGGGAGGTCGCCACTGGGAGCCGCCAGGTTTGGGGGGAGGTCGCCACTGGGAGCCGCCAGGTTTGGGGGGAGGTCGCCACTGGGAGCCGCCAGGTTTGGGGGGAGGTCACCACTGGTAGCCGCCAGGTTTGGGGGGAGGTCACCACTGGTAGCCGCCAGGTTTGGGGGGAGGTCACCACTGGTAGCCGCCAGGTTTGGGGGGAGGTCACCACTGGTAGCCGCCAGGTTTGGGGGGGGGAGGTCACCACTGGGAGCCGCCAGATTTGGGGCGAGGTCACCACTGGGAGCCGCCAGGTTTGGGGGGGGGGGGTCACCACTGGGAGCCACAGGTTTGGGGGGAGGTCGCCACTGGGAGCCGCCAGGTTTGGGGGGAGGTCGCCACTGGGAGCCGCCAGGTTTGGGGGGAGGTCGCCACTGGGAGCCGCCAGGTTTGGGGGGAGGTCACCACTGGGAGCCGCCAGGTTTGGGGGGAGGTCACCACTGGGAGCCGCCAGGTTTGGGGGGAGGTCACCACTGGGAGCCGCCAGGTTTGGGGGGAGGTCACCACTGGGAGCCGCCAGGTTTGGGGGGAGGTCACCACTGGGAGCCGCCAGGTTTGGGGGGAGGTCACCACTGGGAGCCGCCAGGTTTGGGGGGAGGTCACCACTGGGAGCCGCCAGGTTTGGGGGGGAGGTCACCACTGGGAGCCGCCAGGTTTGGGGGGAGGTCACCACTGGGAGCCGCCATGTTTATTTTCTGGTTTCCTTCATTATTCTCTGAGAAGCTGCCAGTGGAAGTGAAGGGATGAACACGGCTTTCCTATAGCTTTCATAGGCAGTTCTGAAGTCTACTGATCAAAAGCTGAACCCAACGCGTTTCTCCTTCTATAGTTTGTCAGAATTATGGTCATTGTTGGGTATTTTCTGAGTTTGTTCTGATTTATTTTATTTTTTTTTTATTTTTTTTTCATGCGTTGTGCTTTTATCTCATGGCAGGTTTCACTGTATCCTGTAGGTGGCCGGAAATATGACATTGACTAAAGGCTCCTTCACCTATTCCAACGGTGAGGAATATCACGGAGAATGGAGAGAAGGTAATAACCAGCCGCACCCCTGATTGATGGTGACAAAGCTCAGGGCTGGGACCCCCTTTAGTGTTACAATTGATGGATCTGGGTGTTGCTTGCAGTGATGACCACAAGGAGGGCTTTTTGGAATGTGGTGCCCTCTGAAAAGCAATATACGTCCAGACTGCTTTCAGATGACATTTGGTAGGCAGTGAGGAGGCATTATATCGGCTCCTCACCGCCTGATTTAACCCTATAATGTTGCACTACTGCACCGCAATGGCGTGCATTACACGCGGTTACAGTGCAGCCCCGTTGAACTCAGTGGATGAGTCTGACAGGTGCTACAGTTTACCAAAGCTTTCTTTCTAACAGGCGGTTGGGGGGGGGGGGGGGGGGGGGGGGCGGCAAAACGAGCTTTCGAGACACAGTTTTACTCCACCCGCCCAAACTGTAAAATAACAGCTGGACGGAGGTGTACACATGCAAAGCATTGAGGCCTTGGCATTTTTAACTTACCTGTTGTACTCCTCCCCCCCCCCCCCCTACAGAGTTCAGTAAATGTGTGAATCTTTAATGTTCACTGGAGTGCTGGTGACTCTTCTTCCTTGTCTCATGTCTGTCTTGTCCAGAAATATATATATATATATATAATATCCACTTGCTGACCGGGCCTTTTTCTGATACTTGTTTACAAGTGTCAGAAAAATACAATCAGTATTTTTCCTAAAAAATGACTTCGGACCCCCAAACATCATGCATGCATGTGTATATATGTGTGTGTATATATGTGTAATTTTTTTTAGGAAAGGCCCTAAAGAATAAAATGGTGGTCATTGCAATTTTTGTTTTTTTCAAGCGCAGTTTCTTTGGAAAAAATACACTTTAACCACCTCAATACAGTGCACTTACACCCCTTCCTGCCCAGACCAATTTTCAGCTTTCAGCGCTCTCACAGTTTGAATGACAATTACTCATCATGCAACACTGTACCCATATGAAACATCCTTTTTTTCACACAAATAGAGCTTTCTTTTGGTGGTATTTAATCACTAGTGGGTTTTTTTGTTTTTTTTTTGTGCTATAAATGAAAAAAGACCTTAAATTTTGTGAAAGTAAATTGTTTGTCATAAAATTTTGCTAATTTAGTAATTTTTCTTCATAAATTTTGGCCAAAATTGCTACATATCTTTGGTAAAAATAACTCAAATTAGTGTATATTATTTGGTCTTTGTGAAAGTTATAAAGTCTACAAACTATGGTGCCAATCGCTGAAAATTGATCACATCTGATCAGGCCTTCGGTACATCAGGTGAATCTCATTTCTTGAGATACTAACAAGTCAGGAAAGTACAAATACCCCCCCAAGTGACCCCTTTTTAGAAAGTAGACATTCCAAGGTATTAAGTAAGTAGCAGGGTGAGTTTTTTTATTTTTTTGTTTAAAGTGGAGGGCCACCCTGAAAAACAAAACTTGATAAAAATGTTAATACAAATTTAAAATAGAAAAAAAATAAATAATTTTTTTTTTTACTTACCAGAAATGGCTGTTGCTAGGCAGATCGTCCTAATCTGCCTCTTCCTCTGTGCTGTTCTCCTTGCGCCGCCTTCTAGTGAATGGGGCGCGGTGTGTTATGGGAACTATGTCCCACAACACATCGCGTTCCCCATTCACAAAGCGCCGCGCGATGACTCGCGCATGCGCAGTAGGCCGCGCGCATACTCGCGCAATGCGCAGTAGGGAACTACTTACTTACTGAGGATGGCGGCGCTGGGACCGGAGCGCTGAGGGACATCTCGGCCTCCACGACCGACATCGCGGGCGCCCTGGGAGGGTAAGTGTACTTATTAAAAGTCAGCAGCTACTAATATATATATATATATATATATATATATAATTTTTTTTTTTTTTTTTTTTTTACAAAATTGTCATATGATCACATTATTTCTCACACACAGCATATGCATATAACAAATTACACCCCAAAATACATTCTGCTACTCTTCCCAAAGTATGGCGATACCACATGTGTGAGACTTTTTTTTTTTTTTTTTTAACAAGAAAAAAATGTGTGAGACTTTTACACAGCCTGGCCACATATAAAGGACCAACATTGAAGTGGAACCTTCAGGCGTTCTACGAGCATAAATTACATATCTCATTTCTCAACCACCTATTACACTTTTGAAGGCCCTGGAGCACCAGGACAATGGAATTTCCCACAAAATTACCCCATTTTGGAAAGCTAACACCCCAACGTATAATCTATAAGGCATAATGGGTTTTTTGAACGGTTTATTTTTTTTCCAGAAGTTTTTGGAAAATGTGGAAAAAAAAAAAAAAAAATGAAGACAAAAGTTGTCAATTTATAAGATATTTCTACAACATAGCATGTATATAGCAAAAATGACACCCCAAATTACATTCTGCTACTCTTCCCGAGTACGGCGATACCACATGTGTGAGACTTTTACACAGTCTGACCACATACAGAGGCCCAACATTGAAGTAGTACCTTCAGGCGTTCTAGGAGCATAAATTACACATCTCATTTCATTCCTACCTATCCCACGTTTGAAGGTCCTTGAGCACCAGGACAGTGAAAATACCCACAAAATGACCCCATTTTGAAAAGCAAACACCCCAACGTATATTCAGTGAGGCATAGGCTGGAGACAGGTACTCGTTTACTGTGATGGGCTGGTGACGGGTACTCGGTTACTGTGATGGGCTGGTGACAGGTACTCGGTTACTGTGATGGGCTGGTGACAGGCACTCGGTTACTGTGATGGGCTGGTGACAGGTACTCGGTTACTGTGATGGGCTGGTGACAGTTACTCGGTTACTGTGATGGGCTGGTGACAGGCACTCGGTTACTGTGATGGGCTGGTGACAGGCACTCGGTTACTGTGATGGGCTGGTGACAGGCACTCGGTTACTGTGATGGGCTGGTGACAGGCACTCGGTTACTGTGATGGGCTGGTGACAGGTACTCGGTTACTGTGATGGGCTGGTGACAGGTACTCTGTTACTGTGATGGGCTGGTGACAGTTACTCTGTTACTGTGATTGCCTGGTGACAGGCACTCGGTTACTGTGATGGGCTGGTGACAGTTACTCTGTTACTGTGATGGGCTGGTGACAGTTACTCTGTTACTGTGATGGGCTGGTGACAGGCACTCGGTTACTGTGATGGGCTGGTGACAGGCACTCGGTTACTGTGATGGGCTGGTGACAGGCACTCGGTTACTGTGATGGGCTGGTGACAGGTACTCGGTTACTGTGATGGGCTGGTGACAGGTACTCTGTTACTGTGATGGGCTGGTGACAGTTACTCTGTTACTGTGATTGCCTGGTGACAGGCACTCGGTTACTGTGATGGGCTGGTGACAGTTACTCTGTTACTGTGATGGGCTGGTGACAGTTACTCTGTTACTGTGATGGGCTGGTGACAGGCACTCGGTTACTGTGATGGGCTGGTGACAGGCACTCGGTTACTGTGATGGGCTGGTGACAGGCACTCGGTTACTGTGATGGGCTGGTGACAGGTACTCGGTTACTGTGATGGGCTGGTGACAGGTACTCTGTTACTGTGATGGGCTGGTGACAGGCACTCGGTTACTGTGATGGGCTGGTGACAGGTACTCGGTTACTGTGATGGGCTGGTGACAGGTACTCTGTTACTGTGATGGGCTGGTGACAGGTACTCGGTTACTGTGATGGGCTGGTGACAGGCACTCGGTTACTGTGATGGGCTGGTGACAGGCACTCGGTTACTGTGATGGGCTGGTGACAGGTACTCGGTTACTGTGATGGGCTGTGACAGGTACTCGGTTACTGTGATGGGCTGGTGACAGGTACTCTGTTACTGTGAGGGAAAAAAATACCAGGGTTATGGCATCTAGCTGCAGCCATGACCCCGGTATTCAAAGTCATGACGTATTTTCCCAGTTAGGCGGTCGGCAAGTGGTTCCTACTATCCAATCCATTTTATAGCATGGAAAGTTATGGTTATGTAGTTATTCAATGTGGAACTAAACCCATCAGTTTAGATATTCCCCAAAACGGTTACATTCAAGGCACGCCATGAATCATAGTTGTTACAGTTGCTTGTGCTTCCTTCTGAACTGTCAAGCCATCAAACAGCTGGTGTCCTAACTGATCCCATGTGCAGCACCTGCAGATAAAACAAGGGCTAAGATTGCAGCTTCCTTATGTAAAGGACGGGAGGGTTTAGTTCCCCTTTAATGCAAAAAATTAATATGACCAACAATGTGTGACCAGACTTTTCCTTCTTTCTCTCTCTCTCCAGGTAGAAGACACGGATTGGGCCAGCTGTTATTTTCCGATGGATCCGCCTACGTCGGTCTGTTTGAAAATGGGCTTTTTAAGGGGTATGGGGTTTTATCCTTCCCGGACGGCTCAAGGTGAGAAAAACTCCTTAAGAAAGCAGCAAAACATAATCTGTGTGTGACGGGTTAGCGATGTTCTAAATCGGGGATCTCCAGTACCCCATCATTGGTGTCAGTGGGAGGAATGGTTGCCCCATCATTGGTGTCAGTGGGAGGAATGGTGCCCCATCATTGGTGTCAGTGGGAGGAATGGTGCCCCATCATTGGGAGTCAGTGGGAGGAATGGTTGCCCCATCATTGGTGTCAGTGGGAGGAATGGTGCCCCATCATTGGGGTCAGTGGGAGGAATGGTTGCCCCATCATTGGGGTCAGTGGGAGGAATGGTTGCCCCATCATTGGGAGTCAGTGGGAGGAATGGTTGCCCCATCATTGGGGGTCAGTGGGAGGAATGGTTGCCCCATCATTGGGGGTCAGTGGGAGGAATGGTTGCCCCATCATTGGGAGTCAGTGGGAGGAATGGTTGCCCCATCATTGGGGGTCAGTGGGAGGAATGGTTGCCCCATCATTGGGGGTCAGTGGGAGGAATGGTTGCCCCATCATTGGGGGTCAGTGGGAGGAATGTTCGCAAAACGCCCATTAACATGTTGTGCAGCATGAGAAAGCGAAAATACGTTTCCACGAAATTTCGTAAACTCATACGTAAAAATACGTGCAAATTCAACAAAAGAAGGTCTGAAAACGTAGATGCTCAAACAGGAGTAATTGTCTTATTGTGTATACCTCTACCCCAGGATCTTATTAGTTGTATTATTGTATATGCACCTTTTGACCTTCGTTTTCATCTAAGATTATGCCTGCATATTGTGTACCAATCAGATATGAAGGGGAATTCATTCAAGGGAAATTCCATGGCGTTGGAGTCTTTACTCGCCACGACAACATGAAGTTTGAGGGGGAATTTAAAGGCGGCCGGGTAGAAGGATATGGTAAGTGGAATGTTTTTGCTCAGATCGAATGATTTGATTATGAAAACCAAAACTTCCCTGAAATTGTTCAGATCAGATTGGGGGGAAATTTCGCTTAGAAAACATTGTAACTTTAGAATAGTTCAACGAAATGAGTTCAGTTGTGTAGATCAACACCACGTCCCAAACTACTATAGAGAAAACATTTTGAAGGAAAAAGAATGGGATTTTAGAAGGGTGTTGCAACCTTCCATCAGAATGATTTGCCAATACACTGGCATTCCTAAAAATATGTCTTTATTAAAATTTCGTTAAAATAATTTTCTGGAGAATTCCCTAAAAACATGAAAAGATTCTGCAGGCCATATTCAATATTGCCCTCCCCTATATACACACATAGACATTGGAGGTGAGTATAGTATCACGTATATCAGCAAAAAGAGGGGGGGAGGGCTGCCTTGTCCCGACGTGTTTCGCTCTGTAGGCTTCCTCAGGGGGTGCAGCAGAGTATGGTTGAATGGACATTAACCACTTGCCCACTAGGCACTTAAACCCCCTTCCTGCCCAGACCAATTTTCAGCTTTCGGTGCTCTCACACTTTGAATGACAATTACTCAGTCATACAACACTGTACCCAAATTACATTTTTGTCCTTTTTTTCACACAAATTGAGCTTTGTTTTGGTGGTATTTAATCACTGCTGGGTTTTATATTTCTTGCGTTATGAATCAAAAAAGACTGAAAATTCTGTAAAAAAATAAATAAATAAAAATTCTTTGTTTCTGTTAAAATTGGCAGAGTGTTGGCAGAGTATTGGCACTGAGCAGGGGAGAGATTGCAGCAGCGCTGTGGGCTGGATATGTAGTGCCCACAGCGCTGCTGCAATCTCTCCCCCTCTGGCCCTCACACTGTACCGATCGGTACAGAGAGGGGAGGGAGGAACCGGCATCATGACGTGACACCGGTTTGTTTACAAGTGATCGTTTCCGTCGTTTGACGGATCGATCACGTGGTAAACTGCCGCTATCAGCGGCTATTTAACCCAGCAGTCACGGATGTTACTGGGTGCACGCCCCAGGGGGTGCGCAGGAGCAAGATTCTGGGAGGACATCCATGGATGTCCACCCAGAAAAACCCTGGTTAAACCACTTAAGGACCAAGCCTATATTTTTTTTTTTTTTTTTTTTTTTTTTTTTTTTACACTTGGTAAAATAAAATCAGTTTTTTTTTTTTTTTTTTTGCTCGAAAATTACTTGGAACCCCCAAACATTTTATTTTTATACATTTAGATTTTTATATATATATATATATATATATATAGATCTTATATATATATATCTGTGTGTCTGTGTGTGTGTGTGTGTGTCTGTGTGTGTGTGTGTGTGTATATATATCTGTGTGTATATGTATGTGATATCATTTTTTTTTTCAGACACCCTAGAGCAGATCTCTCTCTTCCCCAACACATAGTCCTACCTTCCACCATCACTCTTCCCCAACACATCTCTCTCTCTCTCTCCAGGCCTGGTTAGGCCCACTAACTAAAATGGAGGAGAAATGGATACAATGTATCTTTTTTTTTTTTTTTTTTTTTCTTCCTTACAAAGGATAAATAGTACCGAGTCGGTCTTACCGGCTCTCGATCGTTACTCCGAGACAAGAGCTATGTTGGGGGCGCACTCCCAGCACAAACACATGTGGCACAGCGGAAGAAAGCCTGACCTTGTCAATCATATACCGTATATACTCGAGTATAAGCCGACCCGAATATAAGCTGAGGCACCTAATTTTACCACAAAAAAATGGGAAATCTTATTGACTCGAGTATAAGCCTAGGGTGAGCAATGCGCAGCTACTGTAAGTGGAAAAGAGGGTCAACAATGCCCATTTGCAGCCTCACTGTGCCCATTTGCAGCCATAGGTCCCCCAAACTTCAAACTTGGTAGTTTTCCCAGATGCCCCCTAGCTGCAACCAAAATCTGGAGTCTCTGGACCCAAAGGGTCCCGAAATGACATTGCTGCAGATGGACACAATTGACCGATATCTCGGGGCCAAACCCAAACTGCGCAAACCCAGTGGAACTAGCACTACAACATATCCAAAGTTGGGGTTCCTAGCACCAAGTGGCCCCGAGATTCGGGGCCCCAAAGTCGGGTCGGAAAATGTCATTCTCTGCTGCAGAAAGGTGCTTGACTCCAGTATAAGCCGAGGGGGGACAAAAAAAGTGCTCAAATACTCGGCTTATACTCGAGTATATACGGTAATTGCCCCTTCTCCCTGCTCTGGCGTCCCTTTTTAACTGGTCTATTTTATATGCCCAGGGGGCGGAAAGGTCTGAATGTTTATATGATTGGGTGTCACAGTGGTCACACGGTGGGGAAGCCGGTCCCACCAGCTCCCTATCATTTAGGAAAAGACCAAGAGCTGTCTTTGATAGTAAAGTCTGTGCTGGGAGCGTGCAGTGTGTGCACTCTTGGCACAAAAACTTCGGCCACCCATAGACGCATGTGTGTGGCATGTGGGTATTAAAGCCCTACCCTCTTTGCCACCACACAATTGTGTTACTAAAGTCCATGTGCAAAGTCCATAGAGAAAAGTGTGTTGAAATAATGATCAAACACCCAACGGTGTGACACCCATTTGATCACCATTTCAACACACCTTTTCTCTATGACCTTTGCACATGGACTTTAGTTTTATATGAATTTTTGCAGGGAACTTCACTTCTTCATACCACACCGTTATATATGCCTGAGACTCATCTTCAGCCTATATATCTTTTCTGTTATGCACAATTGATGGCACTTATTGCACTTTAATTAGTATTTGTGATTTTTCAATTGCATATTTTTTCATTAACCACATACACTGTGTAATATACAGATTGCACTTTATTCATTATGGCGCTGCACTTTATTTTTATATTTTGTTATTGTGCCTGGTGTCTGGTTATAGTGCACAGCTGCTGTTTATTTTATGTTTCTAGCGCAGGTATATTTTTCACACTATTAATTGGTGCTTCAGGCTAGGTGGTCAGCGGGAGAGGAATAGTGTCTCATCACTGGTATCAGTGGGAGGAATGGTGTCCCATCACTGGTATCAGTGGGAGGAATGGGGCCCCATCACTGGTATCAGTGGGGAGGAATGGTGTCCCATCACTGGTATCGGTGGGAGGAATGGTGTCCCATCACTGGTATCGGTGGGAGGAATGGTGCCCCATCGCTGGTATCGGTGGGAGGAATGGTGCCCCATCAGTGGTATCAGTGGGAGGCATGGTGCCCCATCACTGGTATCAGTGGGAGGAGGTGTGGTGGTGTGGTGGGAGGAATGGTGCCCCATCACTGGTATCGGTGGGAGGAATGGTGTCCCATCACTGGTGTCAGTGGGAGGAATGGTGCCCCATCGCTGGTGTCGGTGGGAGGAATGGGGCCCCATCGCTGGTACGGTTGGGAGGAATCGCTGGTGGGTGGGAGGAATGGGCCTCCATCGCTGGTGTCGGTGGGAGGAAAGGAATGGGCCCATCACGGTGGTGTCGCTGGTGGGGGAGGAATGGTGCCCCATCACTGGTATCCCCATCGGTGGTGTCGGTGGGAGAATGGGCCCCATGCTGGTGTCCCCCATCACTGGGGCCCCATCGCTCGGTGGGAGGCATGGGTGCCCCATCGCTGGTGTCGGTGGGAGGAATCGGGTGGGAGGAATGGGGCCCCATCGCTGGTGTCGGTGGGAGGAATGATTGTGGATGCCCCATCGCTGGTGTCGGTGGGAGGAATGGTGCCCCGTCGCTGGTGTCGGTGGGGGAGGAATGGTGCCCCATCGCTGGTGTCGGTGGGAGGAATGGTGCCCCATCGCTGGTGTCGGTGGGAGGAATGGTGCCCCATCACTGGTATCGGTGGGAGGAATGGTGCCCCATCGCTGGTGTCGGTGGGAGGAATGGTGCCCCATCGCTGGTGTCGGTGGGAGGAATGGTGCCCCATCGCTGGTGTCGGTGGGAGGAGTAGTACCAGGGCCAGATAAAAGGAAGCAAAGGGCCACATCTGGCCTGTGGGCTGCAGTTTAGGTGAAGAACAAATCATTAAAATGTGTTTTTCACTGAAGAGAACCTCTCACTTATTCTTCTTCTCATGATATGTTCTGTTAGTTATTTGGGTCAGTGATGGATTTATTGTATTTAAGTGACTATCTATGGTATCCAAACATATTTTAAACCATGTGATTTTATTTGCTAATCATGGAGAAACGTTCGACTAAAGCCAGAGTTAAACCCTGAGTGAGATTTGCTTTCCACTTTCACAGGCCTGCTAACCTTTCCTGACGGTTCCCATGGGATCCCAAGAAACGAAGGTCTCTTTGAGAACAACAAACTGGTGAAGATGGAGAAATGTCAAGCGGTGATCCAGAGGGCCATAAGTGCCTCCAAAGCCTCCTGCTGCCTGGCGGTCAACCAAATCTGACGGGACCACGTCACCCCGACTAGACAGTCTCTTCTCACATCCTACAAGTGCACTCACTTTATTTTCTCTTTTCTTTTACGTGTTTACACTGCTTGCTGGTAAAAGCAGACTAAGCGACTGCTGTTTTCAGGAGCTCCTCTTCTTGTTCCATGCTTTTCTAGCTTGGCGCCCCCTATAGGTAAGATGAGGTTAGAGCCGGGGGAACGAGGGCTTCTGACCTTGTGTTGCTGCTGACACTTCCAAGTTCAGTAGAACTTACACAGTGCCTCCCTAGAAAGAGAAGACCACCTCTGCTTCAATGTTCTGGAAGCAATAGATGAGATATTGGGGGTAGCTGCTGACTACTAGAATTCTCCCCATATAATGTATGTTTTTGCACTATTTTATTTAACTGATTGCAGAAAGTTTGGGTTTAATCATCCCTTTTATTGGCTAAGTGTGCTCAAACAGCGAAGAAAATAAGAATCAGCACAAGGGACATTCATTCTCTTCAGTGAGATGTGTCCCTATTTAGCAGAAGTCTTCCTCCTCCGATGACCCCCCCCCCCCCCCCCCCCCCCCCCACCCCCCCCCCCCCCCCCCCCCACCCCCCCCACCACCCCCCCCCCCCCCCGTTCTTTCTGCTCACCTGTACATCTCAAACCCACCCTGCTCACCTTTTGGACCCCAACGCGCCGCAACCGTCTGCACCTCGCAACCCATTCTGCTGACCTCTGCGCCCCAATCCTGCATCGCTTACCTTTGGACCCCCCAAACCCCACTATTCTCTGCACCCTAAAACCTTCTGCTGACCTCTGCACCTCAACCCACCCCTTCCTTACCTCTATGCCCCTTCTCTCATCTTAGACCCCTCTCTTGGCTCCCCATTCCCACCTTGCTTACCTTTGGACCCCAACCCCCCCCCCCCCCCCTGTTCTTACCTCTGTTCCTGATGTTTCACATCAGGCCCCCTCTTTGCTCACCTTTGTGCCCTACTCTAGCTTCTAACCTATGCACCCCAACCCTTCCTCTATTCCTTACCTCTGTGCCCCCGCTCTCCCCTCCGATTTCCCCCCCTCCCCCACCCACTTTCTGCACACCTCCACATTCCAAACCTCCTTCTTGCCTCACCTTTGCACCCCAGTTCTGCCTTGCTTACCTTTGCACCCCCAACCCTCACTATTATCTGCACCCTAAAACCCCTTTTGCTCACCTCTGCACCTCACGCCCCCCCAACCCACCCACCCCCTTCCTTACCTCGATGTCCCTTCTCTCATCTCAGACCCCCCTCTTGGCTCCCCAATCCGACCTTGGTTACCTTTGTACCCCAACCCTCACTATTATCTGCACCCTAAAAACCCTTCTGCTCACTTCTGCGCCCCAATCCTGCATCGCTTATTTTTTTGGACCCCAAACCCCACTATTCTCTGCACCCTAAAACCTTCTGCTCACCTCAAACCCCCAGCCAACCCACCCACCCCCTTCCTTACCTCTATGCCCCTTCACTCATCTCAGACCCTCCTCTTGGCTCCCCAATCCCGCCCTGGTTACCTTTGGCCCCCCCCCCGTTCTTACCTCTGTTCCTTATGTTTCACATCGGCCCCCCCTCTTGGCTCACCTTTGTGCCCCACTCTCGCTGTTAACCTATGCACCCCAACCCTGCCTCTATTCCTTACCTCTGTGCCCCTTCTCTTGCCTCAGATTCCCCCCTCCCCTACCCACTCTCTGCTCACCTCCACATTCCAAACCTTCTTGCCTCACCTTTGCACCCCAGTACTGCCTTGCTTACCTTTGTACCCCAACCCTCATTATCTGCACCCTAAAACCCCTTTCTGCTCACCTCTGCACCCCAACCACCACCCCCCCACTTTCTTACCTCTGTGCCCCTTTTCCCCCCTTTGGACCCCCTACTCTGCTCACTCCCACACCCCAAAAACCCCTCTTGGCTCAGCTTTGCACCCCACTCTCGCCTCGACTAACCTCTGCACCCCAACCCTCTTCTCCCCTCTAAACCTTCCACACCCTGCTTTCCTCTTTGCTCACCAGAGCCTCAGGACTGTTACTCTGTAACAGTGTTTCTCAACTCCAGTCCTCAAGGTGCCCCAACAGGTCATGTTTTCCGGCTTTCCACTATTTTGCACAGGTGATTTGATCAGTGTCACTGCCTTAGTCATTACCACAGCCGTTTCATCTGAGGAAAATCCTGAAAACATGATTTGTTGGGGCGCCTTGAGGACTGGAGTTGAGAAACACTGCTCTGTAAGAATTCATGAAGACCGTGAGCGGTGCTGGTCTAAGGAGGAGCCAAATGGCGAGCATGGCCCTACTAGTGAACTACAAGTGGCTGGGTACGTGCAGCTGCAACCATTGCGAAGACTTTTAAATAAACAATAGAGGGCGATTAGCAGCATCAGAACCCTGGGCACATACAGTGGGAAATACAGGGCACATGCCCTGGGTGTGCGATGCCCCCTTCCGCACATGTCCACCCTATAAATGGACAGGTAGATGTTTGAAAGGTCTACCCCTCCATTTAACAGAAGCTGTACTCCTGGCTTCTCTGACTGGAGGAACGGGGTGGAAGGTGTTGGCATAGTCGGCCACTCTTGATAAGTGCTTATAGAGTTCCCTCAGCTCTATTAACCCCCAATTTGCTTGTGGTGGTGGGCATTAGAAGAGGACGATTTCTGCTAAACGAGGACACAGCAGCACAAGGGACACATCTCATTGAAGTAGGTAATGTCCCTTGTGCTTATTATTATTTGTATTATTATTATTTTTTATTATTTATTATTATTATTATTATTTATTATTTTATTATTATTTTTAGGAAATTTTAAACTTTAAATTTCCAAAGATGAAAGGTTTTCGATATAAACTAGATCTCTTCGTCAGGCTTTTTTTATTTTTTATACATTTTGTATAAATCCAGACGAAGGGGATCCAAGTTATCCCGACATCATTAAACAACGCAAGTTGTCCAATAAAGGGAATGACTTGAGCTCCAGATTTTCTCCATTAATCAATATGATATGGTACGACAATACTACTGCTATTTATCTGATTGCATAGAGAATGTACCAAGCTTTCTGTACAATGCCAAAACCCAACCCATAGGAGAAAGGGACTCGTATTCATGATAGAAACGAAGGTAAACGTAGAAGGGATAAAAGATAATTTTGTATTTCCTTTGCTCTTTTGTATAGCGCTGAACCATTTTCTGCAGTTTTACATTAAACAGGTCATGGTAGTCCTTGTTGCCAGAGGAGCTTACATTCCAACGTCCGTATTGCTCACACACAGTAGAGTCCGATTGGATTGAAGCCAGTGGATTCACCTACCAGTATCAGCTACTCGCATATAACACACACAAGCAGACGCAAAACATACAAACTCTATGCAGATATCGTCCTTTTTGTGGGTATCAAATCCATCTGGGCAGCACAGTGGCTTAGTGGTTGGATCTTCTGTCTTGCAGCACTGGGGTCCCTGATTTGAATCCCGGTTTAGGACATTATCTGTCCGTAATTAAAATGGAAAAAAAAAAAAATGCCTAAATGAAATGGGCTAAATAATTTGCTACAGTGGAAACTCGGATAATGAGTTCCAGTGCCACTGCATGATGTACAGCATGTGGTCAGAGGTGCGGGGGGCATCGGAGACTCTCGGGAACGGAGCGTCTCCGAGCGTCACCGGTGCCCCCCGCACCTCTGACCACATGCTGTACTGCACACCCTAGAGCAGTGATGGTGAACCTTGGGACCCCAGATGTTTTGGAACTACATTTCCCATGGTGCTCAACTACACTGCTCAACTCAACTACACTGGGGTGCCAAGGTTCGCCATCATTGCCCAAGAGCCTTGAATCCTGCTTGTCTTGCAAGACAACGCTCGCAAATCGAGTCAGAATTTCAAAAAATAAATTGCTCGTATTGCGAAACGCTCATAAGCCGCGTTACTCGCAATCCGAGGTATTACTGTAGAATTATAGAGCTCTAAAAATCAGCACACAAATATGCATATTTAAATTGTTCACAATGATAATTATCAATGCCAAAATCAAGTGCATCCCATATATCAACTTGTTTCGTGAACGTATAACGACGGTGGGCGGTCGGAAGTGGTTAACAGTAGTCAATGTTGATTGAAAGAGTGAAGTTCCGCTTTAAGGATATAAATGTAAAGTAATATACCCCAATAATAAAAGGGGGACAAACTATTTTAAAATACAGTACTATAATAGATAACAGGAGCCCCTACGTACAGTTCAGTAAATGGAAATGATATATAATTCAAAGACTTCAAAATTGTAACAAGCCAATGGGTTTCTGCCCAGGGAGCTTTGGAAGGGGGCGAATGCCCCCCCCCCCCCACAAAAAAAAGACCAGGGCAACCAGGGCAACCAAGGGACCACAGCCAGTAGCACATAGAGATGAGAGGGACCCATAGTACCACCAACTTTAGATAAACCTATAATGTAACAAAACAAAAAAAAATAGCAAAAATTATAAATAGAAAAGTGCCCCCATAAGCCCTAAAAAGAGGAAAGAATAGACGTGTGAATTTATAGCCAGAATGTTGGAAAGTGTATAAGGTGAAGTGACAATTGTATTGCATCCATATATTGTTCCATTTATACTGTTTCTCCCTATCTGCATGGGGTTTGCATGTCCTTCCTGTGCTTGCGGGGGGGTTTCCTCCATTATCCTCCAACTCCAAAAGTGTGCTGGTAGGTAATTGGCTCCTGTGTAAACTTGCCCTAGTATGAATATAAGATAAGGACATTAGATTGTAAGCTCCTCAGGGACTGATGTGACCGTACAATATGTAAATTGTTGGCACTATTCACAATATTAATTCATTCACTCTGAAAAACAGGTGCTAACCACTTACCTATTATGTTGCTGTATTGTGTCCTGCCTCCCAGTATAACCTCCATATGGTCTTTGGAAGCAGCAAATGTTCAGGTTGTCATATCCTTTATAAGGCTTCTGAGATGCTTTTTTTTGTGTTGCATTTACTTTGACTTGTACGGGTAGAAAAGCAGCTCAGATACAGCCAAATTGCTTGCTGTATCACACATCACATTTCTCATTCTAACTGCTTCATATACAGAAGCAGCAACCCCCCCCCCCCCTCCCGGGTAGGAATAAGCTCTGATTTATTTAGCAAAACACTTGCCTTGATCTTCTTCAAAGTGTATCTAAAGCCATTTTTTTTTGTTTTTCATGTTGAATAGAGTAGGTAGGTTTTTTGTTTTTTTTTTGCCTTCTGTATCCCATTCAAGAGATTTCCATTCAGTTCCTTGTCCTGTGGACACAACAGGAAGTGAGAGGGAACCTCCGCAAAGGAAGAGACCTGAAAAAGTGGTTGGAGAATCTATAAAAGGCCTTCAACATTACCAAACAAGTCCAGTTGAATGTGACTATTACTAGCTATGTCTCATTGGAACTGAAGAAGTGGCTTGTAGAAGCTATGAAATGTCTTCACCATTGCAGAACAAGTCCAGGTTAATGTGACTACTACTACTGGGGCGGCCATGGGGGAAACTGGTGACCCTGGGGCGGCCATGGGGGAAACTGGTGACCCTGGGGCGGCCATGGGGGAAACTGGTGACCCTGGGGCGGCCATGGGGGAAACTGGTGACCCTGGGGCGGCCATGGGGGAAACTGGTGCCCCTGGGGCGGCCATGGGGGAAACTGGTGCCCCTGGGGCGGCCATGGGGGAAACTGGTGCCCCTGGGGCGGCCATGGGGGAAACTGGTGACTCTCGGCTGCCACTGCCACCCTTGGTCATCAAAATCCCTTTCTTTCTTTGTCTAAAACAAACAAAAAAAAGTTTTGGCTTCAGATACACTTTCAGGGCTTATGCATATGGCCACCTGGGGCTGTACAATGTAAAGTTTTGGTGTCTCCCTCCCACCCCGCCAGCTGCCCCATAGACTTAGCCATATGCAGTTGTATGCGGGATTATGCTGGTGCTTGCGGAAACACGCCCATGCATACAGATGTAAGATCTAAATGCATGCAGTCTGCATTCAGGGTTTTATGTCTGTATGCTTTATTCAAATACCTGCACGTACTTTCATGTACACCTATTCATGTCTATGGGGTGGCTGTTCACAGCACCTGCACCCCCAGGTGGGAAAATGCACCTGAATTTTACACTGTACAGCCCCAGGCAGCCAACTATATGACTCCCCCAGTCTGTCTGCTGTCATGATTGAGTCAAGACAGGGTGTTTTCTGTGTTCACAGAGCTGAGAACATTCCGTAGACCCAACTTTATTTATACTATGTAGACGGTAAATATACTCCATTAACATTAGTCTGCTTGCACTCCTGGTGAGGTCAATGTCAGCAGACTATAAAGCACGGGTTAGCCCATAGTAGAAGCTCACATACTATACACCTAGAAATGATATGAAACCATTTCACTATAATGTCATCTATGTTAGACAGTCTGAATGTATCTGTCTCTGATGATCACCGGTATCGTCATACACTGATAGAATGTTACTCGTAGATCTGACTGTTGTTTGTGCACCGTGATAGGACAAGTTCACCGTACCGGAAAAGTTGGCATTTTATGAGCTTGCACCTTCAGATTTCATGGAATGATATTCCCATGTGTGTATATAATGTTATTTAAGGCAGATCTGCCACTTTGAAAATACTCTATGTCTACAAATTTGATGCAAGCTATAACATGGCTATGGATGGTTGACCTGATGGTCTCCTGAGCCTCTGGCCTATGGTGTCCACTTTGGAGAACCCTCCCATATTCTTCTGTTGTCCATCAGGTTTCTTTTGGCTTTCTTCCTCCTTGCAAACCCTTCTACTCCCTCTTATCAGCCTTAAAGAGAATCTGTCACTTTGACCATCCAGTTCTAATAAAGCCAACCCTCAACACTCCCATTATCCAGATGATACTGTCTAAGCTGTGAGTCCTAGGCCCATTTCCCATGGGCAATACGGTCAGTTTGAGGTGGACTTGATCAGATGGTCCATGCAGTCCTATGGACAGGCGTGTGTAAAAGGACATGTGTCTTTGTTTTACAAAAGCTGTATCCTTGAGCTCCAATCAATGACTTTTCCCAGGCTGAGATGATGTCATCAGTCTGTTGCAGGCAGGAGGAACCAATTCCCCAAATCCCAGAACCTCCATCTTAGGATGCTCCATGCTCATCACTCTCCCAAGCTGGGATCCAGATCCTCCAAACTTTACAAAAAAAAAAAAGCAGTCCTGGGCCATCCTCCAAATGTAGTCACTGCTCTTCAGAAATTCTCCAAAATCTTGTCTAGTCTGTTTCAACCAGAGTTCCATGGAGCCCTATGGCTCGCTGCCGTCACCCACTGCCTGACCCGCCACCACGATGGGGTAAGTGCCGGGATGACGGCGGGGCAGGGGCACAGTTGGCTGCATTTGCTGGGCACAGTTGGCTGCATTTGATGTTTTTGTTTCAGAATTTTTTAGTTTGTTTGCGCCTCCCTAAAAAGCAGCCGCCACTGCTTCCCACTGACCACCAATGTAAGTAACATTCTTCCCACTGACCACCAATGTAAGTAACATTCTTCCCACTGACCACCAATGTAAGTAACATTCTTCCCACTGATCACCAATGTAAGTAACATTCTTCCCACTGACCACCAATGTAAGGAACATTCTTCCCACTGATCACCAATGTAAGGAGCATTCTTCTCACTGATCACCAATGTAAGGACATTCTTCCCACTGATCACCAATGTAAGGAACATTCTTCTCACTGATCACCAATGTAAGGAACATTCTTCTCACTGATCACCAATGTAAGGAACATTCTTCTCACTGATCACCAATGTAAGGAACATTCTTCTCACTGACTACCAATGTAAGGAACATTCTTCCCACTGATCACCAATGTAAGTAACATTCTTCCCACTGACCACCAATGTAAGGAACATTCTTCCCACTGATCACCAATGTAAGGAGCATTCTTCCCACTGATCACCAATGTAAGGAACATTCTTCCCACTGATCACCAATGTAAGGAACATTCTTCTCACTGATCACCAATGTAAGGAACATTCTTCTCACTGACTACCAATGTAAGGGGCATTCTTCCCACTGATCACCAATGTAAGGAACATTCTTCCCACTGATCACCAATGTAAGGAACATTCTTCCCGCTGATCACCAATGTAAGGAACATTCTTCCCGCTGATCACCAATGTAAGGAACATTCTTCCCGCTGATCACCAATGTAAGGAACGTTCTTCCCGCTGATCACCAATGTAAGGAACGTTCTTCCCGCTGATCACCAATGTAAGGAACATTCTTCCCGCTGATCACCAATGTAAGGAACATTCTTCTCGCTGATCACCAATGTAAGGAACATTCTTCTCACTGATCACCAATGTAAGGAACATTCTTCCCACTGATCACCAATGTAAGGAACATTCTTCTCGCTGATCACCAATGTAAGGAACGTTCTTCTCGCTGATCACCAATGTAAGGAACGTTCTTCTCGCTGATCACCAATGTAAGGAACGTTCTTCTCGCTGATCATCAATGTAAGGAACGTTCTTCTCGCTGATCACCAATGTAAGGAACGTTCTTCCCGCTGATCACCAATGTAAGGAACATTCTTCCCACTGATCACCAATGTAAGGAACGTTCTTCCCACTGATCACCAATGTAAGGAACGTTCTTCCCAATGATCACCAATGTAAGGAACGTTCTTCCCAATGATCACCAATGTAAGGAACATTCTTCTCACTGATCACCAATGTAAGGAACATTCTTCTCGCTGATCACCAATGTAAGGAACATTCTTCCCAATGATCACCAGTGTAGGGAGCTTTCTTCTATGGTCATCACACTAATGTACTATATTTTGATATAGTATTTATTCGTAGGGGTTCCCTGGGACTGGAAAGTTATGCAAAGGGTTCATCCGTGATAAGAGGGTTGTGAAAGGCTGGTCTGGTCAGTTGGGCTTCCTCCAGATATTTGTAGAACAGAGGAGCATTTAGGGTTGTTCGAAACCCCACACTATGGGCCACACTCTCCGCTGAGCGTTTCTTTGGCGATTGCTAATTTTGGCCAATAAACTAATATTAGAAAATGTTATAACTTGCATCAAAATCCAGGAAGAATCAACTATTAAAGATTCTCGTCATTGTTTTCTCTTCTGTATGGCTGAATGTTCGGAAAACAAGGGTTGGATGTAATCTAGTCTACAGAGATAAGGACCCAACTGCACGCTGAAACGCTATCCCTATACATAGTATTTATTATTAAATTTTAAGCATAGTAAAGCCCTGACGATGTTTTTGCCTTGGCCTCGGGAAGAGAATTAATTCAGGAGCTTGACTCTTGTCTTTGCTGTTTTGCATGTAATTTGGGGGTTTCCCTCGAGTGTCCCTGTACCCCCCCCCCCCCCTTTCTGTGCACTCTGCCTTAGGTTTACTGCCTTATGTTCAAATCATTGTGACCAGTCTACTAACTAAGATGTTTGTTTCCAAATGTGTGTGCATATGTTCACTAACATGGTGTGATTCCCTAAATGTTGCTGAAAAAGTCAACTGGGATGTTCTGACATCTTTGTTAAAGTTCTGATCTCCACCCAAAAGTTGAAGGACAGCCTAAAGCCCCATACACACGGTCGGAAAATCCGACCACCAAATCCATCGGATTTGGTCCGACGGATTTAGTCCGACACTGGTGTTGCGTACACACGGTCGGACAAAGTTGTCGGAAAATCCGATCGTTCTGAACGTGGTGACGTTTGTTGCGTACGACAGAACTACGTAGAGGCTAGTAGCCAATAGCTTTGGTCTTGTAATGTGATCTGAGCATGCGTGGCACTTTGTCCATCGGAATTCGATACACGCGATCGGATTTGGTGTGATCGGACTTTGTTGTCGGAAAATTTATCCAGCAGGAGATGGAACTTTGTCCGTCGACAATCCGATGGAAACTGTCCGATGGTGCCTACACACGGTCGGAATTTCCGACAACATTGTCCGATAGGACAGAATCCATCGGAAAATCCGACCGTGTGTATGGGGCATTAGAATGCTTCGAGGCAACAAACGGGCCTTTATACACACACCAGTTCCATACAATGATGGTGCCACCACCAGCCGGGGCTAGACTAATGGCCTTCTCAGCTGTTGAGAAGGAATTTGTGACCTTCAACACAGGTGCTTTTTTGAAACCTAAAAATGATATATAAAAAAAGTTATAGGTGAGCTTGGCCTGGAGTTCCCTTTAATGTTCAGCGTTAGATGCGAACCATTATTACAGAACTCCGGAGCCAGTCAGTCCAGGCAAGGAGGGTTTTTGAAGGGCCTTGGAACATGTCCTTCCACTGACCACATTTTTAGTAAAAGGTCAAAAAAAATTGGATCCATCGTTGTTGTTAATTAGCTGGCTTTTGGTATCTGTACAGTTCTATTTTGGGTGGAGAGGAGTGAAGGCCGGCTGAGCATGACATAGTTACCCCCCCGCATCCCTGATGTCTGTGATCATTGTATTGATCGTCCTCTGGCAATCCAAACATGACAATGGGTGGAAAACCTTTTACAAAAATTGGGTGCTATCCCTCATATATTTATAACAATCAAGACAAGACCGGACATTCCATATCCTTTAATAATGGCAAGTGGATCCTGATAAAAACAATCTTGTGTGAAACTCGTCAATCCACCAAGCTATTCTATTGAATGAAGATATGTAATGTTTTTTAATGTCTTTGGATTTTAAATGTACTACCAAAATAAAGCTGTATTTTATATGGTTTATAATACATATACATACATAACACATATTATCCCCTACTCCAATCTTGTGATTCGGAGATTGATTGATTGAAAACTTATTATTTTCCTCCAAAATTCTACAAACAATCCCCCATAATGACAATGTGAAAGAAGTTTGTTCTTGAGATCTTTGCAAATTTGAGCAAAAACAAAAAAAATCCCATGTACATAAGTGTCGCAGGCTCCCCCCATGTGCACAAGTGTCACAGGCTCCCCCCATGTGCACAAGTGTCACAGGCTCCCCCCATGTGCACAAGTGTCACAGGCTCCCCCCATGTGCACAAGTGTCACAGGCTCCCCCCATGTGCACAAGTGTCACAGGCTCCCCCCATGTGCACAAGTGTCACAGGCTCCCCCCATGTGCACAAGTGTCACAGGCTCCTCCCATGTACATAAGTATCACAGCCTTTGCTCAATACTTTAGTGAAGCTCTTTTGCCACCAATTGCAGCCTCCAGTCTTGTTGAGTATGATGCTACAAGCTCGGCACACCTATTTTTGGGCAGTTTCTCCCATTCTTCTTTGCAGGACCTCTCAAGCTCCATCAGGTTGGATGGGGAGCGTCGGTGCACAGACATTTTCAGATCTCTCCAGAGATGGTTAATCGGGTTCAAGTCTGGGCTCTGGCTGGGCCACTGAAGGACATTCACAGAGTTGTCCCATAGCCACTCCTATGTTATCTTGGCTGTGTGCTTAGGGGCGTTGTCCTGTTGGAAGATGATCCTTTGCCCCAGTCTGAGGTCCAGAGCGCTCTGGAGCAAGTTTTCATCAAGGATGTCTCTGTACATTGCTGCATTCATCTTTCCCTCAATCCTGACTAGTCTCCCAGTTCCTGCTGCTAAAAAACATCCCCACAGCATGATGCTGCCACCACCATGCTTCACTATAGGGATGGTATTGGCCAGGTGATGAGCGGTGCCTGGTTTCCTCCAGACATGAGGCTTGCCATTCAGGCCAAAGAGTTCAATCTTTGTTTCATCAGACCGGAGAATTTTGTTTCTCATGGTCTGAGAGTCCTTCAGGTGCCTTTTGGTAAACTCCAGGTGGGCTGTCATGTACCTTTTACTGAGGAGTGGCTTCCGTCTGGCCACTCTACCATACAGGTCTGATTGGTGGAGTTCTGCAGAGATGGTTGTTCTGGAAGGTTCTCCTCTCTCCACAGAGAAACGCTAGAGCTCTGTCAGAGGGACTATCGGGTTCTTGGTCACCTCCCTGACTAAGACCCTTCTCCCCCGTTCACTCAGTTTGGCCGGGCTGCCCGCTGGGTGAAAACTTCTTCCTTTTACGGATGATGGAGGCCACTGTTGGGACCTTCAATGCTGCAGACATTTTTCTGTACCCTTCCCCCGATCTGTGCCTCCATACAATCCTGTCTCGGAGGTCTACAGGCAATTCCTTGGACTTCATGGCTTGGTTTGTGCTCTGACATACACTGATAACTGTGGGACCTTCTATAGACAGGTGTGGCCTTTCCAAGTCATGTCCACTCAACTGAAGTTACCACAGGTGGGCTCCAATCAAGTGGTAGAAACATCTCAAGGATGGACAACATACAGGGATATACAATGTAATACTGAGATATAATCACACACAGAGGTTGGACTTGGGTCTTTTTTCAACCTCACCTACTATGTAATGATCAGTGGAAACCGGATGCACCTGACCTTAATTTTGAATGTTATGGCAAAGGCTTTGATACTTATGTACATGGGATTTTCTTCTTTTTTTTTTTTTTTTTTTTTTAACAAAATTTGCAAAGATTTCAAACAAATTTTCTTTCACGTTGTCATTATGGGGGATTGTTTGTAGAATTTTGAGGAAAATAATGAATTTAATCCATTTTGGAATAAGGCTCTAACATAAAAAAATGTGGAAAAAGTGAAGCGTTGTGAATACATTCTGGATGCACTGTAACTTAACATCAGAAGTAGAACACCTGAAAGCATGGGACTTTAATGGTGCCCCCCCCCCCCCATGTCTAAAACACCAACTCCATATACCGTATATACTCGTGTATAAGCCGAGTTTTTCAGCAAATTTTTTTTGTGCTGAAAATGCCCCCCTCGGCTTATACTCAAGTCAAGCACTTTTCTGCAGCAAAAAAAAAAAAATTCCGACCCGACTTTGGGGCCCCGGTGGACCTAGCACTACAACATATCCAAAGATGGGGTTCTTAGCCCTAAGTGGCCCTGAGATACGGGGCCCCGAAGTCGGTTCTGAAAATGTCATTTTCTGCTGCAGAAAAGTGCTTGACATTTTCCGAACCGAATATGGGGCCCCGTATCTCGGGGACACTTGGTGCTAGGAACCCCAAATTTGGAATTCAAACCCAGTGGAACTAGAACTACAACATGTCCAAAGGGGTTCCTAGCACCAAGTGACCCCGAGATACAGGGCCCCAAAATTCGGTCAACTGTGTCTTTTCTGCAGCAATGTTATTTCAGGACCTTTGGGTCCAGAGACCCCAAATTTTGGCTGCAGCTAGGGGGCATCTAGGAGCCATTAACTACCAAGTTTGAAGTTTGGGGGACCTATGGCATGCAAATGGGCACAGTGAGGCATGCAAATGGGCACAGTGAGGCTGCAAATGGGCATTGTTGACCCTCTTTTCCACTTACAGTAGCTGCGCATTTCTCATCCTAGGCTTATACTCGAGTCAATAAGTTTTCCCATTGTTTGTGGTAAAATTAGGTGCCTCGGCTCATATTCGGGTCGGCTTATACTCGAGTATATACCGTAGTATAAAAACCTCAGTACATTTTATTTACATTTGTCAAAAACTGATCATTCGATCTTTTAAAATAGTGATATATATATATATATATAATGTATACCACCATAGGCCATTACAAACCTATAGCTATAACAATGAATTCAAAGTCTGACACACCTTGCCCACACCTTCCATCATTGTATTCATGTATGGTTATCCTTCGTGCAGGGGGTATGTCTCATTTTCTTGTATGTTGTCAAAGTCTGGGGTGGGGCCTCGTTGCCGGATGCACATCACGTTTTCCTGGGTTAACCACACTTCTTCAGGCTCTGGGAAACAATAAGAAAAGTTCCAGCCAGCTGTATGGTCCCAATGGTACCTAAAGACCAAACTGAATGGAGATTCCCAATGATGAAATTGTCCCACCCCAAAGGACCTTGTGGCTCCCAGTAGAGAAAGGTCTAGTAAAGCCTAGTCCACACTGTTTTCTTTCTTCTTCCCCACCCCACTGAACACCCCGGTCCAGATCAGTGGTATCGGTAGGAAGTGTTTGATAATTTAAAACATTTTTTTTAGATGATAAACACAATATACAGGGATTTGGGAAGTGGTAGAGACCTACGTTACATACACACCTCCACACAGGTACAACTGATGGACTGGAGTCTTTTCTGAACCTTACAAATGGTCTACAGATAGTTTTCCCGAAATTGATCCCCCTAGTTTAAAGCTTTTAAAAGGACATTTAATATTCCAGAGTGGGAATTCATAGAGACGTATCTCAGGAACAGCGTTGTGGTGAGCGGTGGGTTCGGTAAAAGATCTTTACTTGTAACTGTCTGTTGTCACTTTTTTTCTTTTTTTTGATGTAATATATGGCAATGACTAATGTTGGCTTTTATTGCTTATTCATGTGTGTAGTTCTATATTCACTTCCAGGTGATGAATGTCATCTATATACACTAATAACGTGTCTGTATTGATAATTGTGCCTTGGCTTTCACATGTCTGAATTCTAATATACTTGAAGAAAACCATTAAAGTTCTATACCGAATCCGCTTCTGTCTTGGTGTCATTGTATCCTCTAAATTTCTTATTGGTTATAAGATGCTTCCCAAATACCCCACCTGGTGGTGACCACGGTACCCCTGTGATGGACTCACCCGCGACAGAGGCTTTTGGAGGGGACTGAATGCTAGCCTCTTGCCTACCGACTATGGGCCCTGAGGGAGCTACACGCATATAGGAAGATGTTCTGTTATGTAATGCAAAAGGACATTATTAACTTACACCCTCTTCCTGCCCAGGCCATTTTCAGCTTTTAGCGCTGTCACACTTTAGCCTCATACACACGGTCGGACTTTGGTCCATCGGACTTTTGTTGGCAGAAAGTTGGTCCGTTCGCACAGCCAACAAAAGTCCGATGAAACCTGGAAAAAGTTGGTCCGATGGAGCGTACACACGGTCGGATGTTGGTCCAAAACAGCTAATTTGCATGTTGGTTGTCAAAAAGTCCGATCGTGTGTACGGGCCTTTTGAATGACAATTGCGCGGTCATAGTACACTGTAACCATGTGCAATTGTTATAATTTTCTTCCCACAAATAGAGCTTTATTTTGGTCGTATTTAATCACTCCTGGGTTTTTTATTTTTACCTAAAACAAAAAAAAAAGACCAAAAATTTTGAAAATAAAAAATTTTTTCTTAGTTTCTGTCAGTAAATGTTGTAAATAAGTAATTTTTCTCCTACACTGATGGGGCGACACTGATAGGTGGCACTGAGGAGGAGGCACTGATGGGCGGCACTAGGCACAGATGGGCGGCACTGGTTGGGCACGAATAGGCGTCGCGGATAGGCGGCACTGATTGGCATTAATGGGCAGCAGTGATGGATATTGATGGAGAGCACTGATATCCAGCACTGACTGGCTTCACTAATGGCCACTCATTTCTGGCACTCGTGGGCACAGATTGGTGGCAATTGTGGGCACTGGTTGGCACTTAATTGTAATCTGGGCACTGATGATCAGTGCCCTGATTACATACCTAGCTGTCCCTTGTGAGGAGATGCCCCTGATCGGCTCTCCTCTCCTCCCACTCTGCCATAATGTGTTTATTGTAAGTAGGTCTGCTATTGTGTGAAGGAGTTCTGTGTTCATACTTATGATAATGTCTATTGTGTCTTCTGAGCTAGAAGACGGCAAGTCTGACCTGAAAGGTCAAACCTCTGAGTCACCTAGTCTGGTTAAATGACTAGTTAATTAGCTCATGTTAACTTATGTTTCTGATTACAGTTTGTATTGTTGGGGTAATATGATCAGAAGGGGGGACCTCTTTCTCAAGTGTATAAAAGCCTGGATTCTTGTTCAAAATAAACAGTTCCAATTCAGCAGCCAAATTGAGTACTGCCTAGTTCTTGGTTGCAAGCGGCTGTAATATCTAATATCTATATTCAGACTGGAGGAAGCGGTATATGACTGAAGGACTTAAGCGGAGTGTGGGACGTTCTGTTACAACCCCCAAGCCTAAAGCCGGCCATAGATGGTGTTATTTCCTTTGATCACAGGAAAGAAAATCCCTTGATTTCCCCATTAACACAGACAGTGTTGATGGAGGAATGCCTCCCACTGAGCTATTGTGCTCTCCCAGCATGGGGAGATGTCCCGGCCAGAGCACACAGTCATGATTGATTGATGGATCAACTTGGGTAGAATCAGCCTGCCCATACCTGGTTCAAATCTTGGTTGGTTCCTGCTGAACCAGCCAAGATTTGAACAGTCTAAGGCCAGCTTTACCCTTGCAGGACAACAGTCTAAGCACCAGCAAGAGTTTTCAGTTAAAGAAGAGCTCCGGGTTCCTTCAGAAAAAATTTAAAGTCAGCAACTACAAATAGTGAAGCTGCTGACTTAATATAAATAAATACCTATAACTGGCCTTTGCAGCAAGGAGCACATAGAAGGGCAATGCGTGTGAAACAGAACCAAATAAGTTCCCAGCTCAACTTGCCGACCAGGCTGCAACCAAACAAATTATCCTGTCTAACAGTTTGCGTTAAATACAGGGTTTTAGTTAGCACACATTTGCAAATACATGCGTAAGCTACAGAGTCCCGTCAAGGTACCACAGTATTTTCTGTAGTCCTAACTCTAAATTAAGGAGGGGTGGGCTCCTTGCTTTGTGCACTGGTCCAAATCATGGAGAGAGGATTATGGTGTGGGGGTTGTTTTTCAGGGGTTGGGCTTGGCCCCTTAGTTCCAGTGAAGGGAACTCTTAAGGCGTCAGCATACCAAGACATTTTTGGACAATTTCACGCTCCCAACTTTGTGGGAACAGTTTGGGGATGGCCCCTTCCTGTTCCAACATGACTGCCCACCAGTGCACAAAGCAAGGTCCTTAAAGACATGGATGAGCGAGTTTGGAGTGGAGGAACTTGACTGGCCTGCACAAAGTCCTGACCTCAATCGGATAGAACACCGGAGACTGCAAGCCAGGCCTTCTCGTTAAACATCATTGCCTGACCTCATAAATGCGCGTCTGGAAGAATGGTCAAACATTCCCATAGACACACTCCTAAACCTTGTGGACGGCCTTCCCAGAAGAGTTGAAGCTGTTATAGCTGCAAAGGGCGGGGCCAACTCAATATTGAACCCTATGGACTAAGACTGGGATGTCATTAAAGTTGATGTGTGTGTGTGTGTGTGTGTGTGTAAAAGCAGGCGTCCCAATATTTTTGGTAATATAGTATATATAAACACACACATCGACAGTACTGTACCTACACCATCCTGCCGGGTACTGCACTGTAGGGGGAGGCCGGAAGCACACACTGTGCAAGACACCTCTCCCTTGCTTTCACGTTATCTGACCGAGCTCCCCAAGTACCAATTTACAGATCGGCTGAGAATCGGGAAGCTCGGTCTCATGTGGCAACCTTTTTTTTACCAGGATGCCGTGGCACCCCGGTTTAGAAAAGGCTGCTCTAACCTATGTATAGCCTCTATACTCTTAATACCATTTCCTTGGTAACCTCAGTGAGGAATCTCTCATGTCGGAAGCCTCTTTTATGAAGCCTTCCAACATAGATAAAATTCTTCTCAATCTCACAAGCTGCCCCGTTGGGTATCAATGATGTAAATCCCATTGGGCCACACATCAAAGCAAACCCGCTGTAGTAAAGTATGTGGCAGTATTAGCCTGGGCTCCTGCCAGGCCACATCCCGATGCGTTTCGTCCCGCCCCTCGGAGCTTAATCATTGGGTATAGCCTTCCTCGGTAGTCAGCACCCGGATTATCCTGGCAGTTTAAGAGGAGCGTGTCTTGCGCGGTTGTGGATTTGGAGTTGTTTTTATAAAAGTCTTTGGCCGTACATCTCTTGTAAATTTGGCGCGGTCTATCACTGACTATTTCGGCTTCAGTAATAGGGTCAGAGGTCACCCCGAAAGTCAGACGTTTGTCGCCTCGTCACCTGGCTGACCTCACATAGGAACCCTCCCAAATCTTGTGGAAAGCCTTCCTAGAAGAGTGTTGGGCATTATAGCTGCAAGGGGCCCCTGGATGTAGAAGGTGATGGTCGGGTGTTCGCAGCCTTTTGGCCATAAAGTGTAATTTCTATAAAAATAAATAAATAAAAAATGTAAAAATAAAAGTGCAAATAAAAGACGACAAGCAGTGATTATTACCAGTTTTATTATAAAAATAAAAATCTTACAATCAGATAAATATTCTCAAACAATAATTATTAAATGAAAAATAAAAAAAAACACAGGAAGCAAAAGGAAATGTTGTCCAACCTGACAGTCGGAGGCGGAGGATCAAGACAAGAAAATAATGAGAAAGGGAAGGTCACCAGACAAGAGAGAAGGGAAACCGAGGGTTACAAGGCGAAAAATCAAGTGAAATAAAGTCACCAAAACAAGAGAAAAGAGCAACTGGGGTCACCAGGACAACAGACATGGAAAACAGGTCACCAAGGCGACAGATGAGATCCCAGGGGTCATTAGGGCGACAGATGAGACAGGGGTCACCAGGCTGACAGATGAGACAGGGGTCACTAGGGTGACAGATGAGACAGGGGTCACTAGGGCGACAGATTAGACGGGTCACCAGGGTGACAGATGAGACGGGTCACTAGGGCGACAGATGAGACAGGGGTCACTAGGCCAACTGATGAGACAGGGGTCACTAGGGCGACAGATGAGACGGGTCACTAGGGCGACAGATTAGACTGGTCACTAGGGTGACAGATAAGACAGGGGTCACCAGGGCCACAGATGAGACAGGGGTCACCAGGCCGACAGATGAGACAGGGGTCACTAGGGCGACAGATGAGACAGGGGTCACCAGGCCGACAGATGAGACAGGGGTCACCAGGCCGACAGATGAGACGGGTCACCAGGGCGACAGATGAGACGGGTCACCAGGCCGACAGATGAGACGGGTCACCAGGGCGACAGATGAGACAGGGGTCACCAGGCCGACAGATGAGACAGGGGTCACCAGGGCCACAGATGAGACAGGGGTCACCAGGGCCACAGATGAGACAGGGGTCACCAGGGCGACAGATGAGACAGGAGTCACCAGGGCGACAGATGAGACAGGGGTCACCAGGCCGACAGATGAGACAAGGTTTACCAGAGCAACAGATGAGACAGGGGTCACCAGGGCCACAGAAGAGACAGGGGTCACCAGGGACACAGATGAGACAGGGGTCACCAGGGCCACAGATGAGACAGGGGTCACCAGGGCCACAGAAGAGACAGGGGTCACCAGGGCCACAGATGAGACAGGGGTCACCAGGGCCACAGAAGAGACAGGGGTCACCAGGGACACAGATGAGACAGGGGTCACCAGGCCGACAGATGAGACAGGGGTCACCGGGGCCACAGATAAGACAAGGGTCACCGGGGCCACAGATAAGACAGGGGTCACTAGGGCCACAGATGAGACAGGGGTCACCAGGGCCACAGATGAGACAGGGGTCACCAGGGCCACAGATGAGACAGGGGTCACCAGGCCGACAGATGAGACAGGGGTCACCGGGGCCACAGATAAGACAGGGGTCACCAGGCCGACAGATGAGACAGGGGTCACCAGGGCCACAGATGAGACAGGGGTCACCAGGGCCACAGATGAGACAGGGGTCACCAAGGCAACAGATGAGACAGGGGTCACCAGGCAATGGATAAACAGAATGAAAAAGCCAGGGGGGGGGGGGGGGGGGGGTCACCAGGACAGGGGTTAAAAATCACCAAAACAAGGGATGAGGGGGAGCAGGGATCACAGGACAATGGGAAGGAATAAGGGCGTCACCCGGAGAAGGGATAAGGGAAACCAGGAGAGGAATACACAAACTACAATACAAAGCTGATAGAGAAGGCCTTATACTAAGGTGACCAGATTTTTTCAAATGAAAATTATAATGACATTTTCAAAATGAAGATGTGCAGGGGGGACATTGGTGGGGCAGATGTGCAGGGGGTACATTGGTGGGGCAGATGTGCAGGGGGTACAGTGGTGGGGCAGATGTGAAAGGGGGTACAGTGGTGGGGCAGATGTGCAGGGGGTACATTGGTGGGGCAGATGTGCAGGGGGTACAGTTGGTGGGGCAGATGTGCAGGGGGTACAGTGGTGGGGCAGATGTACAGGGGGTACAGTGGTGGGGCAGATGTGCAGGGGGTACAGTGGTGGGGCAGATGTGCAGGGGGTACAGTGGTGGGGCAGATGAGAAAGGGGGGACAGTGGTGGGGCAGATGTGCAGGGGGTACAGTGGTGGGGCAGATGTGCAGGGGGTACATTGGTGGGGCAGATGTGCAGGGGTACAGTGGTGGGGCAGATGTGCAGGGGGGACATTGGTGGGGCAGATGTGCAGGGGGGACAGTGGTGGGGCAGATGTGCAGGGGGTACGGTGGTGGGGCAGAGGTGCAGGGGGTACATTGGTGGGGCAGATGTGCAGGGGGTACAGTGGTGGGGCAGATGTGCAGGGCGGTACATTGGTGGGGCAGATGTGCAGGGGGGGCAGTGGTCTGAGGTGTGAAGGTGAATGAATTGGGGCTGATCTGAGGTGTGAAGGATGTTAATTTCTTACTACTAAAGTAGTTTACAGCATTTACTTTATAAAAAGTAAAGTGCGAAGTTGACATTTTTTTGTTATAAAATCGTCACGCTTAATTTCTTTGAAAACATTTTTTGCCACACTGTGCTCAAAAGGTTGCCCACCCCTGCATTGGCATGTGAGAATGCCATGCCCCTCTCTATATGACTATTATTATGATAGAGGACGGACACAATGTACCCAGCCGTAGTTTATCAATTATTTTCAGCGTGAGGAACGTGAAGCATGTGCGCCATCTAGTGGAAAGAACTGAACATTACGGTGTCTGAAAAGTATTTAAAAGGAGAAGTCCAGCCTGAGCTCGTTTGGGCTTCTCCTATTGGTCACAGGAGTGTAATTCGTTTTGCACTCCCGTGACCCGTTTTTGCAGCAGAGAGCGGCCTGAAGTCCGCTCTCTGCTGACGTCACAGGAATCGGTCCAGGCGCCGCGTCCCCCCCCGACAATAAAGTCTGGATCCGCGCAAATACCGCGTGACATAAAAAGTTGCAAGACCGCCATTTTATTCCCTAGCGTGTCTTCTAAAAAAAAAAAAAAAAAACATTATATATATATATGTTTTTGGGGGTTCTGAGTAATTTTCTAGCAAAAATCCCCCCAAAATTAGAAAATTTTACATGTAGGAGAGGAGTGAATGGAAGTGGTTAATACCGCTTTAATTTGATTTTTTTTTTTATCTGCCTGGAGTTTAGATTAAAATCAATACAAAGCAATAATAATAGTAAGCAGTATACGCTTCACATAACTACTAGTTCTACATAACTAGGTGTTCCCCAGGGCAGGGACAAGGTCATCTAGAGCCCGGGGTGAACATGCCAATCTGCCCCCCCCCCCCCCCGCTGCAATCCCCCCCTCTCAGCACAAATCTTTGTGCTCCCAGCTCCCCCGCCTACTTCAAATCCTTCCCTCTCCCCTAAAATTTTCCCTCCTAGTACACATCTTCTCCCCCGCCTACTTCAAATCCTTCCCTCCCCCCTAAAATTCCCCCTCCTAGTACACATCTTCTCCCCCGCCTACTTCAAATCCTTCCCTCCCCCCTAAAATTCCCCCTCCTAGTACACATCTTCTCCCCCGCCTACTTCAAATCCTACCCTCACCCCTAAAATTTCCCCTCCTAGTACACATCCTCTCCCCCGCCTACTTCAAATCCTTCCCTCCCCCTTAAAATTTCCCCTCCTAGTACACATCTTCTCCCCCGCCTACTTCAAATCCTTCCCTCCCCCCTAAAATTTCCCCTCCTAGTACACATCTTCTCCCCCCCCTACTTCAAATCCTTCCCTCCCCCTTAAAATGTCCCCTCCTAGTACACATCCTCTCCCCCGCCTACTTCAAATCCTTCCCTCCCCCCTAAAATTTCCCCTCCTAGTACACATCTTCTCCCCCGCCTACTTCAAAACCTTCCCTCCCCCCTAAAATTTCCCCTCCTAATACACATCTTCTCCCCCGCCTACTTCAAATCCTTCGCTCCCCCCTAAAATTTCCCCTCCTAGTACACATTTTCTCCCCCGCCTACTTCAAATCCTTCCCTCCCCCCTAAAATTTCCCCTCCTAGTACACATCTTCTCCCCCGCCTACTTCAAATCCTTCCCTCCCCCCTAAAATTTCCCCTCCTAGTACACATCTTCTCCCCCGCCTACTTCAAAACCTTCCCTCCCCCCTAAAATTTCCCCTCCTAGTACACATCTTCTCCCCCGCCTACTTCAAATCCTTCCCTCCCCCCTAAAATTTCCCCTCCTAGTACACATCTTCTCCCCCGCCTACTTCAAATCCTTCCCTCCCCCCTAAAATTTCCCCTCCTAGTACACATCTTCTCCCCCGCCTACTTCAAATCCTACCCTCACCCCTAAAATTTCCCCTCCTAGTACACATCTTCTCCCCCGCCTACTTCAAATCCTTCCCTCCCCCCTAAAATTTCCCCTCCTAGTACACATCTTCTCCCCCGCCTACTTCAAAACCTTCCCTCCCCCCTAAAATGTCCCCTCCTAGTACACATCTTTTCCCCCGCCTACTTCAAATCCTTCCCTCCCCCCTAAAATTTCCCCTCCTAATACACATCTTCTCCCCTGCCTATTTAAATCCTTCCCTTCCCCCTAAAATTTCCCCTCCTAGTACACATCTTCTCCCCCGCCTACTTCAAATCCTTCCCTCTCCCCTAAAATTTCCCCTCCTAGTACACATCTTCTCCCCCACCTACTTCAAATCCTTCCCTCTCCCCTAAAATTTCCCCTCCTAGTACACATCTTCTCCCCCGCCTACTTCAAATCCTTCCCTCTCCTCTAAAATTTTCCCTCCTAGTACACATCTTCTCCCCCGCCTACTTCAAATCCTTCCCTCTCCCCTAAAATTTTCCCTCCTAGTACACATCTTCTCCCCCGCCTACTTCAAAACCTTCCCTCCCCCTAAAATTTCCCCTCCTAGTACACATCTTCTCCCCCGCCTACTTCAAATCCTTCCCTCCCCCCTAAAATTTCCCCTCCTAGTACACTTCCTCTCCCCCGCCTACTTCAAATCCTTCCCTCCCCCTTAAAATTTCCCCTCCTAGTACACATCTTCTCCCCTGCCTACTTCAAATCCTTCCCTCCCCCCTAAAATGTCCCCTCCTAGTACACATCTTATCCCCCGCCTACTTCAAATCCTTCCCTCTCCCCTAAAATTTCCCCTCCTAGTACACATCTTCTCCCCCGCCTTCTTCAAATCCTTCCCTCCCCCCTAAAATTTCCCCTCCTAGTACACATCTTCTCCCCCGCCTACTTCAAATCCTTCCCTCCCCACTAAAATTTCCCCTCCTAGTACACATCTTCTCCCCCGCCTACTTCAAAACCTTCCCTCCCCCCTAAAATGTCCCCTCCTAGTACACATCTTCTCCCCCGCCTACTTCAAATCCTTCCCTCCCCCCTAAAATTTCCCCTCCTAGTACACATCTTCTCCCCCGCCTACTTCAAAACCTTCCCTCCCCCCTAAAATTTCCCCTCCTAGTACACATCTTCTCCCCCGCCTACTTCAAATCCTTCCCTCTCCCCTAAAATTTCCCCTCCTAGTACACATTTTCTCCCCCGCCTACTTCAAATCCTTCCCTCCCCCCTAAAATTTCCCCTCCTAGTACACATCTTCTCCCCCGCCTACTTCAAATCCTTCCCTCCCCCCTAAAATTTCCCCTCCTAGTACACATCTTCTCCCCCGCCTACTTCAAAACCTTCCCTCCCCCCTAAAATTTCCCCTCCTAGTACACATCTTCTCCCCCGCCTACTTCAAATCCTTCCCTCCCCCCTAAAATTTCCCCTCCTAGTACACATCTTCTCCCCCGCCTACTTCAAATCCTTCCCTCCCCCCTAAAATTTCCCCTCCTAGTACACATCTTCTCCCCCGCCTACTTCAAATCCTACCCTCCCCCCTAAAATTTCCCCTCCTAGTACACATCTTCTCCCCCGCCTACTTCAAATCCTTCCCTCTCCCCTAAAATTTTCCCTCCTAGTACACATCTTCTCCCCCGCCTACTTCAAATCCTTCCCTCACCCCTAAAATTTCCCCTCCTAGTACACATCTTCTCCCCCGCCTACTTCAAATCCTTCCCTCTCCCCTAAAATTTCCCCTCCTAGTACACATCTTCTCCCCCGCCTACTTCAAATCCTACCCTCACCCCTAAAATTTCCCCTCCTAGTACACATCCTCTCCCCCGCCTACTTCAAATCCTTCCCTCCCCCCTAAAATTCCCCCTCCTAGTACACATCTTCTCCCCCTTAGATCCCTCCATAAAGAGGACCTGTCACTGCCTATTACTGTCACATGGGATGTCTACATTCCTTCTGACAGCAATAAAAGTGATCATATTTTTATTTTTTTAAAGGGACAGTGTAAAAAATAAAGAAATAAAGATATAAAAAAATAAAATAAATAAGAAATTATTTTTTTTAAAGCGCCCCCGTCCCCGTGTGCTCACGCAGCAAAGAAAAACGCATACGTAAGTCACGCCCGCAAATGTAAACGGTCCCAAAAATGTGTCAAAAATGTCCGATGTGTCCGCCATAATGTCGCAGTCACAATAAAAATCGCAGATCTCCGCCATTACTAGTAAAAAAAAAAATATATTAATAAAAATGCTATAAAACTATCCTCTATTTTGTAAACGCTATAACTTTTGCGCAAACCAATCAATAATCGCTAATTGCGTATTTTTTTACCAAAAATATGTAGAAGAATACGTATCGGCCTAAACTGAGGAAAAAATATGTTTTTTATATATTTTTTGGGGATATTTATTATAGCAAAAAGGAAAAAATATTGCATTTTGTTTCAAAATTGTCGCTCTATTTTTGTTTATAGGGCAAAAAATAAAAACCGCAGGGGCGATCAAATACCACCAAAAGAAAGCTCTATTTGTGGGGGAAAAAAAAGGACGTCAATTTTGTTTGGGAGCCACGTCACACGACCGCGCAATTGTCAGTTAAAGCGACGCAGTGCCGAATAAGGGGCCTGGTCCTTTGGCTGCAAATTGGTCCGGGGCTGAAGGGGTTAAATGCACTGATTCCTGTGTAAATGACACTGGCAGTGAAGGGGTTAACCACTAGGGGGCGGGGAGGGGTTAAGTGTGACGTGTGTGTTTTTTTTTACTGTAGGGGGGCGTGGCTTGGCGTTCGACATCACTGATCGTCTTTCCCGATGACAGGGAACAGACGATCAGTGACAGCGTCATTGGGAAGCATAGGGAGAGGTTTGTTTACACAGACCTCTCCCCGTTCTTCAGCTCTGTGACCCGATCGCGGGACACCAGCGGCGATCGGGTCCACGGGTCCCGCAGCCATGGTCACGGAGCTCAGAACCGGGCTGCGAGCGAGCCGCCAGCGGCGCGACCCACGGCTGGGCACTTAAAGAGCAACATACCTGTACGTTGATGTGCCCAGCCGTGCCATTCTGCCGACGTAAATGTGCAGGAGGTGGCCCTTAAGCGGCTAGGGAGTGCTTGCTAACTGTGTGGGGGAGGTGCTTGTACTGTGGGAAGGCAGAGATTTGTGTTCCTGCTTAGCAGAGACACAGGATCACTATCTTCCCTACTAACAGAACGACGATCTGCTTTGTTTACATAGGATGATCGCCGTTCCACCTGTCTCCCAAGCGATCGGCGGGTCCAGGAGGACATCACGTCCGCTGGACCTGCTAATTGGCTCCTGCTGTGTCCAATCACAGCGGGTCGCGGCCAGCGCTCGTGCCCTCCCCAGTTAGGAGAATATGAGCAACTAACATGGTGGGGCAGCTCCATGCTACAGGTGTTGTACCCTATCACGTTCCCGTTGCAGGGGAATGGTGTGAGGTGCCCTTGGCCAGCATGACCATCGATGGTAACGAAACCAGGGCCCTGCTTACAAGTGACTTTGATCAACAAACACCCAGCACAGAAAATCAAACCCGCCCAAATATCTGGACTAGAGATGAGCAAATATCTGAATAGCTCAATCTATGGTGGTCGGGAAAAATCTATGGTGGTCGGGAAATTCCCCAACACCTAAAATTCACAATAAAGGAACTGAAAGTCCTATTGAAGTCAACAGAACTCAACTCCGGGCCCCAATAAAGAATAGAATAATGTGCTGAGTTCATATATAAGTAGCAAGAAATTCCAGCAACACGATTACTTCTTCTTATAAATCTTTATTGGGCACTAAGAGCAGTGCTACATCTAAAATCCTAATGCGTTTCGTCCAAAGCCTTCCTTATAACAATGCTATGAGGAAGACTTCGGACGAAACGCGTTAGCACTTTAGATGTAGCACTACTGTTAGTGCTCAATAAAGATTTATAAGAGGAAGCAATCGTGTTGCCGGCATTTCTTGCTGTTTTGATGTTCATGGGACACAACAAGCACCGATATTCAGCTTATTACGTTTCAATCACGCGGTAGAGCTTGGTTGAGTTCTTGTCCGGTGTGTAGACACTTCCTTTTACGTCTTCTACATTGACACAAATTGTAAAAATAAGTCACATATTTCAGGAACCTCTGCAAAAAAATAACCCCATAAATAGCATGAGAGGTATCAGAACGAGTAAACTTATTAACCGCTTAAGGACCGCCTCCTGCACATATACGTCGGCAGAATGGCACGGCTGGGCACATCAACATACAAGTACGTTGTCCTTTAAAAGCCCAGCCATGGGTCGCGCGCGCGCCAGCTGCGCACTCGCGACCCGGCTCTGAACTCCGTGACCGTGGCTGTGGGACCAGCGGACCCGATCGCCGCTGGTGTCCTGCGATCGGGTCACAGAGCTGAAGAACGGGGAGAGGTCTGTGTAAATAAACCTCTCCCCGCGCTTCCTAGTGAGGCTGTCACTGATCGTCTGTTCTCTGTCATAGAAAAAGACGATCAGTGACGTCACATGCCAAGCCACGCCCCCCTACAGTAAGAAAACACACACAGGGCTCACTTAACACCTACACTGCCCCCTAGTGGTTAACTCCTTCACTGCCAGTGTCTTTAACACAGGAATCAGTGCATTTAAATAGCACTGATTGCTGTATAAATGATAATGGTCCCAAAAATGTGTCAAAAATGTCCGATGTGTCCGCCATAATGTCGAAGTCACAATAAAAACCGCTGATCGCCGCCATTACTAGTAAAAAAAAAAAAAAAAAATTAATAAAAAATGCTATAAAACTAAAAATATTTTTGGGGATATTTATTATAGCAAAAAGTAAAAAATATAGCATTTTTTTTCAAAATTGTTGCTTTTATTTTTAAAAAATATTTTATAGCGCAAAAAATAAAAACCACAGAGGTGATCAAATACCACCAAAAGAAAGCTCTATTTGTGGGAAAAAAAGGACGCCGATTTTGTTTGGGAGCCACGTCGCACGACCGCGCAATTTTCAGTTAAAGCGACGCAGTGCTGAATCGCATAAGGGGGCCTGGTCCTTTGGCTGCCAATTGGTCCGGGGCTGAAGTGGTTAAAGCTTCCGGATTAGAGCCCATTCAAGATTTTTGATGGTGTACATTTTACACAAGGTTTTCAAATTTTAGTTATTTTTGGTGGTTGGGGTCCAAAAGCTGCATCCAAAGCTTTTTCTTCTGCCTTGTGTTGCTCCTGCTGTTGCCCGGGCACTCTGTTCCTTTATTACCCAAGGTTTGTAATGCACCGGTTCTGTCACTAGATGGCGTGCTGTTATCATACTGCTGAGTGAGTGTCATTTATTGTGTTATTGGAACTGTATTGTTATGTAGTGCTCTTATGTCCTGCATTGCAGTACAGGGTCAAATGAACTCCCATGACGTATTTTGTTTTTTTTATATATTTTAATATATTTTACATATATCAACAAGAACAAAGACATTTTTTTGAACATTATTTTTTTTTATTTTTTTTTTTAGTGCTTTAGTTTAATGGTATATCAGCTTGATTCTTTATTTATGTACAGTGATACACATTATTTTTTTTTTTATTTTTTTTACACTGTATCTTTCATTTTTTTGGTCAACTTTATTGCTGTCGCAAGGGATAAACAACACTCATTGTGATAGCATGGGCTGTGACAGGTCCTCTTTATGGAGAGATCTGGGGTTCTAATAGACCCCAGATCTCTCCTCTGGCCTCCAAAGCATCTTATCAAACCAAAACCCCATTTCCGCCACCTGTAAAAGTGATCCAGCGGCCGTATAGACATTCTGATTACTTTTCCTTTGTTGGGAATCGCTGGGGTTAAAAAATTATACCCATAGGCTTGCGCCTGGGGTTGTGCCGGAGGGTGGCCCTCCGCTTTAACAAACCCCCACCCCCACCTCAAACGATCTGGTAAAAAGTCTACGAGACCAAGCTCTAACTATTTTCTAGCAGTCTGAAAGGTGGAATTATTTAGACATGTGCACAACAAAAAAATTTGTTTATTTTCGTTTTGTTTTTTTCGTTTCCGTTGATTCGTAACGATTCGTACATTCGTAAGTCGTCGGTGTTCGTATTCGTAACGATTCGAATGTCGTAAGAGTTATTTTTTCGTTGATTCGTTTTTTCGTTAGTTTAATTTTCGGACGCATTCGTATTTATTCGTACATTCGTAACATTCGTAACATTCGTAGATTCGTAATCGGAGCATAATTCATAATTTTATGTAATGTGTATGCTATTATTACATTTTAATAATTTACGAATCGAAAAAAAAAGTTACGAATCGAAAAAAAAAAGTTACGAATCGAAAAAAAAGTTACGAATGTACGAATTTTTTTGTTCAATCCATTCGAAACACATTAAGCAACGCCATTGTAAGAGACACGGAAAATTACGATACGAAAAAAAAAAAAAGTTATGAATCGAAAAAATAATAAAAAGTTACGAATCGAAAAAAAAAAGTTACGAATCGAAAAAAAAAAGTTACGAATCGAAAAAAAAAAAAAAGTTACGAATCGAAAAAAAAAAAGTTACGAATGTACGAATTTTTTTGTTCAATTCATTCGAAGCACGTTAAGCAGCGCCATTGTAAGAGACACGGAAAATTACGAATCGAAAAAAAAAAAAAAGTTACGAATCGAAAAAAAAATAAAAAGTTACAAATCAAAAAAAATAAAGTTACGAATCAAAAAAAAAAAAGTTACGAATCGAAAAAAAAAAAAAAAAAAGTTACGAATGTACGATTTTTTTTGTTCAATCCATTCGAAGCACGTTAAGCAGCACCATTGTAAGAGACACGGAAAATTACGAATCGAAAAAAAAAAAAAAGTTACGAATAGAAAAAAAAATAAAAAGTTACGAATCGAAAAAAAAAAGTTACGAATCGAAAAAAAAAAGTTACGAATGTACGAATTTTTTTGTTCAATTCATTCGAAGCACGTTAAGCAGCACCATTGTAAGAGACACGGAAAATTACCAATTCAACAAAAAAAAAAAGTTACGAATCGAAAAAAAAGTTACGAATGTACAAATTTTTTTGTTCAATCCATTCGAAACACATTAAGCAACGCCATTGTAAGAGACACAGAAAATTACGAATCGAAAAAAAAAAAAAGTTACGAATCGAAAAAAAAATAAAAAGTTCCGAATCGAAAAAAAAAAAGTTACGAATCGAAAAAATAAAGTTACGAATCGAAAAAAAAAGTTACGAATGTACGAATTTTTTTGTTCAATCCATTCGAAGCACGTTAAGCAGCGCCATTGTAAGAGACACGGAAAATTACCAATTCAACAAAAAAAAAAAGTTACGAATGTACAAATTTTTTCGTTAATTTTTCGGATTTTCTTCATTAGTACATTCGTTGTTTCTAATTCGTTTTTTTTCGGATTTTCGTTGTTTTTCGGATACGTTCGATTCGAATGATTCGTTAATCGGATTCGTACGATTCGAATGATTCGTTATTTGGATTCGTACGATTCGAACGATTCGTTCATTCGTACGAAAACGAACGAACGAAAATAACGAAAAAAAAGAAAAGCGAAAAAAAACGAAACGAATTGCACATGTCTAGAATTATTTATCTTCACATATTTCTTGAAGGATATTGTTCAGAAATATTACTGTCCCAAGTGGAAGAACCTCTTCATTCTTTCTATTATAAAACACAAAACTGGCGCTGGAGTGATATAGTAAAATAAATGGAAATAAATGAAATAAAATAAAATGAATGTGAAGTGTTGCAGCTGCCGCTAAATAAAGTGCTAGAACTTCAAAAAATGGTGAACTGATAGCAACAGCGCTAGTAGACATGTGCAATTCGTTTAGTTTTTATTTATTTTTTCGTTATTTTCGTTCGTTCGTTTTCGTACAAATGATTCGCTAAAAATTTTAACGAATCGTTCGAATCGAACGAATCCGAGAAACAACGAAAATCCGAAAAAAAACTAATTAGAAACAACGAATGTACGAATGAAGAAAATCCGAAAAAACGAAAACAGGAACAACGAAAATGAAAATGAACGAAAAAATTTGTACATTCGTAACTTTTTTTTTTTTGTTGAATTGGTAATTTTTCGTGTCTCTTACAATGGCGCTGCTTAACGTGCTTCGAATGTATGGAACGAAAAAATTCGTACATTCGTAACTTTTTTTTTTCGATTCGTAATTTTCCGTGTCTCTTAAAATGTAATAATAGCATACACATTACATAAAATTATGAATTATGCTCCGATTACGAATCTACGAATGTTACGAATGTACGAATAAATACGAATGCGTCCGAATTTCGAATAAACGAATAAACGAAAATTAAACTAACGAAAAAACGAATCAACAAAAAAATAACTCGTACGGATGTACGAATTGTTACGAATACGAACACCGACGACTTACGAATTTAAATCGTTACGAATCAACGGAAACGAAAAAAACGAAACGAAAATAAACACATTTTTTTCAGAAACGAAAAAAACGAAACGAAAATAAACACATTTTTTTGTTCTGCATATGTCTAAGCGCTAGTAAAAGTGGAAAAACATACATGTGGAAATAGGTGAACAATTCATACCAATGAACACAACATCTGACAAGAATTAAAATATCATTTAACCCCTTGCCGCCCGCCCATTGTGAAAAGACGTCGGCAAAGTGGTTGTCAAATCCTGACTGGACGTCATATGACGTCCTCAGGATTTTGAGCCCCCGGGGGCGCGCATCGCGGGGATCGTTGTTGCGGGTCAGTCTGACACCCCGCAACTACAATCTTGGTAAAGAGTCTCCGACGGAGACTCTTTACCTTGTGATCAGCCGTGTCCAATCACGGCTGATCACAGTGTAAATAGGAAGAGCCGGTAATCGGCTTTTCCTCACTCGCGTCTGTCAGACGCGAGTAGAGGAGAGCCGATCGGCTGCTCCTCTGACAAGGGGGGGGGTCTGTGCTGATCGATTATCAGCGCAGCCCCTCCGAGGGTGCCCACACTGGACCACCAGGGACGCCACCAGACCACCAGGGATGCCCAGCACAAGGTATGCCACCCTAGACCACCAGGGATGACACAGTGCCCAAAATGGATGCCAATCAGTGCCCACAATGGATGCCAATCAGTGCCCACAATGGATGCTAATCAGTGCCCACAATGGGCATCACTGATTGGCATGCATTGTTTCGCACTGATTGGCATCCATCAATACAAAACAATGCTGCCTATCAGTTCCTATCCGTGCCACCTATCAGTGCCCATCCATGCCACCTATCAGTGCCCATCTGTGCCGCATATCCATGCCCATCTGTGCCGCCTATCCATGCCCATCAATGCCGCCTATCCATGCCAGTCCGTGCCAGCTATCAGTGCCAATTTGTGCCACCTATCAGTGCCCATCCGTGTCGCCCATCAGTGTCGCCCATCAGTGCCGCCCATCAGTGCCCATCAATGCCACCTCAGTGCCACCTCATCGGTGCCCATCAGTGCCGCCTTATCAGGGCCCATCAGTGCCCATCAGTGAAGGAGAAAACTTACTTATTTACAAAGTTTTGAAACTAAAACAAAAAAAAAACATATTTTTTTTCAAAATTTTCGGTCTTTTTTTATTTGTTTAGCAAAAAATAAAAACCGCAGAGGTGATCAAATACCACCAAAAGAAAGCTCTATTTATGGGTACAGTGTAGCATGACCGCGCAATTGTCATTCAAAGTGCGACAGCGCTGAAAGCTGAAAATTGGTCTGGGCAGGAAGGTGTTTAAGTGCCCCCCGGTATTGAAGTGGTTAAATGAGTCCAACATGAATAAAGTGCATAAAGTGTATCCCCCTTCTGAGACCACACTCACCAGTGTGGTGCCAAATCCGGCAAATAGATGAACTGATGATGTAAAAAAGTTCCAAATGGGGGCATTGAATGTACACTGGATCACAGGGGAAATGCCACGTTCCACCGGTAAGAAAAAGAAAGAGATTGTATGGTGAAGCACTGTGAGGCTCAATCAATGTTGCGCGCTAGGCGCTACTTACAGGATAAGCAGAGGAAAGCAAACTTTCAGATACGAAACTTCCGCCATCGCCGCTCGTATAGCGTGCGCTCCACGGAGGCGGGAAATGGCGTCACTGGTTAAGCCGTAGGCCGGAAATTACGTTGACGCGTTTCGCCCCCCTCCTTCAGGACGTCATCAAAGACGTAATTTCTGGCCTACGGCTTAACCGTCACCTGGTATGGATTTAACGCCCAAATAACGACGCGGAGGTCCCCCTAAAGTCCATATCAGACCCTTATCCAAGCACGCAGCCCGGCCAGTCAGGAAAGGGGGTGGGGACGAGCGAGTGCCCCCCTCCTGAGCTGTACCAGGCCGCGTGCCCTCAACATGGGAGGTGCTTTGGGGAAGGGGGGGCTCTGCGGCCCCCCCCCCACCCCAAAGCACCTTGTCCCCATGTTGATGAGGACAAGGGCCTCTTCCCGACAACCCTGGCCGTTGGTTGTCGGGGTCTGCGGGCGGGGGGCTTATCAGAATCCGGGAGCCCCCTTTAATAAGGGGACCCCCAGATTCCGGCCCCCCACCCTATGTGAATGAGTATGGGGTACCATGTACCCCTACCCATTCACCTGGGGGGAAAAAAAGTGTACATAAGAAAACAACACAGGTTTTTAAAATACTTTATTAGACAGCTCCGGGGGTCTTCTCTTCTTCCGTCTTCGGGGGTCTTCTCGCTGGACTCCTCCGTTATCTTCTGCTCTTTTACTAGTGGAGGAGCCCGGCTTTCTCCTTCGTCACCGCCGCCGTCCGGGGGTCTTCTCTTCTTCCGTCTTCGGGGGTCTTCTCGCTGGACTCCTCCGTTATCTTCTGCTCTTTTACTAGCTCTTTTACTAGCGGAGGAGTCTGGCTTTCTCCTTCGTCACCGCTGCCGTCCGGGGGTCTTCTCGCTGGACTCCTCCGTTATCTTCTGCTCTTTTACTAGCTCTTTTACTAGCGGAGGAGCCCGGCTTTCTCCTTCGTCACCGCCGCCGTCCGGGGGTCTTCTTCCGACTTCGGGGGTCTTGTCCCGCTCTTCGGTTCTTCTTGCCGGGCCTCCGCTTTCTTCTTCCAGCTCTTTTACTAGCGTTGGCCCGGTCTTCTGCCGCTGTCGCCACCGTCTTCTGCTTCTTCTGCTTCTTCTCCTTCTTCCTTCATCCGATGTTGACACGACGCATTCTCCGGCCGCAATGGCAGGGACACGCTGTGCGGCAACTTATATAGGGACAAGGGGCGGGGTCACCAACTCATGTCACATGGTGACCCGGCCCCCTTATGATGTCACAGTCCCGGAGGATGCTGGGACACCCCCTTTCCTGACCGGCCCGGGCTGCGTGCTCAGATAAGGGTCTGATATGGATATGGGGGGGGACCCCCATGCCGTTTTTTCGGCGTAGGGATTCCCCTTTAAATCCATACCAGGTGACGGGGCTAGCAAGGTGTCAATCTCGCCGATCGAGGCGGCGAACATTGGCTTCCTTCGCTAGTCCCGTCTACCTGGAGTCGCGTTCTAAATGAACGGACTTTACTCCGTGTGTGCGCAAGTCCGTTCATTTCAGAAGTCCGGCGGACTAGCACACAGACAACTCGACAGTCCGGCAGATAATTTTGAGTCAAAATTTCTAAGTCCGCCTGACTTTTGGGAAGAAAAAGTCAGCCGGAGCCCACACACGGTCGCCGGATAGTCCGATTGTGTGTACGCGGCATAATAGACACAGGGTGACTTACACATTAGAGGGGCCTGGTGAGCTCTCTAAGGTAAGCTGGGTTCCATGCCCCCCTCCCCCCACCCAATGTGACACCCGTACACCCTTAGCCACTGCCTCTGTTGCTTTGTGTTTGACCTTTAGACATGTGCACAACAAAAAAAATTGTTTATTTTCGTTTCCGTTGATTCGTAACGATTCGTACATTCATAAGTCGTCGGTGTTCGTATTCGTAACGATTCGTATTTTCGTAAGAGTTATTTTTTCGTTGATTCGTTTTTCCGTTAGTTTAATTTTCGTTTATTCGAAATTCGGACGCATTCGTATTTATTCGTACATTCGTAACATTCGTAGATTCGTAATCGGAGCATAATTCATAATTTTATGTAATGTGTATGCTATTATTACATTTTAAGAGACACGGAAAATTACGAATCGAAAAAAAAAGTTACGAATGTACGAATTTTTTCGTTCAATCCATTCGAAGCGCGTTAACCGCTTCCCGACCAGCTCATGTACATATACGTGAGCAGAATGGCACGGGCAGGCAAAATCCCGTACCTGTACGGGATCCTTTAAATGCCTGCCCGTGGGTTGTGTGCGCGCCGCCAGCGGCGCGCTCGTGACCCGGTCGGGAGCTCCGTGACCCCGGCCGCGGGACCAGCTGGTGTCCCGCGATCGGGTCACGGAGCTGAAGAACGGGGAGAGGTCTGTGTAAACAAACCTCTCCCCGCGCTTCCTACTCTGCCTGTCATTGATTGGCTGTTCCCGGTCATCGGGAAAGCCGATCAATGACGTCAGACGTCAGCCCCGCCCCCTAATGTAAAAAAACACAACACATGTCACAGCCCATAACCCCTCCCCTCCCCCTAGTGGTTAACCCCTTCACTTCAACTGTCGTTTATACAGGAATCAATGCATTTAAATAGCACTGATTGCTGTATAAATGACAATGGTCCCAAAATGTGTCAAAAATGTCCGATGTGTCCGCCATAATGTCGCAGTCACAATAAAAATCGCTGATCGCCGCCATTACTAGTAAAAAAAAAATATTAATAAAAATGCTATAAAACTATCCCCTATTTTGTAAACGCTATAACTTTTGCGCAAACCAATCAATAATCGCTAATTGCGATTTTTTTTACCAAAAATATGTAGAAGAATACGTATCGGCCGAAACTGAGGAAAAAAAATGTTTTTTTATATATTTTTTGGGGATATTGATTATAGCAAAAAGCAAAAAATATTGCATTTTTTTCAAAATTGTCGCTCTATTTTTGTTTATAGCGCAAAAAATAAAAACCGCAGGGGCGATCAAATACCACCAAAAGAAAGCTCTATTTGTGGGAAAAAAAGGACGCCAATTTTGTTTTGGAGCCACGTCGCACGACCGCGCAATTGTCAGTTAAATCAACGCAGTGCCGAATCGCAAAAAGGGGCCTGGTCCTTTGGCTGCCAATTGGTCCAGGGCTGAAGTGGTTAAGCAGCGCCATTGTAAGAGACACGGAAAATTACGAATCGAAAAAAAAATAAAAGTTACCAATGTACGAATTTTTTCGTTCAATCCATTCGAAGCACGTTAAGCAGCGCCATTGTAAGAGACACGGAAAATTACGAATCGAAAAAAAAAAAAAATAAAAAAATAAAAGTTACGAATGTACGAATTTTTTCGTTCAATCTATTCGAAGCACGTTAAGCAGCGCCATTGTAAGAGACACGGAAAATTACGATTCGAAAAAAAAAAAAAAAAAAGTTACGAATGTACGACTTTTTTCATTCAATCTATTCGAAGCACGTTAAGCAGCGCCATTGTAAGAGACACGGAAAATTACGATTCGAAAAAAAAAAAAAAAAAAAAAAGTTACGAATGTACGACTTTTTTCGTTCAATCTATTCGAAGCACGTTAAGCAGCGCCATTGTAAGAGATACGGAAAATTACGATTCAAAAAAAAAAAGTTACGAATGTACGAATTTTTTCGTTCAATCCATTCAAAGCACGTTAAGCAGCGTCATTGTAAGAGACACGGAAAATTACGAATCTAAAAAAAAAAAAAAAAAGTTACGAATGTACGATTTTTTTTCGTTCAATCTATTCGAAGCACGTTAAGCAGCGCCATTGTAAGAGATACGGAAAATTACGATTCAAAAAAAAAAAAAAAGTTACGAATGTACGACTTTTTTCGTTCAATCCATTCGAAGCACGTTAAGCAGCGCCATTGTAAGAGACACGCAAAATTACGAATCGAAAAAAAAAAAAGTTACGAATGTACGAATTTTTTCGTTCAATCCATTCAAAGCACGTTAAGCAGCGTCATTGTAAGAGACACGGAAAATTACGAATCTAAAAAAAAAAAAAAAAAGTTACGAATGTACGATTTTTTTTTCGTTCAATCTATTCGAAGCACGTTAAGCAGCGCCATTGTAAGAGATACGGAAAATTACGATTCAAAAAAAAAAAAAAAAAAAGTTACGAATGTACGAATTTTTTCGTTCAATCCATTCGAAGCACGTTAAGCAGCGCCATTGTAAGGGACACGGAAAATTACCAATTCAACAAAAAAAAAATAAAGTTACGAATGTACGAATTTTTTCGTTCATTTACATTTTCGTTGTTCCTGTTTTCGTTTTTCGGATTTTCTTCGTTCGTACATTCGTTGTTTCTAATTAGTTTTTTTCGGATTTTCGGATTCGTTCGATTCGAACGATTCGTTTAAATTTTTAGCGAATCGTTCGTTCATTCGTACGATAACGAATGAACGAAAATAACGGAAAAAAAGCGAAACACGAAAAAAAAACGAAACGAATTGCACATGTCTATTGACCTTTGGGGTGCACAACTATGGACTTTCACCAAGCTGTTACTGCAAGGTTGGAAGAGTACAATCGTCTAAATTGGCCACGTAGTGATATTGCAATGTATGCAATCTCCTTTTCTTTTGTACTTTGCGTTGTCTTGGTGAACCAACTAATTATGTATGTAGTGTAAACTTACTGCTGGAGGACGATGTTTCCTTGGCTGCATTTTGCTCTTGGTGTTTGTTATGACCTTCTGTCTATAATTTGGTTATAAAGTGTGACTATTATGTCTACGTGTCTATGAGATACGGCGCATTCACACAATCACTAAATATTTTCTGTGTGTTAGTAAACACATGTAACAATTGTATTGGCAGTTACTGAGAGCTGAGATTTGCATGTCACCTGCAGGAGCTGAACTAAAGGTATGCAAATAATAGAAGAGAAGCGTGAATTACCAGAAAGGGAAGGTGCTGGCGAATATTACATACTCTGTATATACTGTACAGTATATATATATATAGATATATACATACTATATTGCCAAAAGTATTGGGACACCTACCTTTACACGCACATGAACTTTAACTACTTGCCTACCAGGCACAGACACCCCCTTCCTGACCAGGCCATTTTTCAGCTTTCAGCTCTGTCGCATTTTGAATGACAATTGCGCGGTCATGCAACGCTGTACCCAAATAAAATTTTTATAATTTTTTCCCCACAGATAGAGCTTTATTTTGGTGGTATTTGATCACCTCTGCGGTTTTTATTTCTTGCGCTATAAACAAATTAAGAGGGACAAGTTTGAAAAAAACATAATATTTTTTACTTTTTATTATAATTAATATCCAATTTTTTATTTTTTTTTTTAAACAAATTTTTTCCTCAGTTTAGGCCGATACGTATTCTTCTACATATTTTTGGTAAAAAAAAATCGCAATAAGCGTATATTGATTGGTTTGCGCAAAAGTTATAGCGTCTTCAAAATAGGGGATAGATTTATAGCATTTTTATTATTATTTTTTTTTTACTAGTAATGGCGGCGATCTGCGATTTTTATCATGACTGCGACATTGCGGCGGACATATAGGACACTTTTGACACATTTTTGGGACCATTCACATTTATACAGCGATCCGTGCTATAAAAATGCATTGATTACTGTATAAATGTGACTGGCAGGGAAGGGGTTAACACTAGGGGGCGCTGCAGGGGTTAATATGTTCCCTATATGAGTGATTCTAACTGTGGGGGGAGGGAACTGACTGGGGGAGGGGACCAATCAGTGTCCCTATGTACAAGGGACACACCATCGGTCTCCTCTCCTCTGACAGGACGTGGATCTGTGTGTTTACACACACCGATCCACGTCCTGCTCACTTACTGGGCAATCGCGGGTGCCTGGCGGACATCGCGGCCGCCGGGCACGAGCATCAGGTCCCCAGCTACGTGGCGGGTACGCGCGCACGCCTCCCGCGGCACGTGCGCGCCCCCTAGTGGCCAAAAAGCGAGCGCCATCATATGACGGCGGCCCGCCACAGTAGCTGCACAGCTCCGCCGTCATTTGACAGTGGGCGGTCAACTACTGGTTAACCACTTCAGCCCCGTAAGATTTTACCCCCTTCCCGACCACCACTTTTTGCGATTCTGCCCTGCGTCGCTTTAGCTGACAATTGCGCGGTTGTGTCCGTGACCGCGCCCGCGGGACCTGCGGACTCGATCGCCTAGGGGAAACCTGTGATTGTGTCACGGAGCGCTAGACTGGGGAGATGCCCATGTAAACAGCATCTCCCCGTTCTGCCTAATGACAGGACACTGATCGTCTGCTGCCTGTCATCGGGAGCAGCGATCAGTGTCCACGTCACACAAGCCCATCCCCCAGACAGTTAAGCCTCATACACACGATCGGACCGTGGACCAACTTTCCTGTGGAATTTTGTCCAAAGGGCGTTGGCCCCAAGTTGGTATTGCATACACACGATCGGACCGTGGACCAACTTTCCTGTGGAATTTTGTCCAAAGGGCGTTGGCCCCAAGTTGGTATTGCATACACACGATCGGACTTTTTAGGCAACAAACATGAACGTAGTGACGTTTCAACGTACTGACGACACTTCAAAAGAGGATGTTCAAATACTCCAGCGCCACCTTTGGTCAACTTCTATATTGTTGTCTGATCTTTTGCATTGGTTCTGAGCATGCGTGTTTGTACTTTGTACAAAAGTCCGTTGGTTTTGTGTACACACGGTCGGACTTTGGTCCATCGGACTTTTGTTGGCAGAAAGTTGGTCCGTTCGCACAGCCAACAAAAGTCCGATGAAACCTGGAAAAAGTTGGTCCGATGGAGCGTACACACGGTCGGATGTTGGTCCAAAACAGCTAATTTGCATGTTGGTTGTCAAAAAGTCCAATCGTGTGTACGGGCCTTTAGAAACACTCCCCTAGGACACACTTAACCCCTCCCCACCCCCTAGTGGTTAACCCCTTCACTGCCAGTGACATTTTTACAGTAATCAATGCAATTTTATAGCATTGATTGCTGTATTAATGCCAATGGTCCCAAAAATGTGTCAAAATTGTCCGATGTGTCCGCCATAATGTTGCAGTCACCATAAAAATCGCTGATCGCCGCCATTACTAGTAAAAAAAAAATATTAATAAAAAGCCCATAAAACTATCCCCTATTTTGTAGGCACTTTTGCGCAAACCAATCAATAAACGATTGCGATTTTTTTTTACCAAAAATATGTAGAAGAATACGTATCGGCCTAAACTGAGGGAAAAAAATGTTTTAATATATTTTTGGGGGATATTTATTATAGCAAAAAGTAAAAAATAATGTGCTTTTTTCAAAATTGTCGCTATTTTTTTATTTATTTATAAACCGCAGGAGGTGCTGATGCGCTCCTGTCACCCGGACACGGCGCATCTCGGATCGGCAGGAGGGCTCTGTGATTGGCCCTCCTGATCACATGATGGCCGTGTCCAATCACAGCCGTCATGTGATGTAAGCAAACAGCCGGTTGCTGGGCAATCGGCTCTCCCCTTCTCACACGGAAGTCGTCGGTGAGGAGAGGAGAGCGGATCGCTGCAGCCGGCTGGTGATCAGTGAGTATTAGCTGTTTTTTTTTACAGCTTTTTACTCACTGATCACCAGTCTAGTAAAACACACATGTCCCCAAAACATACATGTCCCCAAAACACACATGTCCCCAAATAATAAAAACACATGTCCCCAAATAAAAACACATGTCCCCAAATAATAAAAACACATGTCCCTCACATATGTCCCAGTAAAATAACATGTGCCAATGATTATCTGCACACATATGTCCGTGATTACCTGCACACATCTGTACATGATCATTTGCGTACATATGTCCGTGATCACGCGAACCAATTATTATACACTTAACGGATTTTTTTTTTACTAAAAACATGTAGCAGAATACATTTTGGCTTAAATTTTTGACAAAATTTGATTTTATTGGATTTCTTTTAAAAAAGAAAGGAGAAAATATTGTTTTTTTTCAAAATTTCCACAATTTTTTTTCGCTTATATCGCAAAAAATAGTTGGATACAGTTACCGTACGGTATTTGTATCAAAAAGGCTTGTGCGCTAGATCTCTTGCGCCAGCAGATGCCAGATCAGGTGAGCAGGAGCCGATGGAAAACTCTGCAGCAGGTGGACCCCGAACAGCAAATACCACAGCCAAACGACCTCTTGTGGACGGGTTGTAAGATCTCCAAGCAGTCCACTTAGTAAGATCCCAAAGACCAAGGGAAAAAAGAGAAGAATGGAAGCAACTCCAATGGTGCAGATCAAAAATGTTTAAAATTTATTCACATTGGCATGTGATAAATAAAATCTCGAGAATATAAAACAGGTCGGCAATGTGAAAGGTATGAGACAGCTGGCCCGACGCGTTTCGACACAAATAGGTCTTCTACTGGGGCATATCTCTGATATATGCCCCAGTAGAAGACCTATTTGTGTCGAAACGCGTCGGGCCAGCTGTCTCATACCTTTCACATTGCCGACCTGTTTTATATTCTCGAGATTTTATTTATCACATGCCAATGTGAATAAATTTTAAACATTTTTGACCTGCACCATTGGAGTTGCTTCCATTCTTCTCTTTTTTCCCTTGGTCTTTGGGATCTTACTAAGTGGACTGCTTGGAGATCTTACAACCCGTCCACAAGAGGTCGTTTGGCTGTGGTATTTGCTGTTCGGGGTCCACCTGCTGCAGAGTTTTCCATCGGCTCCTGCTCACCTGATCTGGCATCTGCTGGCGCAAGAGATCTAGCGCACAAGCCTTTTTGATACAAATACCGTACGGTAACTGTATCCAACTATTTCGGTAAGAGTACCCCATCATCCTATGTCATCAGTCAAGCTGTGTATTTATCATCTTCTTTCAGTTTCCTCCTGGTCCTGCGATACCTTGAAGGATTTGCTGCTCCCAGCGCCTTACTCAATAAGGACTTGACGTTATATTATATTATTTTTGCTATGGTGTTTTTCAGCACTTATATATGTCACATAGTTACATGTTACTTCTTCTAGCCTTAGTGGCATGCAATAAGTAATGTCACACTATTGTTGATGCCTCTATCGTGTGTTCGGGTGACACACCTTTCAGGATTTTTGTTATAACTCACTCTCACACAAGTGTGTTTATTCTAGCGCTACATTTTTTCTCTTATATACCTTAAACTTTGTTTGTTTTATGTTAGCTGCTTTTATTTATTGTATATCACGGTAGCACAGTTTTTTTCCCATCTTCGCATCAAGATGCAGGTAACAGGAACACACAGGAACGCTGTAGAGCAGACAGCGCCAAGCCTGTGCACTGGCAGAGTTTAAATAGCCTGTTGAGCACCAAAAGCTGTTACAGGGTGCGCGCGCACGCGCTGATGCGCGCAAAGATGCGCGCATGCGCACAGCGGCAGTCTGAAAGGTTGTCTTGGATTCTCATCCTGAATATCGGCATGCCCTTCCTGACAATGCGCACGTGTGCACGCATATGCGCGCGTGCGCACACCTGCGCGCACAGGCGTGTGCGCAGATGCACCGGAGGTGTTCTGACAGGGGCTGAGGTCACAGGTTGTATTCTTTGGCCGCCATTTTGGGTACTGGCTAGCCCTTCCTGACATGGCCAGTCCCTTGGTGAGGCATAAACGAACATCCTTAAAAGAGCAAAGAGATCCGCCATGTCCACGGGAAGGTTTCCGCATCCAATGGTCTTCCACCAGCGTCTGTATGTGCGAATACCCTCGCATGAGCGTATTACAGCGAAACTGACACTGGGGGGGGGGGCGAGATCTGACAACATAAATTAATAAAAATTTCCACAACAGCTGCATGACCACGCAATTGTCCGTTAAAGTACAGCAGTGCTTAGCAGTAGACATGTGCACAACAGAAAAATTTGTTTATTTTAGCTTCGTTTCTTTCGTTTCCGTTGATTCGTAACGATTCGTAAATTCGTAAGTCGTCGGTGTTCGTATTCGCAACGATTCGTATTTTCGTAAGAGTTATTTTTTCGTTGATTCGTTTTTCCGTTAGTTTAATTTTCGTTTATTCGAAATTCGGTCGCATTCGTATTTATTCGTACTTTCGTAACATTCGTAACATTCGTAGATTCGTAATCGGAGCATAATTCATAATTTTATGTAATGTGTATGCTATTATTACATTTTAAGAGACACGGAAAATTACGAATCGAAAAAAAAAGTTACGATTGTACGAATTTTTTCGTTCAATCTATTCGAAGCACGTTAAGCAGCGCCATTGTAAGAGACACGGAAAATTACGAATCGAAAAAAAAAGAAAAAAGTTGCGAATGTACGAATTTTTTCGTTCAATCCATTCGAAGCACGTTAAGCAGCGCCATTGTAAGAGACACGGAAAATTACGAATCGAAAAAAAAAGAAAAAAGTTGCGAATGTACGAATTTTTTCGTTCAATCCATTCGAAGCACGTTAAGCAGCGCCATTGTAAGAGACACGGAAAATTACCAATTCAACAAAAAAATTTGTTTATTTTCGTTTCGGTTTTTTCGTTTCCGTTGATTTGTAACGATTCGTATTTTCGTAAGTTTTTCCGTTAGTTTCATTTCCGTTTATTTGAAATTCGGGCGCATTCGTATTTATTCGTACTTTCGTAACATTCGTAACATTCGTGGATTCGTAATCGGAGCATAATTCAAAAAAAAGTTACGAATGTACGAATTTTTTCGTTCAATCCATTCGAAGCACGTTAAGCAGCGCCATTGTAAGGGACACGGAAAATTACCAATTCAACAAAAAAATTTGTTTATTTTCGTTTCGTTTTTTTTTCGTTTCCGTTGATTCGTAACGATTCGTAAATTCGTAAGTCGTCGGTGTTCGTATTCGTAACGATTCGTACATTCGTAAGAGTTATTTTTTCGTTGATTAGTTTTTCCGTTAGTTTCATTTTCGTTTATTCGAAATTCTGACGCATTCGTATTTATTCGTGCATTCGTAACATTCGTAACATTCGTAGATTCGTAATCGGAGCATAATTCATAATGTTATGTAATGTGTATGCTATTATTACATTGTAAGAGACAGGGAAAATTACGAATCGAAAAAAAAGTTACGAATGTACGAATTTTTTCGTTCAATCCATTCGAAGCACGTTAAGCAGCGCCATTGTAAGAGACACGGAAAATTACGAATCGAAAAAAAAAAAAAAAAAGTTATGAATGTACGAATTTTTTCGTTCAATCCATTCGAAGCACGTTAAGCAGCGCCATTGTAAGAGACACGGAAAATTACCAATTCAACAAAAAAAAGGTACGAATGTACGAATTTTTTCGTTCAATCCATTCGAAGCACGTTAAGCAGCGCCATTGTAAGAGACACGGAAAATTACTAATCGAAAAAAAAAAAAAAAAGTTACGAATGTACGATTTTTTCCGTTCAATCTATTCGAAGCACGCTAAGCAGCGCCATTGTAAGGGACACGGAAAATTACCAATTCAACAAACAAAATTGTTTATTTTCGTTTCGTTTTTTTCGTTTCCGTTGATTCGTAACGATTCGTAAATTCGTAAGTCGTCGGTGTTCGTATTCGTAACGATTCGTATTTTCGTAAGAGTTATTTTTTCGTTGATTCGTTTTTCCGTTAGTTTCATTTTCGTTTATTCGAAATTCTGACGCATTCGTATTTATTCGTACATTCGTAACATTCGTAACATTCGTAGATTCGTAATCGGAGCATAATTCATAATGTTATGTAATGTGTATGCTATTATTACATTGTAAGAGACACGGAAAATTACGAATCGAAAAAAAAAGTTACGAATGTACGAATTTTTTCGTTCAATCCATTCGAAGCACGTTAAGCAGCGCCATTGTAAGAGACACGGAAAATTACGAATCGAAAAAAAAAAAAAAAAAAGTTACGAATGTACGAATTTTTTCGTTCAATCTATTCGAAGCACGTTAAGCAGCGCCATTGTAAGGGACACGGAAAATTACCAATTCAACAAAAAAAAGGTACGAATGTACGAATTTTTTCGTTCATTTTCATTTTCGTTGTCCCCGTTTTCGTTTTTCGGATTTTCTTCATTCGTACATTCGTTGTTTATAATTAGTTTTTTTCGGATTTTCCTTATTTTCGGATTCGAACGATTCGTTATTCGTTAAAATTTTTAGTGAATCGTTCGTTCATTCGTACGATAACGAATGAACAAAAATAACGAAAAAAAAAACGAAAAAAAAAACGGAAAAAAAAAACGAAACGAATTGCACATGTCTACAAATGACTAGTCAATTTTTTTTTCACCTGTTAATGGTAGACATGTGCGATTAGTTTCGTACGAATTTCCGTAAATTCGTACATTTGGGAGGATCCAAAATACGAATTGCTATGCTTCCAAATTCCGTTACAACGGAAACGTGGCTGGTGTTTTGTTGACCAATCAAAGTTTTTTTTTTTCTGCTGCTGAGTGAGGGTTGGGAAAATGACCTTTTTTAACCACTTTAACCACAGGACAAGAGATGTATGGCAAGCCCTCTGGTGAACTCAGCTTCAACCAGGTATGTGACCACTACAAAACATAGCCACCTTCCTATAGTTCTGCTTTATCAAAATGTTGGGTCTAAATAGGTCGGACCTCTGCTGCTTGTGTCATGTGACTATTTTAATAATTAATTAGTGCCAAGAGTGGGTCCCCTACCCATGACTGCCACTAGCTATCTCTGTTGGTTCCAAATGATGGGCCATACACTAAAATTAAAGATTTGCCCTCTTAAACGCGTATGTAGCGGCCATAACCCCTTGAGGGGCGACCTTGATTTTCTGGGCTTACCAGTTACCTCCTCGTGGCTTGTCGGTTGTTGTCTAGGGGTTCCCAGGGTTAGTACCCAGTGACTGCAGACGCGGACACATAAAAGTCCTTTTTAAGGTTTTTATTTTGCAGGGGGTAACATCCAACCAGAGGCGTTGCTAGGGGGGTGCGGGGGGTGCGGTCAGCACCCGGGTGACACCCGCTAGAGGGGTGACACCCTCCCTGTTTTTTTTTATTTTTTCAGATTTATTTTTTTATTTTTATTTTTTTTAAGCTGAAACAGCACACGGGTGACACCCTCCCTGTTTTTTTTTTTTTTGGTTTATTGTTCAACTCAACCCCGCAGCCCGCTGGGCTGAAACAACACACAGCAGCAGCGCCTGGTGTCCTCCTTCTTCCAGTCCTGACGTCACATCACAACACAGTGTCTCCGCTCCGTGAAGCTGCGCTCCTCTCCAGATGCCCGGCGCCCAAATTGTAAGCAGGTGCGGGGGGGTGTGTCCTGGTGTCCAAGCCAGCCCAAGCCAGCCCAGCCAGGTTGTTGAGCTGTGTGTGTGTGGTGGGGGGTCCGCCGGCGGGGGGGGCGGGTTGCCGTCTCCTCTAGAGACTCAAGCTGCCGTCCAGATTCGGAAGAGGTGCGGGGGGGAGGGGGGTCCTGGTGTCCACCGCCGGCCCGAGCCCAGGGTGAGGGGGGGCTTGCCATGGTACCGACAGTACCAAAGAGAGCTGGCATGGGAGGACTCTCAGTGTCTGGCGCCCTGGCTGACCTGAGAGAGAGAGAGAGAGAGAAATCTGGTCCAGCCGCCCCCACCCCCCCACCAGACCAGCAAACTCAGCTACTGTGCCTATTATAGCTAATAAAATATATCTGTGTCCAGCAGCACCCCCCCCCCCCCTTATCAGACAGACAACACTTACTATATATTAGCTGACTGAGCCACCCCCACCCTGAGCTGGTCTGATGATGATGATGGGGGGAGGGGGGAAGGGGGTGCTGCTGGACACAGATATATATTAGATATAATAGGCACAGTAGCTGAGTGACACATCCACCCACCCTGAGCAAGCTGGTTTCATTGGGGGGGGGGGGGGGGGGGTATTGTGTCCACAGTAACTGAAGGACTGAAGTCCAGCGGATAATCCCCTCGTGTGTGGGCGCCGGCGGACTTTTTGGCGTCAAAGTCCGGCGGACTTTTTGGCGCAAAAGTTTTAAGTTTGGTTTTAAAATTATCCGCTGGACTTGGCAGTCCGGCGGACAATCCCGCCGTTAGTAGGCAAGTCCGCGGGACTTTTGAAATGAACGGACTTGCCGCTCATCGGCAAGTCCGTTCATTTAGCACGTGACTTCAGGTTACGTAGCTAGCGTAGGCAGTTACTGCCGCCGCGCTAGCTCCGTGACCTGGCATGGATTTAAAGGGACTCCCCACGCCGAAAAAAAAAAAAAAAAAACGGCGTGGGGGTTCCCCCCAAATCCATGTCAGACCCTCATCCGAGCACGCAGCCTGGCAGGTCAGGAAAGGGGTGGGGACGAACGAGCGCCCCCCCCCTCCTGAGCCGTACCAGGCCGCGTGCCCTCAACATGGGGGGTGCCCTGGGGAAAGGGGGGCCCCCCACCCCAAAGCACCTTGTCCCCATGTTGATGAGGACAAGGGCCTCTTCCCGACAACCCTGGCCGTTGGTTGTCGGGGTCTGCGGGCGGGGGCTTATCGGAATCTGAGAGCCCCCTTTAATAAGGGGGCCCTCAGATACCGGCCCCCCACCCTATGTGAATGAGTATGGGGTACGATGTACCCCTACCCATTCACCTAAGGTGTAATATGTAAAGTACAAAAACACACACACTTTTGAAAAAATATTTTATTGCACTGCTCCGGGGGTCTTCTTCCGTCTTGGGGGTCTTCTCGCCGGACTCCTCCGCTCTCTTCTGCTCTTTTACCTAGCTCTTTCACGAGCGGAGGAGTCCGGCTACCTTCTTCGTCGTCGCCGCCGTCGTCTGGGGGTCTCGATCCGCCTTCGGGGGTCTTCCGGGGGTCTCTTCTGTTCTTGCGGCGGTCGTCGTCTTCCGCGCCGCCGGCGCCTTCTTCTTCTTCTTGTCCTTCTTCTTGTTCTTCTTCTTCTTCCGATGTTGACCCGATGCTCTCTCTGCCCGGAATGGCAGAGGCGTGCTGCGCTGGGACTTATATAGGGACATGGGGGACAGGGTCACATGCTCATGTCACATGGTGACCCCCGCCCCCTTGTGTTGTCACATTCCCGGAGGATGCTGGGACTGTGACATCACAGGGGGGCGGGCACTGCCTACGCTAGCTACGTACCTGAAGTTACGTTCGAAATGAACGGACTGCTCCGTGTGTGGGCAAGTCCGTTCATTTTCAAAAGTCCAGCGGACTTTTGGCTGGCGGATTATCCGCCGGAGAAGTCCGTGCGTGTGTGGGCAAGTCCACACCCTCGGAAAGTCCAGCGGACCTAGCTGGAAAGTCCGGCGGGATTGTCCGCTGGACTAGGTCCGCCGGCAAAAGTCCGCACGTGTGTACGCGGCATAAGTCTCCGATCTTGTCCAGTCTACTGAGAACTTTCCAAGCCAAAGATAGCCGACCTTCTGTATGTGGTGGGTTGTGAGGCATAGTGGGTGCAAGGTGGACAAAGTTATTGGGCGCCAGACACTTCTTGGATGTAAAAGAGGTTTTTATTTTCTCTTAACAGTCCTTTTTGTATTTTTGGGGGGAAGAGGGTTAGAGCCAGGACACCCTTAGATAGTTGCAAATTCAATTGGCATACTCCGAGACTTCAATAATGCCTCGTTTCCACTGAGCGGAGCGGTTCGGGTCGGTACAGTTTGGAAGGGTTAGAATGGTCCGGCCTATTCAGGTGAGCGTTTCCACTGCAAGTCGGACTGCCAGGGGCCATACAGGGTTTAGAAGAAATGCCTTTGACGTGAGCATTGACTTTTTTTCTGTCCGCCAATCAGTGGAATGTAGACATGTGCACAATAGAAACATTTGTTTATTTTCGTTTCGTTTCTTTCATTTCCGTTGATTCGTAACGATTCGTAAATTCGTAAGTCGTCGGTGTTCGTATTCGTAACGATTCGTATTTTTGTAAGAGTTATTTTTTCGTTGATTCATTTTTCCGTTAGTTTAATTTTCATTTATTCGAAATTCGGACGCATTCGGATTTTCGTAGATTTAGTTACATTCGTACTTTCGTTAGATTTATTTATTCGTACTTTCGTAACATTGTTTTCGTAGATTCGTAATCGGAGCATAATTCATAATGTTATGTAATGTGTATGCTATTATTACATTGTAAGAGACACGGAAAATTACGAATCGAAAAAAAAAGTTACGAATGTACGAATTTTTTCGTTCAATCCATTTGAAGCACGTTAAGCAGCGCCATTGTAAGGGACACGGAAAATTACGAATCGCAAAAAAAAAAAAAAGTTACAAATGTACGAATTTTTTCGTTCAATCCATTCGAAGCGCGTTAAGCAGCACCATTGTAAGGGACACGGAAAATTACGAATCGAAAAAAAAAAAAAGTTACGAATGTACGAATTTTTTCGTTCAATCCATTCGAGGCACGTTAAGCAGCGCCATTGTAAGAGACACGGAAAATTACGAATCAAAAAAAAAAAAAAAGTTACGAATGTACGAATTTTTACGTTCAATCCATTCGAGGCACGTTAAGCAGCGTCATTGTAAGGGACACGGAAAATTACCAATTCAACAAAAAAAAAAAGTTACGAATGTACGAATTTTTTCGTTCATTTTGATTTTCGTTGTTCCTGTTTTCGTTTTTCGGATTTTCTTCTTTCGTAGTTTCGTTGTTTCTAATTTGGTTATTTCGGATTTTTGTTGTTTTTCGTATTCGTTCGATTCGAACATTCGTTAAAATATTTAGCGATTCGTTCGTTCATTCGTACGATAATGAATGAACGAATATAATGAATTTTAACGAAAAACGAAAAAAAAAAAAAAAAACGAAATGAATTGCACATGTCTAGTGGAATGTATCGTGTGATGGCAGTAGCTCCGCCCTAACCGTACCGTACCATTTTCTATGGCCCCCACATCTGAAGCAGGACCCTGAATGGTGAGGTTGTATGGGCCACTTTCATAATGGAAACACTCAAAATAGCGTACCGTACCAAACCAAACCGAACCGATCCGCTCAGTGGAAACGAGGCATAAGAGAACAGCCTTGCAGGGAAAGGCCCCAGCAAAAAGCCACATCTACACTTGCAGGAATGCTGTCTCCTATGGTAACAGTCTTTAACAGTTCTTAACTCAAACGTAACAGTCCTTTCAGCTCCACTACAACTGCCTCTTGTAGTTCTTTTAACCACCTGATTACTTTGCACTTAAACCCCCCTCCTGCCCAGACCAATTTTCAGCTTTCCGCGCTGACGCACTTTGAATGACAATTGCGGGGTCATACAACACTGTACCCAAATTAAATTTTTATCATTTTTTTTCCCACAAATAGAGCTTTCTTTTGGTGGTATTTGATCACAGCTGGGTTTTTATTTTTTGCTAAACAAACAAAAAAAGATGGAAAATTAAAATTAAAAAAAAAAAAAAATCATGTTTAATAGTTTGTTATAAAATTTTGCAAACAGGTAATTTTTCTGCTTCATTGATATGCGCTGATGAGGCGGCACTGGTGAGCACTGATAGGCTGAACTGGTGGGGACAGATAAGTCGGTACTGATGGGGACAGCAAAGATGGCACTGATGGGCACGGATGGGTGGCACGGATGGGTGGCACGGATGGGTGGCACCGATGGGCGGCACCGATGGGCACTGATGGATGACACTGATGGGCACTGATGGGTGGCACTGATGAGTGGCACTGATGGGCACTGATAGGTGGCACTGATGGGCACTGGTAGGTGACACAGATGAGCACTGGTAGGTGACACAGATGAGCACTGGCAGGTGACACAGATGAGCACTGGCACTGTGGGCACTGAGAGATGGCAGTGTGGGCACTGGTAGGCGGCACTTTAATGGGGCAAAGGTGGGCACAATTGATTGATTGTCCCTCTCACTGCCGCCGGTGATCGGCTTTTTTTTTTTTCTCCTCGCGCTGTCAGCGCGAGGAGGAAAAAAAGCCGATTACCGGCTCTGTTATCACATGATCAGCTGTCATTGGCTGACAGCTGATCACGTGGTAAGGGGTCGGGGTCGACCCCTTACTCGGATCTGTGATCCAGCGAGTCTTACAGACTCGCTGATCACAGAGCGCGCCGCGCACGCCCTTCAGTCAATAGACGTCGTCCCGGCACAATAGATCCGCGCTGTAGCCGTGGCTATAGCGCGGGTCTAAGGTAGTTAACACTGAGCTCCCGGTATCTCACTAGACCCTCCGATTCACTGACTCTGAATCCCTTGAGCTCCTCCAAGGTTTATGGTGGTATCTCCCTCAAGCGTAACAGACACTTCTCAAGCTTCACCCCTGCTAACCGGCGAGGTCCCTGGCTTGAATCACTAGGCTGCTCTGCAAGCATCTCCTCCGCGGGTCGGGTCCCTGACTTGATCACCGCCTGAAGTTTCCCGATTCTCCACCGTGCCCGTTCGGTGAGAGTGTGGCTCCGGTACTTGCTTCAGTTACTCACTGCGGTCCCTGGTAAAGGTGGTTGGTCGGCGCAGCTTCCCTTCTACCTCCGACCACTGACAGGTTCTCCGGCCCGCAAAACAGTCACTTCTAGTTGTATTGCAAGCCGCAATCCCAACCCTGCGCTGCTCTATTTACTTCTGGATAGGCCCTCACACAGCCTAGCAGCCAGAAGCCCCCAGGATAGGCCCAATCTCTGGAGCATACGACACATGTCCACCAAGACAGCCGTCCAGGTGGCACCGAACATAGATCACCTGACCTCACCAGAATATATAGGTTCTCCCAGCGGGCCAAGGGATCCAAGAAAACCCCTGCTCTTTGGCTGAGACACCCCATATACTCATAACCTGACCTTGGGTTGCCCTTCTCATATCTAGTACCACCAAGTACCCAGCCACCTAGTGGTAGAAGAGGAAAGTGCAACAAGGCTAAACTTAGGGAGAAATAGATCTCTATCAATCGACCAGGATAACTACTCTTGGCAAGTAAATTTGTGAGGAGCTCCCTGACTAAACCCCAGGGTTCTACACACGTGATTGGGTGTTCTTTCCAAAGTGAAGCTTTACCTCATTTACTAAGCTCTGGAGCAACTACATTTGCAGAGTGTCTATTTGCCTTTAGTAAATCAACCCCAATGTGTCTACATTGCCCTTTGCAATAACATTTCAATGAGTTGCAACAATGCTTAAAGCAGAACTCCGGGATTTTCAAAAACACACAAAACACTAAACAATTATTAAATTTGTGAAATTTCTTACCGTTTAAGAGAAATGTCTGATTTAATTTTCAGGAAGTCAGATTTGTGATTCAAAAAATGCATCATCTTTTCTGGCAGGGAGGATCTCTTAGAACAGTGATTGCATCATATCCTCTTCTCTCTATCTGTAATCAGACTACATTACCCATGAATCCTTGGGATTGGAATGAATGTGGGAGGTACACAAGGCTTATACATGTAAATGTGAACCCGCCCACTTCAACATAAATCACACCCCACATTCTGCAGCCAGCAAGCCATACATAACACACGGTATGATAAAAATACAAAGCGTTTTAATATAAATGCAAACCAGTGCAACATGTCAGTGTCCACCCATGGCATTGAGTGGTGGTCGGGAAATCCAAAAACATGGCATTGAGTGGTAATCAGGAAGTACAAAAATACATCAAATTGAGCGGTTGCTGGGAAGCCAAAAAACATGGCATTGAGCGGTAGACATGTGCAATTCGTTTAGTTCCTAATTATTTTTTTAACGAATTTTGACAAATTCGTTAATTCCGAATTTCCAAATTTCCGAATTTTTCAATTTCCGTAATTACGCATTTCGAATTATCAATTTCCGATTTCCGAATTTTCGAATTTTGTATTTTCGTATTTCCGAATTTCCCAAATTACGAATTTCCAAATTTAGAATTTCCGAATATCCGAATTTCGAATTTCCGAATTTCACAAATTACGAATTTCCGAATTTCCCAAATTACGAATTTCCAAATTTTCGAATTTTCGAATTTCGTATTTTCGTATTTCCAAATTTCCGAATTTCCCAAATTACGAATTTCCCAAATTACGAATTTCCCAAATTACGAATTTACGAATTACGAATTTACGAATTTCGAATTTAGTTACTGAACGTAACGAGTACGAATTTATCCGAAGTTACAAATTATCTGAAATAACGAATGCCGCATCTAACCAAATGGAACGTAACGATCTAATAATAATAAATAACAATAATAATAAAACCTTTTTCCATTTGTTTAGATGCGGCATTCGTTATTTCAGATAATTCGTAACTTTGGATAAATTCGTACTCGTTAATTTAATAGTTAGTTATTAATTAAACTGATTTTCTTTCTTTTTTCAGATTTTCCAATTTTGGGATTTGGATTCCCGAATTTCGAAAATCCGAAAATTCAGAATTCCGAAAAACCAAAAATCCAAAATTCGGAAATTCAATAATTCGGAAATCCGAAAATTCTAAATTCGGAAATTCGAAAATTCTAAATTCGGAAATTCGGAGATTTGGAGATTCGGAAATCTGAAAATACGAGATTCGGAAATTCGGAGATTCGGAAATCCGAAAATACGAAAATTCGGAAATACGAAAATTCGGAAATCCGAAAATTCGAAATTCAGAAATTCGAAAAATAGAAATGTGAAAATTCCCGAAATTTCCGAATTCCGAATTTGCGAATTTCCAAATTCCCGAATTTTCGATGTTTACGAATTTCCGAAAAAAGCAAAAAAACTAATGAAACGAAAACGAAAATGAACAAATTTTTTGTCAGTGCACATGTCTATTCAGCGGTGGCAAGGAAGCCAAAAAACATGGCCTTGAGTGGTGGCCAGAAAATCCAAAAACATGGCCTTGAGTGGTGGTCACTGAGTGGTAACTATTGAACCCAAAAAACATGCCATTGAGTGGTGGCCAGGAGATCCAAAAACATGGCACTAATTGGTGGCTAGAAAATCCAAAACAATAAGGCATTTGGTGGTGGCCAGAAATTTAAAAAATACATGATGTTGAGTAGTGACCAGGAAACCCCCCAAAAAAACTTAATGTTGAGTGGTAGCCAGGGAACCCACCCTCGCTTTCCCCAGGCAAAGCCCTAAGTAGACAGGAATCTCCTTGCCAGTCTGACCTTCTCTGTTCCCTTCTAAAGCCTTTAGTGCAAAAACCTTGACACTGGGTATAATATACTGTACAGTCCATCTATAACTACCCTGTTTCCCCGAAAATAAGACCTAGCGTGATTGTTGGTGATGGCTGCAATATAAGCCCTACCCCCCAAATAAGCCCTACCCCGTTTCCCCTGAAAATAAGCCCTACCCTAAATATAAGACCTACAAGGACTTTAACTAGGGCTTATTTGAGGGGTAGGGCTTATATGGCAGCCATCACCGACACTCACGCTAGGTCTTATTTTTGGGGAAACAGGGTATGACCTGCTCCTTCCTTGTAGGATACTTGTCTAAGTGCCGGTTCACACAGGGGCAACCCGACTTATGCCGCGTACACACGATCGGAATTCCGGCCAGAAAAAGACAGATGAGAGCTTTTCATGGGAAAATGCGAGCGTGTGTAGGCTCCATCGGAATTTTGCTGGCCGAATTTCCGGCAGCAAAAAATTGAGAGCATGTTCTCAATTTTTCCGACGGAAATGGTTTCTATCAGAAAATTCCGATCTGTCTGTAGCAATTCTGACGTGCAAAATTCCTACGCATGCTCGGAAACAATTCGACGCATGCTCGGAAAAGCATTGAACTCGGCTTGTTGTAGTGTTGTACGTCACCGCGTTCTTGGCGGTCGGAATTTGGTGTGACCTTGTGTAGGCAAGACAGTTTGAGCGGAATTCCGTCGGGAAAACCCATCAGAGCTATTTCCAACGAGAATTCAGATCGTGTATACGCGGCATCACAGTGTGACTTTGCAAGGCGATTTGGAGGTGACTTCAGCGTGACTTCACCGAGACTTTGAGCAACTTACAACTCAACTTAATATCTTCCCCCCTCTCTTGACACAACGCAACTTAAAGTCGCCTCCAGGACAGGCAACCATTGGCTGTGGCCCATAACAGAATAATCCGCTCTGTGGGAGGGAGGGGGTTGCCTGGGTAAACGTGCGGAAAACCTGGGTAAATTATTTTCTTTTTCCTGTAAAGTCGCTTCAATATACAGGGGGTCCCCGAGGTTACGAACTCGTTAGGGACTGTCCTCCTGTTCTTAAATCGGAAATGTTCGTAAGTCGGCCGCGCATGTGCAGAACGACAATTACGGACATTTCTATGGGTACAAGTCGCCCAGAAGTCGCCTTGAAGTAGTACAGGAACCTTTTCTGAAGTCAGAGCGACTTCAGTAGTGTGCATTAACCACTTCAGCCCCGGACCAATTGGCAGCCAAAGGACCAGGCCCCTTTTTGCGATTCGGCACTGCATCGCTTTAACTGACAAATGCGCGGTCGTGCGACGTGGCTCCCAAACAAAAAATTACGTCCTTTTTTTCCCACAAATAGAGCTTTCTTTTGGTGGTATTTGATTGCCCCTGCGGTTTTTATTTTTTGCGCTATAAACAAAAAAGAGCGACAATTTTGAAAAAAAACGCATTATTTTTTATTTTTTGCTATAATAAATATCCCCCAAAAATATATATAAAAACATTTTTTTTCCTCAGTTTAGGGCCGATACGTATTCTTCTACATATTTTTGGTAAAAAAAATCGCAATAAGCGATTATTGATTGGTTTGCGCAGAAGTTATAGCGTTTACAAGATAGGGACAGTTTTATAGCATTTTTATTAATAATTTTTTTTTTATTAGTAATGGCGGCGATCAGCGATTTTTATTGTGACTGCGACATTATGGCGGACACATCGGACATTTTTGACACATTTTTGGGACCATTGTCATTTATACAGCAATCAATGCTATTTAAATGCATTGATTCCTGTATAAATGATACTGGCAGTGAAGGGGTTAACCACTAGGGGGTGGCAGTGTAGGGGTTAAGTATGCCTAGGGGTGTGTTTCTTACTGTGGGGGGGGGGGCGTGGCTGTCAGCTAGTGAATGCTGATCTCTGCTCCAATCACAGGGAGCAGAGATCGGCGTCACTAGTTGCTAGGCAGAACGGGGAGATGCCTCCCCGTGAGACGATCGCGGGTGTCCCTGCGGCGATCGAGTACGCGGGACACGCGACCGGACTCACGGGGGTCCCGACCGGCGCGGCGCGCTCCCGATGGCATGGAGGCATTTAAAAAGGGACTTATATATACGCCCTTATGCCTGTCCGTGCCATTCTGCCGACGTACATCGGCGTGCGCCGGTCGGGAAGCGGTTAAGACGGCTCTCATTCACTTCTATGGCATTTCTTATGTCCAGCAACTTGAGGACTTAAGTGTCGGATCCCAAGTCGCTGTAGTGTGAGCCAGCAATAAATGTCAAGCAGTCACTACTGATCCTGCAACAAGGAAAACAGCAACAAAAAAAAAAAGTTCTGAGCTCTCTAGTCTTTGAAAAATTATCATTTTGTAATGCCAAAGATAAGGATCTGTTGAACTAACTAACTAGTATATAAAAAGAATCATGTTTCTGCATGGAGTTTGCGTTATTTCTCTGTGTTCCTTTGTGAGAACATGCCACCAGCATGTCTTTGTAGTGAGTCTGCTCTGGTTTCCTCCCACCCTCCAAAGACATGCTGGTGGGTTAACAGGCTTCTGTCTCAATTGGTCTTGGTATGTGCGTACTAATTGGTTGCGCACATTTGTTGTCATGTTCTGCATGCCGAGAATTTGGAGCGGGTTGAGTAAAGACCATGTGACCTACTTCGTCAGAAAATGGGCAAGAAAATTCCATGGAAATAGCTTGGTGCCCAGAGAGTTGGCCATAGGATTCCTCAGAGTCATGTATGACCGATCGGATATACACTATATAGCCAAAAGTACTGGGACGCTTGCCTTTTCATGAAATTTAATAGCATCAGGGCCGTCTCTAAGGCAGGGCAAAAGGGGCAGCTGCCCCGGGCCCTGTCATTATTGTGGGGCCCAAAGCAGCTGGCCCATACTTGCCAACTACCTCAGTTTAAATTCCCTTTCCCCTTGAGGTTTAAGTCCAGTGCTGTGTCCTGATATCTCAGTGTGAAGTTCTGTTACTAATGCTGCCCAGCTCTGCCCTATTGTTGTGTACAGAAGACTCACCTGCAGACCCTGTGTTTACATGTAAATACCAGCATTGATATGTAAATAGCGGCTAAATTCATATGTAAATAGCGGCCACCCAGCAGCATTCATATGTAAATAGAGGCAGTATTCATATGTATATCATGCCCCCCTGAGGTCATATCCACCATCACCTATATGGAATGCTGCCCACTGGGGAGATAAAGGGGTATGCTGGAAATTGATCACACCCACCCCTCCCCCCAGCACTGCCACTGATCCCAGGAGTCCTAGGATCCCTAGGAGTTTTCTGTCTATTAATAGGTGCCCTCACCTCCTCAGTCCATGGTGTGCAGGCAGTGAGGAGATGATGTGCTGTAACCTCTAGTAACCAATCAGTAAGCAGTAATGATGTGCAGTAACCTCTGGCAACCAATCAGTGAGCAGTATTGATGTACAGTAATCTCTAGCAACCAATCAACAAGCATAAATCATGTGCTGTAACCTATAGCAGCTATTCAGTGAACGGTAACGATACACTGTAACCTCTGGTAACCAATCGCAATCGCTGCCTGATCTGATTCAGTAAATGGATTTCGAGTCTAGCTGCTATTTATTGTATGACTCAAAGCAGGTGGAGAGTGAAACTGCATGGGGGGGGCAAGAAAAAATTTGCCCAGAGTCCAATCAATATTAACCACATGCCGACCGCGCTATAGTCGAAAGACGTCTACAGTGCGGTCGGCTTATTCTAAGTGGACGTCCTCCCAGAAACTTGCTCCCGCACGCCCCCTGGGGCGCGCACTCGGGAACATCCGTGACCGCCGGGTCCTCGGGATCGGCATCACGGATCATGGTAAACAGCCGCTGATAGCGGCCGTTTACCACGTGATCGCTCCGTCAAATGACGGAGCGATCACATGTACACAAACCGGCGTCACGTCATGACGCCGGTTCCTCCCTCCCCTCTCTGTACCTATCGGTACAGTGAGAGGGGAGAAGCGGAGAGGGGGAGAGATGGGACCATCGCTGTGGGCTGGATGTGTAGTGCCCACAGCGCTGGTCAGTGCCTGCAATGTGCAATACACTGCCACCACTGTCCAATACTCTGCAACCACTGTGCAATGCTCTGCAACCACTGTGCAATGCTCTGCAACCACTGCGCAATACTCTGCAACCACTGTGCAATACTCTGCCACCACCACTGTGCAATACTCTGCCACCACTGTGCAATACTCTGCCAGCACTGTGCAACACTGCAATACTCTGCCAATACTTGCCAATACTCTGCCAATACTCTGCCAATACTTGCCAATACTCTGCCAATACTCGCCAATACTCTGACAATACTCGCCAATACTCTGACAATACTCGCCAATACTCTGCCAATACTTGCCCATACTCTGCCAATACTCGCCAATACTCTGCCAATACTCTGCCAATACTCGCCAATACTCTGCCAATACTTGCCAATACTCTGCCAATACTCGCCAATACTCTGACAATACTCGCCAATACTCTGACAATACTCACCAATACTCTGCCAATACTCTGACAATACTCTGCAATAATTTTTAATAGAAACAAAGAATTTTTTATTTATTTTCTTTACCGAATTTTCAGTATTTTTTGATTTATAGCACAAAAAATAAAAAACCCAGCGGTGATCAAATACCACCAAAAGAAAGCTCTATTTGTGTGAAAAAAAGGACACAAAATTCATTTGGGTACAGTGTTGCATAACTGAGTAATTGTCATTCAAAGTGTGAGAGCACCGAAAGCTGAAAATTGGTCTGGTTAGGAAGGGGGTTTAACTGCCCAGTGATTAAGTGGTTAAAGACAGCCCTGAATGACATCCCAGTCTTAGCCCGTAGGGTTCAATATTCAGTTGGCCCGCCCTTCACAGCTATAAGGCCCCTTTCACACTGGGGCGGTGAGCCGCGGTGACGGTAAAGCAGCGCTATATTTAGCGATGCTTTACCGTCGTTTTCACCGCGGTTTTCGGCCGCTCGCGGTGCGGTTTTACCCCCCGCAAGCGGCCGAAAAAGGGTTAAACACCCCCCGCAGAGCGCCGCCGTAGCCGCGGTATTGCCGCGGTAACCGCGGTATTGCCGCGGTTTTACCGCGGTCTCCCATTGTAATCAATGGGAAGGAGCGGTATAGGAGCGGTGAACACACCGCTCCTATCCCGCTCCAAAGATGCTGCTAGCAGGACTTTTTTTTGCCGTCCTGCTAGCGCACCGCTCCAGTGTGAAAGCCCGCCGGCTTTCACACTGGAGTTAAAGGGGCAGGATTTTTTCATGCGGTGAACAGGCGCTATTTTTAGCGCTGCACCGCATGAAAAACGCCCCGGTGTGAAAGGGGCCTAACAGCTTCACCTCTTCTGGGAAGGCCGTCCACAAGGTTTAGGAGTGTGTCTATGGGAATGTTTGACCTACTCATCGGTGCCCATCAGTGATAAAAATGACCTGTTTGCAAAATGTTATAACAGACGATGAAAATTTTTTTGGGTCTTTTTTCGTTTGTTTAGCAAAAGAAAAAAAAAAAAACCCAGTAGTGATTAAATACCACCAAAAGAAAAATGAAAAAAAATGTCATATGTGTACAGTGTAGCACGACCGCGTAATTGTCATTCAAAGTGTGAGAGCGCTGAAAAGCTGGAAATTGGCACCCTGGGCAGGAAGGGGGTGAAAGTGCCCGGTAGGCAAGATGTCAAACAGCGAACTTCTTTGTTAATGTAGATTGGGTGCATACATTTTATACACGTTGCGTTGGGAAAAATTGCAGAAAATTGAATTAAAAAAATAAAAGTTACTATTTATTCCTAATAAAAAAACAAAGAAATAACGTATCCAAATTTGCACTTTAATTAAATCCCCGGAAAAGGAAAATTGGAGTAGCGTACAAATACTAAGTGGTATAATGTGGGGGGATTGCCAATAAAAATAAAAAACAAACGCTATGAGGGACTCAAGGAGGTTTAGGCTGCATTCACACCTGAGCGTTTTGTCGCCCTAAGCCGCCCTACGCCTGAAGCTACAAAACGTTCGAGGGGATAAAATACATTATTCTCTATGGAGATGGTTCACATCTCCACTCCATGTCGCCTGAAGCCGAACGCCTGAAGCTCAAACAAGTTCCGGACCCTTTTTTGTCGCGCGAATCGGGCTGATTTGGGCGTTTGTATCCCCATAGAACATAGCAACAAATGATGACAGTGATGATCATTTTTCCTATTGGCTATCAAGAAAATCGCCGAAGTTGAAAAACGCCTGTTACGCCGTATGCAAATGTGCAAAAACAACCGCATTCGCGCGACAAAACGCCGGTAAAAACGCTCGTTCCGCTACGCTCAGGTGTGAATGCAGCCTTAGGGAGAAGAATGCCCGGAGGACTCGAACGGTTGAACTTGACCTCCGAAATTCTATTTTTGTTTCTCTATTGTCTGCCTGAAACAATAAGCGGACGATGGAATCTGACAAGTAGACGGGAATGTGTTAGAGAACACCTGAGGGGATGGAAGGTTTGTTTACGGCAGGTAGATGTGACGTCAGAGGTGGCTCTAGGCTTTGTGAGGCCTTAGGCAAACCTTAGACATGAGGCTCCACTCACTCCCATTATGGAAAAAATTATTCAAGCGATAGAAATTACCGCAGAAAAGAATGCAGACGTGATACAGGGGATGGTCAGAGACAGCAGACATGATACAAGAGATTGGCTAGCTGAATTTGATTGACAGCAGCGTGAGCCAATGGCATCACTGCTGTGTCTCAGCCAATAAGGAAGGAGAATCAGGACAGCTAAGACGCTCGTGGACATCGCTGGACAGAGAGGGACCTCAGGTAACTATTAGGGAGGCTGAGGGGGGCTGCTGCACACAGAAGGCGTTTTATCTTAATGCAAGAAATGCATTAAGATAAAAAAAACCTTCTGCCTTTACAACCCCTTTAAAGGCTCTGAGGGCACCGACCAGGGGACATTCACTCCAACACACGGTAGGCAAATTAGGTGGCCGCAAGGCCCCTAGGAGTGCGAGGCCTTAGGCGACCGCCTAATTTGCCTAATTAGAGAGCCGCCTCTGTGTGACGTGAAGGTGATAAGAAAGAAAATAAGAGCGGAATCCAAGCAATGTTCATAGCGCTGAGCGCTTTGTATGAGTTAATCATCAATCTACAAACTATGGGGTGGATTTACTAAAGGCAAACAGACTGTGCACTTTTTTAAGTGCAGTTGCACTAATTTTCTCCAAAGCTTATTAAGGCTGCATTCACACCTGAGTGTTTTCCAGCTTTTTTTGTGCGTTTTTATCAGTGGCGCCTGGTGCTCAAAATTTTTGGGGGGGATGCAAGCAAACTGAAGAATTCTGAAAAAAAAAACATCAATTGCAGCCTCGCTGTGACCATCATATGCAGCCACTGTGCCTATCAGGGCCGTTTTTAACCACTTCAGCTCCGGACCAATTGGCAGCCAAAGGACCAGGCCCCTTTTTGCGATTCGGCACTGCGTCGCTTTAACTGACAATTGCGCGGTCGTGCGACGTGGCTCCAAAACAAAATTGGCGTCCTTTTTTTCCCACAAATAGAGCTTTCTTTTGGTGGTATTTGATCGACCCTGCGGTTTTTATTTTTTGCGCTATAAACAAAAATAGAGCGACAATTTTGAAAAAAATGCAATATTTTTTGCTTTTTGCTATAATAAATATCCCCAAAAAATATATAAAAAAACTTTTTTTTTCCTCAGTTTAGGCCGATACGTATTCTTCTACACATTTTTGGTAAAAAAAATGCAATTAGCGATTATTGATTGGTTTGCGCAAAAGTTATAGCGTTTACAAAATAGGGGATAGTTTTATAGCATTTTTATTAATATTTTTTTTTTTTTACTAGTAATGGCGGCGATCAGCGATTTTTATTGTGACTGCGACATTATGGCGGACACATCGGACATTTTTGACACATTTTTGGGACCATTGTCATTTATACAGCAATCAATGCCTTTTAAAATGCATTGATTCCTGTATAAATGACAGTTGTAGTGAAAGAGTTAACCACTAGGGGGAGGGGTTATGGGCTCTGACGTGTGTGTGTTTTTTTACATTAGGGGGCGGGGCTGACGTCTGACGTCATTGATCGGCTTTCCCGATGACCGGGAACAGACAATGAATGACAGGCAGAGTAGGAAGCGCGGGGAGAGGTTTGTTTACACAGACCTCTCCCCGTTCTTCAGCTCTGTGACCCGATCGCGGGACACCAGCGGCGATCGGGTCCGCTGGTCCCGTGGCCGGGGTCACGGAGCTCCCGACCGGGTCGCGAGCGCACCGCTGGCGGCGCGCGCGCGACCCACGGGCAGGCATTTAAAGGGCCACGTACAGGTACGTGGTTTTGCCTGCCCGTGCCATTCTGCTGACGTATATATGCAGTGGGCGGTCGGGAAGCGGTTAAGGCAGGGCAAAAGGGGCAGCTGCCCTGGGCCCTGTCATTGTTGTGGGGCCCAAAGCAGCTGCCTCATACTTGCCAACTATCCTGGTTTAAATTCCCTCGACCCTTGAGGTTTTAGTCCCGTGCTGTGTCCCAATATCTCAGTGTGAAGTGCTGCTACTAATGCTGCCCAGCTCTGCCCTATTGTTGTGTACAGATGACTCACCTGCAGACCCTGCGTTTACATGTAAATTACCGGCATTCATATGTAAATAGCATTGGCCGGCGGCATTGATATGTATATCATGCCCCCCTGAGGTCATATCCACAGTAATCTCTAGCAACCAATCAACAAGCAGAAATCATGTGCTGTAACCTCTAGCAACTAACCAGTGAGCTGTAATGTGTTCTGTAACCTCTAGCAACCAGTCAATGAGCGGTAATGATACCTCTGACAACCAATGGCAATAGCTGAACTGATTTTGAGTCTAGCTGTTATTTATTGTATGTCTGTAGGTGGAGAGCAAAACTGCATGGGGGGGGGGGCGCCCAAGAAAAGTTTTGCCCAGGGTCCAATCAATATTAAAGACGGCCCTGGTGCCTATCATATGCAGCCCCTGTGCCCACCATATGCAGCCCCTGTGCCCATCATATGCAGCCCCTGTGCCCATCATATGCAGCCTCTTTGTCCACAATATGCAGCCTCTGTGCCCATCATATGCAGCCTCTGTGCCCATCATATGCAGCCTCTGTGCCCATCATATGCAGCCTCTCTGTGCCCATTATATGCAGCCTCTTTGTCCACCATATGCATCCTCTTCTCCCATCATATGCAGCCTCTGTGTCCACCATATGCTGTCTCTGTGTCCACCATATGCAGCCTCTGTGCCCATCATATGCAGCCTCTGTGCCCATCATATGTAGCCATTGTGCCCTATATGCAACATCTGAGCCCTATGGCTCTAATCAGGTGCTTCAAAAATACCCCCCCGCCGCTTCGGATACCGGCGCCCGGTATCCGAAAAGGGGCTGAACCCCTGATTATTAGGTGGCTACAGCGGCCATGGATATAAATCTATACATTTTACATATAGGGGGGATGCTGGAGAGAGGGGGCGGTGTATCGCAAAAAAATAAATCATTAAGGGGGCAAATCCATCCAGGGCTGAATTGGTTAACATATTTTTTTAAGGTTGGGGTTAATTATTAGTTATTTATGTATTATTACATATTATTAATTTATTTTACTTACTTATTTATTATTTATTTATGATGATTTTTGGTTATTTGTGTGTTTATTTAACATTTACTTATTTACTTATTCATATATTATTACAATTTTTTTTTTCAATCAGTCCAATGAGGAAAGAGCTGCTGCCCTCGTACACATCGCTGGATCGGCCAAGCCAATGGCTCCCGCTGCTGCCTCAGCCAATGAGAAGTGAGAGTCCCCAGAGAGCCGAGGCTCCCGTGGACATTGCTGGATCGAGAGGGGACTCAGGTAAGTATTAGGTGAGGGTAGGGGGGCTGCTGCACACAGAAGGTTTTTTTACCTTCATGCAGAGGGTAAAAAAACCTTGAGCCTTTAGAACCACTTTAACCAATCAAGGAGCAACAGCCGGGGACATAGAGATGTCTTTCGGCTAGATTAGGCAACCTTTCTCTAAAGTCTGGAGGCACCTTATGGCCAACTTTGAACTCTCACAGTCTTGGGGTAAATAAGGGGTTAATCGTGTTAATGCCAATCAATGTGTATATGGAAAACATTGTGCTTCATCTGTCTCTACCGATAACCTTCAGGATAAGGTATTTGCATAGAAATAGCATTGATCATTGGTTCCTGACCCTGCTAAGTTTATCAGGATCATGATAAGAAAAAAATAGTACATGTAGCACCCTGGCGTTTAGGCAGAGTTGCTAACCAACTTAGTTTGCCAGGTAGTAATTGTCCTGGCTAATTGTTAGGATATCCACTGATTTCCCCCCCTAATTCTGGAATTGCTGCACTTTTCTCTTCTGTCACTAGGTGGCATTGCAGCTGGTGGCATTAGATAGACAAGGGCAAAGCAAGGACCGATTATGGATTTGAAAAGAAGAAAGAAATGGCTGCACATCCAGAACTTCCGATTGCCTTTTATTTTGTTTCACAAAGATAAACACCAAAGACACCAAACTGTGGTCACGTAGACGTGTTTCACACATACATCTTGTGCTTAATCATTGATTAAGCACAGGATGGTGTTTGCCTTTTATTTTGTCTCACAAAGATAACACCAAAGACACCAAACTGTGGTCACGTAGACGTGTTTCACACATACATCTTGTGCTTAATCATTGATTAAGCACAGGATGGATGTGTGAAACACGTCTACGTGACCACAGTTTGGTGTCTTTGGTGTTTGCCTTTTATTTTGTTTCACAAAGATAACACCAAAGACACCAAACTGTGGGCATGTAGATGTGTTTCACACATATATCTTGTGCTTAATCATTGATTAAGCACAGGATGGATGTGTGAAACACGTCTACGTGACCACAGTTTGGTGTCTTTGGTGTTTGCCTTTTATTTTGTTTCACAAAGATAACACCAAAGACAACAAACTGTGGGCATGTAGATGTGTTTCACACATATATCTTGTGCTTAATCATTGATTAAGCACAGGATGTATGTGTGAAACACGTCTAAGTGACCACAGTTTGGTGTCTTTGGTGTTTGCCTTTTATTTTGTTTCACAAAGATAACACCAAAGACACCAAACTGTGGGCACGTAGATGTGTTTCACACATATATCTTGTGCTTAATCATTGATTAAGCACAGGATGTATGTGTGAAACACGTCTACGTGACCACAGTTTGGTGTCTTTGGTGTTTGCCTTTTATTTTGTTTCACAAAGATAACACCAAAGACACCAAACTGTGGGCACGTAGATGTGTTTCACACATATATCTTGTGCTTAATCATTGATTAAGCACAGGATGTATGTGTGAAACACGTCTAAGTGACCACAGTTTGGTGTCTTTGGTGTTTGCCTTTTATTTTGTTTCACAAAGATAACACCAAAGATACCAAACTGTGAGCACGTAGACATGTTTCACACATACATCTTGTGCTTAATCATTGATTAAGCACAGGATGTATGAGTGAAAAACACGTCTACGTGACCACAGTTTGGTGTCTTTGGTGTTAACTTTGTGAAACAAAATAAAAGACAATTGGAAGTTCTGGATGTGCAGCCATTTCTTTCTTCTTTTCAAGTTTCCCACGGAGGAGGGCCGTGGCTAGCACTCTGCAAGATACTCCAATCAGCCTTATCTTTATACATCCGGAGCAGCATTATGGATTGATGGAGTGTCTCAGCCAATGGGCAGGGGTTTCTTAAATCCCCTGGGCCTGAAGGGAGAGCATATTTACTTGGGTGGAGTCAGGTGATCGGGGTTCTGTACCACCTGGATGGCTGTCTGGGTGGACGTGTGTTATGTCTCCCCGGGCTGCTAGGCCAGAAGCCTGAGGCCCATACCGGGGACACCTGGCTGCTAGGCTGCCTGAGGCCTTTCCAGGGGCAGGAGAGCAGCGTAGGGTGGGGACTGCAGGATTGGAGTCCAACCGAGTTGAGAAAGGTTCAGCCAGACGGGGAACCAGTTGTGGTCGGAGGTAGAGGGGGGACCAACCACCTTGTTACCGGAGACTACTGTGAGTAAGCTGAAGCAAGTGCCGAAGCAGTCTTCTCACCAACCGGGGATGGTGAAAAAAAGTGGGAAAGCACCAGCCAGTGACAAGCCAGGGACCCAGCAGGATAGCGAGGGTGACGCCTGAGGAGTTTACAGCGGGATAGCTGTGGAAGAGCTCAGGGGATCAAGTGATGACTGGGATCTGGAAGTCTAGTGAGAAGACTGGGAGCTCAGTGAGTGAAGATCTACAGTGGGATACTGTGAGATAAGTAAAAGGACTGTTCTGTGTTGCAAGATTAGTTGCCATAGGAAACAGCGGTCCTACCTATACAGAAATGTTATCCGGCTGGAGGCCTTCCACCGTAAAGCTGTCTATTTATAGAAGTCGCAGAGTCTGCCAATTATCATTGCATCCACTCAAGGGTGTCCTGGCCCTAACCCGCTCTCCCCCAGTTCCGTTAACCGATTGCCGACCGCCTCACACAGATATACTGCGGCAGAATGGCACGTACAGGCTAACTAACATACCTGTACGTTGCCCTTTAAGAGGCGGCCATACGGGCGCGCGCGCGCACTCTGCAAGCTCCGTGGGTCGGGTCGCGGGTCCTGTGGACTCGATGTCCGCGGGGATACCCGCAATCGTCTCACGGAGAGGAATGTAAACAAGCATCCCCCCCGTTCTGCCTAGTGACTGTGTCACTGATCTCTGCTCCCTGTAATCGTGAGCAGAGATCAGTGACGTGCCACGTGTAGCCACGCCCCCCCACGGTTAGAATCACTCCCCAGGACACACTTAACCCCTTAACTGCCCCCTAGTGGTCAACCCCTTCACTGCCAGTGTCATTTACACAGAAATCAGTGCATTTGTATAGCACTGATTGGTGTATAAATGACAATGGTTCCAAAAATATGTAAAAAATGTGTCCGCCATAATGTCGCAGTCACAAAAAAAAAAAAAAAAATCGCTGATCGCCGCCATTACTAGTAAAAAAAAAAATTATTATTAAAAAATGCCATAAAACTATCCCCTGTTTTGTAAACGCTATAACTTTTGCGCAAACCAATCAATAAACGCTTATTTTACCAAAAACATGTAGAAGAATACGTATCGGCCTAAACTGAGGAAAAAACATTTTTTATATATATTTTTGGGGGATATTTATTATAGCAAAAAATAAAAAATAATGCATTTTTTTCAAAATTGTCGCTCTATTTTTGTTTATAGCGCAAAAAATAAAAACCGCAGGGGCGATCAAATACCACCAAAAGAAAGCTCTATTTGTGGGAAAAAAAGGACGCCAATTTTGTTTGGGAGCCACGTCACACGACCGCGCAATTGTCAGTTAAAGCGACGCAGTGCCGAATCGCAAAAAGTGCTCTGGGCTTTTAGCCCGCAAAATGGCTGCAGCACCCAGGATGAGACCCAACTTCTGCAAAGGGATACCAATGATGTGCCGCGCTCCAAACTTGTGACCACGAGCGCACTAAACACATAATTAGAGGTCAAATAAAAAGAAATAAATATTGCCAAATAACCATGGGGGTTGGCAATATTTATTTACTTTTATTTCTCCTCTAATGATGATACGATTAGTGCGCTCGTGGCCACAGGTTTGCATAATCAGCATCATTTGTATTCCATTTAGGCCCTTTCACGCGGATCAGTTCTTCAGTTAGGTCCCATTCACACTTGTGCGACTTCAAAAATTTCTATTGGGACTTTACAGTGCGACTTGATGCGCCTTTGGATGAGTGTGACTTTGTTACGACTTTAACACATTTTTTACTGCCCTTGGGTTATATAAAGCAGCTAGCATTAATTGCTGGTAACAACTGGCAGAAAAAGAAAAAAAAGAAATGCAGCGCTAAAAAAGGTAATTCATGAAAAAGTCCACAATCAATAAGAACTCCCAGGATAGGAGGCAGAAATTAAAAAAAAAAAAAATTTATTATATAAATATAAAATACAATATTTTTTTGCTTTCTGCTATAAAACATATTTTATAAAATAATTAAAAAAAAAAAAATTTCTTCATAAGTTTAGGCCAAAATGTATTCTGCTACATGTGGTACATTGGTTTGGATGAAAGTTATAGTGTGTACAAACTATATATATATATATATATATATATATATCTATCTATCTATATATACACACACACACACACATATATAGATAGATAGATAGATAGATAGATAGATAGATAGATAGATAGATAGATAGATAGATAGATAGATAGATAGATAGATAGATCGGAATTTGCTCCATCAGACTTTTGTTGCCGGAAAGTTTGTCCGTTCGCACAGCCAACAAAAGTCTGATGAAAACCGAAAAAGTTTGTCCGATGGAGCGTACACACGTTCTTATGTTGCCTTAAAACAGCTAATTTGCATGTTTGTTGTCAAAAAGTCTGATCGCGAATGGACAAACTTTCAGGCAACAAAAGTCCGATGGAGCAAAGTCCGATCGTGTGTACAGAAAACCATAGGACTTTTGTACAAAGTACAAACACGCATGCTCAGAACCAATGCAAAAGATCAGACAACAATACAGAAGTTGACCAAAGGTGGTGGTAAAGAGCAGAAAAAACACGTGATTTGGTGAAAGTTGGCTGAAAAAGTCCTGCCGTGTGTATGCAATACAAGTTTACGGCCGACGCCCTTTGTACAAAAATCCACGGGAAAGTTTGTACAAAGTCCGAAATTTTAGTTGGTCTACCTGACCGTGGTTTGGTTTCAACAGAACCCCTCATTTTCCACTTCTTGATTAGAGTTTGAACACTGCTGATTGGCATTCTCAATTCCTTGGATATCTTTTTATATCCCTTTCCGGTTTTATACAGTTCTACTACCTTTTAACGCAGATCCTTTGACAATTCTTTTGCTTTCCCCCTGACTCAGAATCCAGAAACGTCAGTGCAGCACTGGATGAAAGACGCAAGGGTCTGTCAGGAGTCCAGAAACTCATTAACCTTTTAGGCCCCTTTCACACGAGGCGGACTCCGCTTCCACGGAGTCCGCCTCTGTCCGCCGGCTCAGCGGGAGATCTCTCCGTTGATCTCCGCTGAGCCGGCGGATGACAAGTCCCTCTCTGCTCACTGAGTGGTGAGGGGCTTGCGAGCGCCGCTGGTCTCCGCTGACATCTGACGCTCCATAGACTAACATGGAGCGCCCGTTCAGATCCGCCGTCAAAACTGACAGGCGGATCTGAACGGTCCGTCCATGTGAAAGGGGCCTAATACACACACACTAATTACAAACAAACAGATCACAGGTGAGGATGGTCACCTTTAATAGCCATTGAAACCCCTTTGTGTCAACTTGTGTGCATGTTATCAGTCCAAAATCCCCAGGGTATGTAAACTTTTGATCAGGGTCATTTGGGTAGTTTCTGTTGCGATTATGATTTAAAAAGAGTAAACACAGCTGATTGATAATAAATGGTTTCAGCCAAACACTAACATAGTTACATAGTAGGTGAGGTCGAAAAAAGACACAAGTCCATCAAGTCCAACCTGTGTGTGTGATTATATGTCAGTATTACATTGTATATCCCTGTATGTTGCGGTCGTTCACTAACCATGAGTGAAAGAAAAGTTTTTGTGTTATCATTCATATTCTCTAAAAAAAATGGCCAAGAAATCATTAATTCTGCCCGGGTATGTAAACTTATGAGCACAACTGTGTGTATATATATATATATATATATATATATATAGCAGCAAGGCAATAGACAGTGTCAGTAGAGCGGGGGACGGTGTCAGTAGGGCAGAGATTGGTGTCAGTAGTTTATCTTCCTTTATTTTTTATTATTTAAAGTGGTGTTTCCCCCCTAAAAAACAAAAAAGGCTTAAAAATCCTAAAAGAAATAAAAAAATAAAATAATTGGAAATTTTTTTTTTTTTTACATACCTCTAAATGCCTGTTTCTAGGGGGTCCCTCGTAGTCTGCCTTCTGCCTAGCCTAGGCTGGTGACATCACTTTCCCTCGGCGCAGGAAGGGCTCCCCAGTCATATGGGACCTGTCACATGTCCCAGATGACTGTGCAGCCAATCACGGAGCGCGGAGCGCTTCCCGACCGCCTCACGCAGATATACTGCGGCAGAATGGCACGGGCAGGCAAAATCACGTACCTGTACGTGGCCCTTTAATTGCCTGCCCGTGGGTCGCACGCGCGCCGCCAGCGGCGCGCTCGCGACCCGGTCGGGAGCTCCGTGACCCCGGCCGCGGGACCAGCGGACCCGATCGACGCTGGTGTCCCGCGATTGGATCACAGAGCTGAAGAACGGGGAGAGGTCTGTGTAAACAAACCTCTCACCGCGCTTCCTACTCTGCCTGTCACTGATCGGCTGTTCCCTGTCATCGGGAAAGCCGATCAATGACGTCAGACATCAGCCCCGCCCCCTAATGTAAAAAAACACACACAGGTCACAGCCCATAACCCCTCCCCTCCCCCTAGTGGTTAACTCTTTCACTACAACTGTCATTTATACAGGAACCAATGCATTTAAATAGCATTGATTGCTATATAAATGACAATGGTCCCAAAAATGTGCCAAAAATGTCCGATGTGTCCGCCATAATGTCGCAGTCACAATAAAAATCGCTGATCGCCGCCATTACTAGTAAAAAAAAAAAAATATGCTATAAAACTATCCCCTATTTTGTAAACGCTATAACTTTTGCGCAAACCAATCAATAATCGCTACCAAAAATATGTAGAAGAATACGTATCGGCCTAAACTGAGGAAAAAAAATGTTTTTTTTTATATATTTTTGGGAGATATTTATTATAGCAAAAAGTAAAAAATATTGCATTGTTTTCAAAATTGTCGCTCTATTTTTGTTTATAGCGCAAAAAATAAAAACCGCAGGGGCGATCAAATACCACCAAAAGAAAGCTCTATTTGTGGGAAAAAAAGGACGCCAATTTTGTTTGGGAGCCACGTCGCACGACCGCGCAATTGTCAGTTAAAGCGACGCAGTGCCGAAACGCAAAAAGGGGGCCTGGTCCTTTGGCTGCAAATTGGTCCGGGGGCTGAAGTGGTTAAGGGACACACCTCTTTAACATTTATTTTTAATATTTTACCATATTTTTTTACAATAATTTTTTTATTATTTTTTTTTTTTTTTTTACAGTTTTTTAGGAGCCCCATTGGAGGGCTTTGGTGAAATATCAGGGGTCTAAACAGACCCCTGATGTCTCACTTTTGAGACAGAGAAGGGGACTGAGGGCAGAGATTCCCCAGTCCCTTTTCTCTGCAGCCAAGCAGCAGGGGGGAATCTTCTCAGAACAAGGTGATTAGGGTGTGCCCAGGCACACCTGGCACACCCTGCGCGCATGCCTATAGTAATATCTATTGACATTGGTTAGGCTTCAGTGATCTGTTTTTGACTGTTTGCCCACTATAAAGCTCCTTTTAGGCACATGTTCCCTTTTGAGGGCGTAGTGTTAATTCTCCTCTTTGTCTGTCCGATGTGAAGGACGCAGAAAAGGACAGTCTTTATACATGAGGCCCTGCGGCACAGATGATCCGGTGTACATGAGAATCATCGGGGAGGACAATGGGGAATTGTGACATTGTTTTGTTGCGGATGGCGTATCGTATTATATTTCATGTGTACGATTACTTCCTCATGTGCCTGTAGTTAGGACACAAAAGAATCCTGTTGGGTAACGATTGTTCAGTCATTACCCCGGTGAAGTCATAATCAAGGTCAGTGAATCATTAGGTAGTAAAGTCAGCGCTAGGATGAAAGCGGGGGCCGCGCACCTTTAAAAACAAATTGCAACAGCAGATCCTGTATAAGCAATGACGGAAATTCTTAAATGTCATAGGTCGGTGGCGGCTGGGAATGTGTGTAAATGTCACAACCCGACTGGTGGCTTTCAGATGGAAGCGACTGATTGCTTCCACGGGTCACTGGATTCTGTGATCCCCATCGGGTTTCCCAGGCTCCGCCACCCAACCTGCATGCCCAGAACCTGCATGGTGAGCATCATTGGGAAGAAGACCAGTGAACAGGCTTTCGCTGATCTCCCCTAGCTACTAAGAACTCGAAGCGTTGATGACTTTATCACTTCTGGGTTCAGCTGTCACTTTCCCCGTCCGCTATGACCAGAGAAAAAAGCTAATGAAGCACTATCTGCTCTCCAGTAACTTTCGGTGGAGGGCAGGTGAGACATTAGGGGTCTAATTATTGTAAGCGCTAATGAGCCGGGCCCTCTGATCCCTCCTGTATTGAATTGTATTGAATTGTATTGTAACTGTACTGTCACACTAGGACCCACACTGACCAACCTGACATACAATGACCTACCTGACATATACTGACCTACCTGACTCACACTAGGACCCACACTGACCTACCTGACACATCCCCTTTTATAGGGCACATGGTGTATAGGGACGTACAATGTAAAACATGGTTATAGTTCCCCCTCCCAGGCAAAATACAACTGGGTGCAATGCTCTGTAGAAAAAAATGAAAATAAACGCCCCATCAAATGCAGGGGAGAGAGAGAGACAGAGAGACAGAGAGACAGACAGAGAGAGGGGGAGACAGAGAGAAGAGAGACAGAGAGAGACAGAGAGAGAGACAGAGAGAGACAGAGAGAGAGAGAGAGAGAGAGAGACAGAGAGAGAGAGAAAGAAAGACAGAGAGAGAGAGAGAGAGAGAGAGAGAGAGAGAGAGAGAGAGAAAGACAGAGAGACAGAGAGAGAAAGACAGAGAGACAGAGAGAGAGAGAGAGACAGAGAGACAGACGGAGAGAGAGAGAGAGAGAGAGAGAGAGAGAGACAGAGAGAGAGAGATATAGACTGAGAGAGAGAGAGAGAGACAGAGAGAGAGAGAGAGAGAGAGAGAAAGAGAAAGACAGAGAGAGAGGAGAGACAGAGAGACAGACGGAGAGAGAGAGGGGGAGACAGAGAGAAGAGAGACAGAGACAGACAGAGAGAAGAGAGAAAGACAGAGAGAGAGAGAGAGAGACAGAGAGAGAGAGAGAAGAGAGAGAAAGACAGAGAGAGAGAGACAGAGAGACAGAGAGACAGAGAGAGAGAGAGACAGAGAGAGAGAGAAGAGAGAGAAAGACAGAGAGAGAGAGAAGAGAGAGAAAGACAGAGAGAGAGAGAGAGAAGAGACAGAGAGAGTTAGAGAGAGAGAGAGAGAGACAAAAGAGACAGAGAGAGGGGGGAAAGAGAGAGAGACAGAGAGAAGGGGAAAGAGAGAGAGACAGAGAGAGAGACAGAGAGAGAGAGAGAGAGAGACGAAGAGAGACGGAGAGAGAGGGAAAGAGAGGGAGACAGAGAGACGGAGAGAGACAGAGAGAGAGACAGAGAGAGAGACAGAGAGAGAGACCAAAAGGAAGCAGATGGAAGCAGATGGGGGAGGCAACCAAGCGGAGCTCCCCCTTTTGGGTGGAGCTTCGCTTTAATGCTAGCCATACACCTGTCAAAAAATCGTTTGAACGAGTTTTCGAAAAACAAACACATGGTCTTGAGAGCAAACGATTTTGCAATCATGTAATGACCAAAATTTGATCGATAAATTGCTCAACTGACATAAATTAATAAATTTTTGGTTCATTTTGCCACATAAGCCATGTGCAAACTGTTCGGGCAAACTTTTCCTTCGATTTTTTGGCTCAAAAACGTCACAACCGATTTTCGAACTGTGCCCATTAACTAGACAATAGACGAACAAACTGTCCAAATGACAGATTTTAGAACGATTTTTCCTCTAGTGCAGGGGGTCTCCAAACTTTCGAAACAAAAGGGCCAGTTTACTGTCCTTCAGAATTTAGGGGCCAGTGGGAGTAGAAAATGCCCTATCTTTGGCAGTAGGAGGACTAGTGCCCCATCCTTGATGTCAGTGGAAGGAATAGTTCCCCATTGTTGGAGTCAGTTGGAGGGATCGAGCACCATCCTTGGTGTCAATGGAGGGAATTCTGTCCCATCGTTGATGTCAGGGGGAGGAATTTTGCTTTGTTGTTGGTATCAGTGGGAGGAAAAGAGACCCATTGTAGGTACCAATACAAGGAATTATGCCCCATCAATGGTGTCAATGAAAGGAATTATGCCCCGTCAATGGAAGGAATGTGTTGGAGTCAGTTGGAGGGATAGTTCACCATTGTTGGAGTCAGTTGGATGGATAGTTCCCCATTGTTGGAGTCAGTTGGATGGATAGTTCCCCATTGTTGGAGTCAGTTGGATGGATAGTTCCCCATTGTTGGAGTCAGTTGGATGGATAGTTCCCCATTGTTGGAGTCAGTTGGATGGATAGTTCCCCATTGTTGGAGTCAGTTGGAGGGATAGTTCCCCCGTTGTTGGAGTCAGTTGGAGGGATAGTTCCCCATTGTTGGAGTCAGTTGGATGGATAGTTCCCCATTGTTGGAGTCAGTTGGAGGGATAGTTCCCCATTGTTGGAGTCAGTTGGATGGATAGTTCCCCATTGTTGGAGTCAGTTGGAGGGATAGTTCCCCATTGTTGGAGTCAGTTGGAGGGATAGTTCCCCATTGTTGGAGTCAGTTGGAGGGATAGTACTCCATTGTTGGAGTCCGTTGGAGGTATAGTACCCCATTGTTGGAGTCAGTTGGAGGGATAGTACCCCATTGTTGGAGTCAATTGGAGGGATAGAGCACCATTGTTGGTGTCAATGGAGGGAATTCTGTCCCATCATTGATGTCAGGGGGAGGAATTTTGCTTTGTTCTTGGTATCAGTGGGATAAATTTTGCCTTGTTGTTTTTTGTTAGTGGGAGGAAAAGGGACCCATTGTAGGTATCAATGCATGGAATTATGCCCCATGAATGGTGTCAATGGAAGGAATTTTGCCCCATCGTTGGTATCAGTGGAAGGAATAGTTCCCCATTGTTGGAATCAGTTGGGGGAATAGTTCCCCATTGTTGGAATCAGTTGGAGGAATAGTACCCCATTGTTGGAATCAGTTGGGGGAATAGTTCCCCATTGTTTGAATCAGTTGGAGGAATAGTACCCCATTGTTGGAATCAGTTGGAGAAATAGTACCCCATTGTTGGAATCAGTTGGAGGGATAGTGCACCATCGTTGGTGTCAATGGAAGGAATTTTGCCCCATCAGTAGTATCAGTGGAGGTAGTTATGCCCTTTTGATGGTGTCAGTGGGAGGAATAATGCCCCATTGTTAGTGTCATTAGATGGAATAGTGCCCCCCAAGGGCCGCATAAAGGCAAGCAAAGGGCTGCATCCGGCCCCCGGGCCACAGTTTGGGGACCGCTGCTCTAGTGTACGGCCACTATTAGTCTAGGGCTAGTGAGACATCAGGGGTCTAGTTAGTCCCCTGATGTCTCACCTGTGACCAGGGAAAAAGCTAATGGAGCACAATCTGCTCTCTATTAGCTTCAGTGGAGGGGAGGTGAGACATGAGGGATCCAATTAGACCCCTGATGTCTCATTAAAGAGAACCTGTCACTATAAATATGCTATCACATGCGGGGCTATTGGTCTCCTATGTGACAGCAATAAAAGGTAAATGAAAAACAAAGTGTAAAAAAATTAAATGTACATCCAACCTCCCCAACCTCAATAGACACCCACATAATTGTACACATCGGGGGGCACCTGCATAGCAAAATGTCGACTGTGCTACCCCTGTTACATGTCGCCGGGCACACCAGAGTGAGAGCAATAATTCTAGGCCCATTATTCAGCTTCAGTCTACCCAGCAGACGTGGAGGGCAATAAAAACCTGGCAGAGGCTCTAATCCACCCCCCCCCCTCAATCACCCACCATATCCACTCAGAACTGAAACACACATTTTGGATGGTCTGACCCATGAACAGGTTGCAGTGTGAGCGGTTCACACATCAGATAATGGAACAAACCGGGTTTATCATTAACACTCTTATCGGCTGAGCTGCTAATTGAAGGCTGTTGTGTGTGTTTTAACACCCAATGAAGGACGACCTTGCCCCGTCCTCACCGCCAGACAAATCATAAATCTTTTGTTCGGCATGTTTACTATACACCTCAGTGACGCCGACCGCCGGCCTCCCCTTGCACAGTTGTACCGGCTCCTCCTGGACTGAAACGGCTTGCTCTGATTTCACTGCACACTGTGAGCTTCTCACAATATGCACTAGAAGCTGCAGCGAGTCAGAGTCCTCCTCATTTCCTGGCTGGAGGACGTCCGGCGTCATCTAGCTCTTTCCTCCCCAGCCTGACTGTCCCTGACCCAGCCCCCTTTTATTCATAGGATTTCAGTTCTTTCAGTCATGGAAGATTAGCGTTACCTAGAGCGGTCTGCATGCAAATACAGCCTGTCTAGGAAAACCCACTCCTCCAGACTGACATCTGCCCATCCCACATGGCAACCAGCTTCCCTTCTTATGGAGGTCACATAAATATAGCTTCTGTTGTCTCCACAGTAACCACATGGCAACCAAGGTCCCTATTAATAGTATTCACATTCATCTCCATGGTAACTATTTGTCAACCAGCATCCCTTCTAATGGGCTTCACATGAACATAGCTTCCTATGTGTCCACGGCAACCCCATGGCAACTAACATTACTTCTCAGTGGGCTCATGTGAACACAGCTTCCTATGTCTCCACGGAAACTAATATCCCTGCTCATGGGGCTCACATGAACATGTTCATCTCCATGGTAGCCACATAGCAACCAGCATTACTTTTTATGGGGTTTACGTGAACATAGCTTCTTTTGTCTCCATGGTAAGCAACATCCTTTTTTCATGGAGGCTCACATGAACATAGGTTCCATTGTCTCCAAGGTAACCACACGGCATCCAGGATCCCTATTCATAGGGTTCACATGAACATAGCTTCTGTCATCTCCATGGTAACCATAAGGCAATCAGCATCCCTTCCTATGAGCTTCACATGAACATAGCTTCTTCTGCAACGGCATGGCAACTAACATGCCTTCTCATGGGGCTCACATAAACATAGCTTCCTTCGTCTCCATGGAAACCACATGGCAGCCAACATCCATTCTTATGGGGTTCACATGAACATAGATTCACATGAACATAGATTCCTCTGTCTCCTCAGCAAAATAGTATCCCTTCTCATGGGGCTCCCATAAACATAGCTTCCTTCATCTCCATGGTAACCACATGGCAAACAACATCCACTTTTTATGAGGGCTCACATGAACATAGCTTGCTTCGTCTTCATGGAAACCGCATGGCAACCAACATCCATTCTTATGGGGTTCATATGAGCATAGCTTCCTTTGTCTCCACGGCAACTAATATCCCTTCTCATGGGGCTCCCATGAACATAGCTTGCTTCATCTCCATGGTAACCACATGGCAACCAGCATCATTTTTTATGGGGGCTCAGATGAACATAGCTTCCTTCATCTCCATGGTAACCACATGGCAACCAGCATCATTTTTTATGGGGGCTCACATGAACATAGCTTCCTTCATCTCCATGGAAACCGCATGGCAACCAACATCCATTCTTATGGGGTTTATATGAGCATAGCTTCCTTTGTCTCCACAGCAACTAATATCCCTTCTCATGGGGCTCCCATGAACATAGCTTCCTTCATCTCTATAGTAACCACATGGCAACCAGCATCATTTTTTATGGGGGCTCACATGAACATAGCTTGCTTCATCTCCATGGTAACCACATGGCAACCAGCATCATTTTTTATGGGGGCTCACATGAACATAGCTTCCTTCATCTCCATGGTAACCACATGGCAAACAGCATCACTTTTTGTGAGGGCTCATATGAACATAGCTTGCTTCATCTCCATGGAAACCGCATGACAACCAACATCCATTCTTATGGGGTTTATATGAGCATAGCTTCCTTTGTCTCCACGGCAACTAATATCCCTTCTCATGGGGCTCCCATGAACATAGCTTCCTTCATCTCCATGGTAACCACATGGCAACCAGCATCATTTTTTATGAGGCTCACATGAACATAGCTTCTTTTGTCTCCAGGGAAACCGCATGGCAACCAACATCCATTCTTTTGGGGTTCATATGAGCATAGCTTCCTTTGTCTCCACGGCAACTAATATCCCTTCTCATGGGGCTCCCATGAACATAGCTTGCTTCATCTCCATGGTAACCACATGGCAACCAGCATCATTTTTTATGGGGCTCACATGAACATAGCTTCTTTTGTCTCCATGGAAACCGCATGGCAACCAACATCCATTCTTATGGGGCTCACATGAACATAGCTTCCCTTTGTCTCCACAGTAATCACACAGCAACCAGGATCCCTAGTCATAGGGTTCACATGAACATAGCTTCTGTCATCTCCATGGTAACCATAAGGCCATCAGCATCCCTTCCCATGAGCTTCACATGAATATAACTTCCTCTGTCTCCACAGCAACCCCATGGCAACTAACATGCCTTCTCATGGGGTTCTCATGAACATAGCTTCTTCTGTATCCAGCAGACAGAAAGAAGTCTCCAGAACGCAAAAAGATTCAAGGGGGTTTCTTTTTTTTTTTTTAATATGAAACCAAAATCAAGAATTCAAGGACATGAACTCAAACTACAGTGCCTTGAAAAAAGTATTCATACCCCTTTAAATGTCCCACATTTTGTCATGTTACAAACAAAAACCTATTTTATTGAGATTTTATGTGATAGACCAACACAAAGTGTCACATAATTGTGAAGTGGAAGGAAAATGATAAATGGTTTTCAAAATTTGTTACAAATAAATATGTGAAAATTGTGGGGGGCATTTGTATGGCGCCCCCCGGAGTCAATACTTTGTAGAACCCCCTTTCTCTGCAATTACAGCTGCAAGTCTTTTTGGGGATGTCTCTACCAGCTTTGCACATCTAGAGAGGACATTTCTTCCCATTCTTCTCTGCAAAATATCTCAAGTTCTGTCAGATTGGATGGAGAGCGTCTGTGAACAGCAATTTTCAAGTCTTGCCACAGATTCTCAATTGGATTTAGATCTGGACTGTGACTGGGCCATTCTAACACATGAATAGACTTTGATCTAAACCATTCCATTGTAGCTCTGGCTGTATGTTTCGGGTCGTTGTCCTGCTGGAAGGTGAACCTCCCCCCCAGTCTCAAGTCTTTTGCAGACTCTAACAGGTTTTCTTCTAAGATTGTCCTGTATTTGGCTCCATCCATCTTCCCATCAACTCTGACCAGCTTCCCTGTCCCTGCTGAAGAAAATCATCCCCACCACATGGTGCTGCCACCACCATGTTTCACGGTGGGGATGGTGTGTTCAGGGTGATGTGCAGTGTTAGTTTTCTGCCACGCATAACATTTTGCTTTTTGTGTCCTCCACATGGCTTCTCACAAACCGCAAACCAGACTTCTTATGTCTTTCTTTCTCCAATGTCTTTCTTCTTGTCACTCTTCCATAAAGGGCAGATTTGTGGAGAACACGACTAATAGTTGTCCTGTGGACAGACTCTCCCCCCTGAGCTGTGGATCTCTGCAGCTCCTCCAGAGTTCCCATGGACCTCTTGGCTCTTCTCTGATGAATGCTCTCCTTGCCCGGCCTTATCAGTTTAGGTGGACGGCCGTGTCTTGGTTGGTTTTTCAGTTGTACCATACTCTTTCCATTTTCCGATGATGGATTGAACAGAGCTCCGTGAGATGTTCAAAGCTTGGGAGATTTCTTTATAACCTAACCCTGCTTTATACTTCTCCACAACTTTATCCCTGACCTGTCTGGTGTGTTCCTTGGCCTTCATGATGCTGTTTGTTCACTAAGGTTCTCTAACAAACCTCTGAGGGCTTCACAGAACAGCTGTATTTATACTGAGATTAAGTTACACACAGGAGGACTCTATTAACTAATTAGATGACTTCTGAAGGAAATTGGTTCCACTAGATTTTAGTTAGAGGTATCGGAGTAAATGGGGCTGAATACAAAAAAATAATTTATAATTTTCCTTCAACTTCACAATTATGTACCAATTAACATTTCAAGGGGTATGAATACTTTTTCAAAGCACTCTAACTGGAGGAAAGTTTAAAACTAATTTTAGAAAGTATTATTTTACTGAAAGGGTAGTTGATGCTTCAAATAAACTTCCAACAGAGGTAGTGAGACAGTCAACGGTAAATGGCTTCAGAAATGCTTGGGAGAAACCAGTGGCGGCTGGTGCTCAAAATGTTTGCGGGGGCGCAAACCAACTGAAAAATTCTGAAAAAAACCCCCATCAATTTCAGCCTCACTGTGCCCATCAAACACAGCCACTGTGGACATCAATTGCCGGCACTGTGCTCATCAATTGCCGGCACTGTACCCATCAAACACAGCCACTGTGCCCATCAAACGCAGCCACTGTGCCCATCAATTGCAGCCACTGTGCCATCAAATGCAGCCAATGTGCCCATCAAATGCAGCCACAGTGCCCATAAATTGCAGCCACAGTGCCCATAAATTGCAGCCACTGTGCCATCAAATGCAGCCACTGTGCCATCAAATGCAGCCAATGTTCCCATCAAATGCAGCCACTGTGCCCATCAATTGCAGCTACTGTGCCCATCAATCGTAGCCACTATGCCATCAAACGCAGCCACTTTGACCGTCAAATGCAGCCACCGTGCCATCAAACACAGCCACTGTGCCCATCAAATGCAGCCACTGTGCCCATCAATTGCAGCCACTGTGCCATCACATGCAGCCACTGTGCCATCAAACACAGCCACTGTGTCCATCAAATGCTACCACTGTGCCCATCAAATAGTGCCACTGTGCGCCATCAAATGCTGCCAATGTGACCCCCCCCCCCCCCGGTGGGACCTTGCAGTGGGTCAAACAGCGGCTCCTGTGTCCTCCATGCGTCTCATCCCCTCTTCCTGATTGGTGTCCAATCGCAGCGCCTGTCCTTTCAGCCATTTAGGTGATGGGTAACAGACCCACGCACCTGATTGGCGGAGAGGCGGTTCAGTGTTAGAAGAACACACCTGGGTGAACTACGAGCGCAGTTCACCTTTTTTGAAGCCTATTAGAGCCTATGGCTCTAATCAGGTGCTTCAAAAACACCCCCCCCCCACCGCTGTAATTCAGGCGCCCAACGTCTAAGAAAGGGGCCACACGCCTGAATAGTGGGTGGCGGCAGCGGCCATGGATAGATTAATGCAACACAATGCATGAATCTATCCATTAGCCATAGAGGGGGTGGCTGGAGAGAGGGGGCAGCGCTCGTGTGCCATTAATGGATGCACCGCCACTGGGAGAAACATAGGTCTATAGTCAGGCAAAAAAGTTAAAGGGGTTGTAAAGGTAAAACATTTTTCACCTTAATGCAGACTTACCTGACCCCTCGAAAGTCCCGCGCTCGCCCCCGACATCATCTTCGCCGCTCACCCTGGCCGTTGCTTGGCTAGAGTGGATGTATTGAAAGCAGCGCAGCCATTGGCTCGTGCTGCTGTCAATCACATCTAATGACGTGGCGCGCCCGGGGGCGGGGCCGTGTGATACAGTGAGTGGCTATAGCTGCCGGCTGTATCACGGGAGCGCGCCCGCAAACACTATGCGAGAGGGGAGCTCGCATTTAGGTGAGAAGCACTTGCGGGGGGAGCCGAGACAGCCGCCGAGGGACCCCAGAAGACCAGGTTCGGGGCCACTCTGTGCAAAACGAGCTGCACAGTGGAGGTAAGTATAACATGTTTGTTATTTAAAAAAAAAATAAAAAATTCCTTTACAACCCCTTTAACCGGTTCCCGACCGGCGCACGACCATATACGTCGGCAGAATGGCACGGACAGGCAGGAGGGCGTATATATAAGTCCCTCCTTAATGCCGTCCGCGATCGTCTCACGGGAAGGCTGAACGGGGAGATGCGGAAATACACAGCATCTCCCCGTTCTGCCTAGCAACTAGTGACGCCGATCTCTGCTCCCTGTGATTGGAGCAGAGATCAGCATTCACTAGCTGACAGCCACGCCCCCCCACAGTAAGAAACACACCCCTAGGCACACTTAACCCCTACACTGCCCCCCTTGTGGTTAACCCCTTCACTGCCAGTGTCATTTATACAGGAATCAATGCATTTAAAAAGCATTGATTGCTGTATAAATGACAATGGTCCCAAAAATGTGTCAAAAATGTCCGATGTGTCCGCCATAATGTCGCAGTCACAATAAAAAATCGCTGATTGCCGCCATTACTAATAAAAAAAAAAATTATTAATAAAAATGCTATAAAACTATCCCCTATCTTGTAAACGCTATAACTTCTGCGCAAACCAATCAATAATCGCTGATTGCAATTTTTTTTACCAAAAATATGTAGAAGAATACGTATCGGCCTAAACTGAGGAAAAAAAACGTTTTTTTATATATTTTTGAGGGATATTTATTATAGCAAAAAAGAAAAAATAATGCGTTTTTTTTCCAAAATTTTCGCTCTTTTTTTGTTTATAGCGCAAAAAATAAAAGCCGCAGGGGCGATCAAATACCACCAAAAGAAAGCTCTATTTGTGGGAAAAAAAAGGACGTCAATTTTGTTTGGGAGCCACGTCGCACGACCGCGCAATTGTCAGTTAAAGCGACGCAGTGCCGAATCGCAAAAAGGGGCCTGGTCCTTTGGCTGCAAATTGGTCCGGGGCTGAAAGTGGTTAACAAAAAAAAAATACAAAAATAATAAAAAACAAACAAAAAAAATGAGCAGACTTGATGGACTACTCTGTCTTTTTCTGCCGCCACTTTTCTACGTTTCTCTTGTTACTGAAATTTTGCGTTTCATGAACCAATGCGCTAATATGGGACATAAAAAATTGGAAGTACCACATTATTCTGGGGTGACTGCTTTCAGAAAATGTATAACATTTAGGGATTTTAGGTAATCTTCATTAAACTAAAAAAAAAAAAAAAAAAAAAAAACGGCTCTGGCAGCGAAAGAGTTAAAACACTGGAAAATGTGTATGTAGTGCAGAGAAGTACTAACTGTATGTTTTTTATTCTATTATTGCGGTGACATACGCTTTCAATAAAGTAGCGCTAATTATTTTAAAATCATTCCAGACAACGTCAATAGCTTCCCAGACTGTATGGGGAAATCCCGCCGCTGTTATCGTCGTAGACGGAAGAATTTGTCACTTTCTGACGTTCAGTAAACAATACAGAGCAGCATTATCAATACATTGCTGATATGCCGAGTCTATACTCTGTGCAGCCTATGTCGAACTCAGCCAATAAAAAAAAAGAGCGAGAGTGATATGGTACAAGGGGCCAGGAAATAATAGTGATTATTCCTAAAGATGGGAGCAAGGAAAAGAGAGAGGTGATGGCAGACTATAATCTGATTTCTTATCTAAAGGGATTCTGTTGCTATACTAAAATTATTTGTATTATGTATTATTACTTCTCCTGATGCCATGGCTCCGCCCTTGAGGAACCATCCTCTGAAGACTGTTTGCGAAAACAACACTTCTCAGATCCCTTGTCCCCCTTACCCCAAGACTCAATGGTTCCTCCTGCTGACCTCCTCATCACTACTGTGTCTTATGCCCCGTACACACGGTCGGAAATTCCACAAAATCCGTCTGATTTTTTCCGACGGATATTGTCCGACACTGGTGTTGCATACACACGGTCGGACAAAGTTGTCGGAAAATCCGATCATCCTGAACGTGGTGACGTTCGTTGCGTACGACGGGACTACGTAGAGGCTAGTAGCCAATAGCTTTGGTCTTGTAATGTGATCTGAGCATGCGTGGCACTTTGTCCGTCGGAATTCGCTACACACGATCGGAAAAAGTCCGATAGGACTTTGTTGTCGGAAAATTTGAGAGCAGGATCTCAAACTTTTCCCGTCGGAAATTCTGACAGAAAAAGATGGAGCCCACACACGGTCAGAATTTCCGACAACATGGTCCGATAGGACATTTTCCGTCGGAAAATCCGACCATGTGTACGGGGCATTATAGTGACATGGAGGTAAACGGAAGGAACCATTGAACCCTGCGGGGGAGGACAGGTGTCAGAAACCATGAATCAGACTGAGACAGAAGTACAGTTAAATCACACTTGTTTATTAATAATAATAAAAAGGTAAACAAAGTTAACGTAGTCATAACATAGCCAGAGTTCAGGAACCGGAACGGATAGTCAGACAAGCCAAAATGTCTTGGAGCCAGAGAACAGCGTAGTAGAACAGCAAGCAAGATCTGGAGCCAGAAGGAATGTCAGCCAAGCAAGTCTTTAACAGGAACACAGGAGAGCGTCTCTAGAGATGTGACCAGGGCGAAGGCAGAGATCATTATTCTTGGCTGGACAGCTTAAGTAGGCAGGACTGACGAGCAGGATATCATCAACAGGTGAGTCACTGAGGAGAGAAAGGAGCTGGCAATTAGCCGACAGCTGAGCGGCCAGCTTTGAGAAGGAAGGGCTGAGCCCAGCCCTGACAACAGGTTATCGACACTTCTGGAGGTGTAATTTTCCCCCAGCAGATTTCCAGAAATGATTCCTTAGCTATGGACTGTAACTGGGGAAGCAGCTTAGTTGATTAGCTGTTGCGGGGGGCAGGGGAGACATTTGGGGTTTAATAGACCCCAGAGGTCTCCATAAAGAGGACCTGTCATATGTGCCCATGCTATCACATAGGGGGCTTGTAATTGCAATAAAGTGGTTCTAAAGCCTAAACATTCCTTGCATTAAGGTAAAAAATGTTTAGGCATCAAATTTGACCCCTCAAATGGTGATGGTGGGGGTAGGATGGTGGTGGTGGTAGTGGTGATGGGGTGGTGGAGTGGTGGTGATGGAGCGGTGGTGGTGGAGTGGTGGTCATGGTGATGGTGGGGTGGTGGTGATGGTGGGGTGATGGTGGTGGTTGCAGTGGGGTGGTGGTAATGATAGTTACATAGTTACATAGTAGGTGAGGTTGAAAAAGTCCATCAAGTCCAACCTATGTGTGTGATTATATGTCAGTATTACATTGTATATCCCTGTATGTTGCGGTCGTTCAGGTGCTTATCTAATAGTTTCTTGAAACTATTGATGCCCCCCGCTGAGACCACCGCCTGTGGAAGGGAATTCCACATCCTTGCCACTCTTACAGTAAAGAACCCTCTACGTAATTTAAGGTTAAACCTCTTTTCTTCTAATTTTAGTGAATGGCCTCGTGTCTTATTAAATTCCCTTATGCAGAAAAGTTTTCTCCCTATTGTGGGGTCACCAGTCCGGTATTTGTACATTGAAATCACATCCCCTCTCAAACATCTCCTCTCCAGAGAGTATAAGTTCAGTGCTCGTAACCTTTCCTCATAACTAATATCCTCCAGACCCTTTATTTGTTTTGTTGCCCTTCTCTGGAGTGGTGGAGTGTTGATGATGGTGGTGGTGGTGATAGTGGTGGTGGTGGTGATGGTGCAAGTGGTGATAATGGTGGGGTTGTGGTGGTGGAGTGGTGGGTTGGTGGCAGTGGGTGGTAGTATGCAGATTTTGACATGTGTGCGAAACATGACCCAGTAGAGGTGGGGTGGATTTTTTTGGGGCGGTGGGTGGTGGAATGGTGGTGGAGTGGTGGTGATGGTTGAGTGGCGCTGATGGTGGAGTGTTGGTGGTGGTAGAGTGGTGGTGATGGTGGTGGTGATGGTTGAGTGGCGGTGATGGTGGTGGTGATGGTGGTGGTGATGGTGGTGGTGGTGGTGGTGGTGGTGATGGTTGAGTGGCAGTGATGGTGGTGGGGTGGTGGGTAGTGGTATGCAGATTTTGACGTGTGCAAAACATTCCTCAGTAGACAAGGAATTGTTGTGTCAGATTTCATGAACCTCTCTATGGGTGAAAAAAGAACTGTCGGCGTTACTGGGTGACCAGTTAGATCTTTACTATCAGGGTCTAACCTGCACAGCCAACATGAAATAATTATCAGTTGCTATGGGCAACACATGAAACTCTCTGTCCAGATGCAATGGACCTGAGCTTATGGAATATATTATAGTGGCCAGGCGGTTAGCACCCGTCTTATGGTTCTCTAGCATCCGGGTTTCAAGACACGATCTGCATGGAGGGTGTATGATTTCCCAGTTCTGCACTGCTTACCCCCCCCCCCCCCCCCCCCTCAAAAAAACCTCCTGAAAAGTTAATTGATGCCGAAGTCCATGTGAATGTTCCAGCGAGGGATGGGAAGGGCTATTTGCAGTCTATAAATGGTTGTGTAATATGTCATGGCTATAAAACACCAGGAACAAAAAGTGCAATGTAATGTAAATAATATATAATGCACAGCTATAAAACAGTTATTGACTTTCAAATTTACTGCCAAGTAAACTAGGTGTGACACCACAATGACGTGTTCACATTGGGCCCCAAAGGATGGTGGTCACCATGTGTTACCATGGAGACAAACAAAGCTATGTTCATGTGGACCCCATGATAAGGGATGCTGGTTGCCATGTGATCACCATGGAAATGAAGGAAGCTATGTTTATGTGAACCCCTATGTAAAGGGATGCTGGTTGCTATGTGGTTACTATGGAGATGAAAGGAGCTGTGTTCATGTGAAACCGTTTTGGAAAAGGGATGCTGGTTGCTATGTGGTTATCATGGAAACAATGGAAGCTATGTTCATTTGAACACAATGAGAAGGGATGCTGGTCACCAGGTGGTTACCATGGACATGAAGGAAACTATGGTCATTTGAACAGCTATAAGAAGGGGTGCTGGTTGCCATGTGATTACCAAGAACACAAAGGAAGCTATGTTCATGTAAACTCCGTAGGAAGGAATGCTGGTTGCCATGTGGCTACCATGGAGACAAAGGAAGCTGTTTTCATGTGAACCCCATGAGAAGGGATGCTGGTTGCCATGTGGTTACCATGGAAACAAGGGGCGCTATAATCCTGGGAACCCCATGAGAAGGGATGATGGTTGCTATGTGGTTACCAGGGAAATGAAAGAAGCTATGCTCATATGATTACTATTAGAAGGTATGCTGGTTGCCTTGTGTTACCACAGAAACAAAGGAGGCTATGTTCATGTGAACTCAATGGGAAGGAATGCTGGTTGCCATGTGGTTACCATGGAGCCATAGAAAGCTGTTTTCATGTGAACCCCATAAGAAGGGATGCTGGTTGCTATGTGGTTACCATGAAAACAAGGAAAGCTATAATATTATGAACCCCATGAGAAGGGATGCTGGTTGCTATGTGGTTACCAGGGAGATGAAAGAAGCTATGTTTATATGAACTCTATTAGAAGGGATGCTGGTTGTCTTATGTTACCACAGAAACAAAGGAGGCTATGTTCATGTGAATCACCATAATAAAGGATGCTGGTTGCCATGTGGTTACCAAGGAGACGAGAGAAGCTATTTTCATGTGAACACCATGGGAAGGGATGCTGGTTGTCATGTAGTTATTATGGAAACAGGAGGAGCTATATTCTTGTGAACCCCAATGAGAAGGGATGGCATGAGGTTACCATGGAGATGGGTGAAGCTATGTTCTTGTGAACATCACACTGGAATAAAAGTTCTGACATGGATGAAGATACAGATCTTGTGTTCCTGCTATGCAGGAACATCGATCTCTGTCTTCATCCAGTCAGACCATCCCCCACACAGTTAGTAAGCACCTCCTAGGGACACGCTTAACCCTTTGATCGCCCCTGATGTTAACCCCTTCCCTGCCAGTGGCATTAGCATATTTTTAGCACTGATCACTGTAATAATGTCTCTGGTTCCCAAAAACGTTCTCAAAAGTGTCAGTTAGGTGTCCGATTTGTCCGCCACAATGTCGCAGTCCTGTATTGGATGTGTTTTATAGCAGAAAGTAAAAAATATTTTTTTTTTTTTTTCAAAATTTGTCGCTCTTTTTTTTTGTTTAAAGCGCAAAAAAACACAGAGGGGATCAAATACCACCAAAAGAAAGTCTATATGTGGGGATTTTTTTATTTTTATTTTGGGTACAGCGTCGTATGACCGTCCAATTGTCAGTTAAAGTAACGCAGTGCCGTAACGCAAAAAAAATGTCCTGGTCATTAAGGGGGTAAAACCTTCCGGGGCTGAAGTGGTTAAGGCTGAACTCCAGACAGATATAAGGCTGCATTCAAACCTGAGCGTTTTACAGAGATTTTGCCGGAGATTTTGATCAGGTTTTTTTTTTTTTAGCAGAGACCCTAGAGCAGTGATGGCGAACCTTGGCACCCCAGATGTTTTGGAACTACATTTCTCATGATGCTCATGCACTCTGCAGTGTAGTTGAGCATCATGGGAAATGTAGTTCAAAAATATCTGGGGTGCCAAGGTTCGCCATCACTGCCCTGGAGAATAAAATGGCGATTGTTGCAATATTTTATGTCACGCGGTATTTGTGCAGCGGTCTTTCAAAAGCATTTTTTTGGGAAAAAAAGACACTTTTATGAATTAAAAAAAAACAAAAACAGTAAAGTTAGCCAATAAAGTTACAATTTTTTTGTATAATATGAAAGATGATGTTACGCTGTCAGGTCAAAGCGTCATGTTAAGCTCTGAAATTGCGCACGCTTGTGGAATGGCGACAAACTGTTACCTATAAATCTCGATAGGCAACGTTTTAAAAAAAACGTAAAGGTTACCAGGTTAGAGTTGCAGAGGAGGTCTAGTGTTAGAATTATTGTGCGATCGCGGCGATACCTCACGTGTGATTTGAACACTGTTTACATTTGCGGGCGTGACTTGCATATGCGTTTTCTTTGCTGCGCGAGCTCGTGAGGACGGGGGGGGGGCTCTTTAACATTTCTTTTTTTTTATTATTTATTTTTTATTATTTGAAATTGCGCATGCTCGTGGAATGGCGTTTGCTGGTTGCCACGTGGTTGTAATAGAAAAGAGGGAAGCTATGGTCATGTGATCCCCATGAGAAGGGATGCTGGTTGTCACGTGGTTACCATGGAAACAAAGGATGCTATTATCTAGTGAACCACATGAGAAGGGAGGCTGGTTTGCTATACGGTTACCATGGAGATGAAGGAAGCTATGTTGATGTTAGCCCCATCAGAAGAGATGCTGGGTGCCTTGTGTTACCATGGAAACAAAGGAAGCTATGTTCAAGTGAACTCAATGAAAAGGGATGCTGGTCTCCACTTGGTTACCATGGAGACAAAGGAAGCTATGTTCAAGTGAACCAAATGAAAAGGGATGCTTGTCTCCACTTGGTTTCCATGGAGACAAAGAAAGCTATGTTCAAGTGAACACAATGAAAAGGGATGCTGGTCTCCACGTGGTTACCATGGAGACAAAGGAAGCTATGTAAATGTAAGCCCCCATAAGAAGGGATACTGGTTGCGATATGGTTACCATGGAGATGAAGGAAGCTCTGTTCATGTGAAGCCTATTAGACAGGAAGCTGGTTGCTTTGTGTTACCATGGAAACAAAGGAAGCTATCTTCATGTAAACTCAGAAGGGATGCCACCATGTGGTTGCTGTGGAGACAGAGGAAGCTATGTTCATGTGAAGCTCATGGGAAGGGATGCTGATTGCCTTAAAGTTACCATGAAGATGACATAAACTATGTTCATGAATAGGGATCCTGTTTGCCATGTGGTTACTGTGGAGAACCCCATGAGTAGGGATCCGGGTTGCCATGTGGTTACTGTGGAGAACCCCATGAGAAAGGATGCTGTTCATTGCCATGTGGTTACTGTGGAGAACCCCATGAGTAGGGATCCTGGTTGCCATGTGGTTACTGTGAAGAACCCCATGAGTAGGGATCCTGGTTGCCATGTGGTTACTGTGGAGAACCCCATGAGTAGGGATCCGGGTTGCCATGTGGTTACTGTGGAGAACCCCATGAGAAAGGATGCTGTTCATTGCCATGGAGCAGGCAGGCTGGCCACCATCACCATAACAACCAATGACACTCTAGGGCCAGGGCAAACAGCATTATTTGTTGTTATGTGTATGGCGGCCAGCTCCCTGCACCATGACAACGCATGACTCTGACCCAGGGTATGCAGGACTTAGGAGAAGATCCTCCTGCTCCTCCACCACCAACCCTCTGCCATGCTACTAGAGTAAAAAATTCAGGGCTCTGATGTGCCAAGGGGACTTTGTGATTGGGGGGGGGGGGGGGGGGCTCGATGTTTATATTGATCGATCAGAATATGAAATTGCAATTAGTAACTTATGATTGTTAGTTACATTTGTATCTTCAATATCGATCAAACAATTGAAATGTACTTCCCCGTGTGTGGCAGGTCAGTCATATGTTGACTATAGGGCAATTATTTCTATCAGGGAGAGGCCAATTAGCCCTAGGTTCACATCTATGCGGCTGCGGTTGATGCTTTTTTTTCTTAGGCGTTTTGCATTTTTAAACCCACGTTTTTGATGCGTTTTTTTGCATGAAGTTTTCATGTGTTTCGCAAAAGTATTTTTTTCTTTATAATAGCTGGTTGTTAAAGTGGAAGTAAACCCTCCTATCATTTTCAGCCAAGGAAGCTGCCATTTTGCCCTCTGTTTATTCTTCAATGATGCTGCACACGTGATCAGTTATGACTGCAGCCATTGGATGGTTTGACAGTTTGGCTGCGAGCACAACCAATGGGAGTGTTACATTCCCGACACATGCCGGAAACGTAACTGTTTTTTTGAAACTGATAAATCACTTTGTTTACTTCCGCTGTAAGGAGCGGGCCAGGGAAGCCGCAGCATCTTTACCCACTTCAGCCCCGGAATATTTGGCTGCTGAATGACTGGGCCATTTTTTGCGATTCGGCGCTATTATTGCTATAATAAATATCCCCATTTAAAAAAAAAAATATTTTTTCTCAGTTTAGAAAAAAAAATTTCAATAAGCGTATATTGATTGGTTTGCGCAAAAGTTATAGCGTCTACAAAATAGGGGATAGATTTATAGCATTTTTATTATTATTTTTTTTTTTTCTTTACTAGTAATGGGGACGATCTGCGATTTTTTATTGGGACTGCGGCATTATGGCGGACACATCGGACACTTTTGACACATTTTTGGGACGCTAGGGAACGATCAGTGCTATAAAAATGCACTGATTACTCTAAAAATGTCACTGGCAGGGAAGGGTTAACACTAGGGGGCGATCAAGGTGTTAACTGTGTTCCTGTTTGTGTTTCTAACTGTAGGGGGAGGGGACTGACCTAGAGGAAATGACAGATCGTGGTTCCTAGCTAGGAACTCATGATCTGTCACTCCTCACAGAACCGAACAGGGATTTGTGTGTTTATATATTTATTATAGTAAAAAGTAAAAAATATTGTTTTATTTTTTTCTAAATTTATGCTTTTTTTTGTTTATAGTGCAAAAAAAAAATACGCAGACGTGATCAAATACCACCAAAAGAAAGCTCTATTTGTGGGGGAAAAAAAAGACATCAATGTTGTTTGGGTACAGCGTCACACGGTCGCGCAATTGTCAGTTAAAGCGAACAATATATGGGATATTTATTATAGCAAAAAGTAAAAAATATAGTTATTTTTTTTTCTAAATTGCCGCTCTTTTTTTGTTTATAGCGCAAAAAAACCCAAAAAAACGCACAGGTGATCAAATACCACCAAAAAAGAGCTCTATTTGTGGGGGGGGAAAAAAGGACATCAATGTTGTTTGGGTACAGTGTCGCGCGGCCGCGCAATTGTCAGTTAAAGCGACAATTTATGGGATATTTATTATAGCAAAAAGTAAAAAATATTGTTTTTTGTTTTTTTACAAAATTGCTGCTCTTTTTTTGTTTATAGCGCAAAAAAAAAAAAAAAAAAAAAAACGCAGAGGTGATCAAATACCACCAAAAAAAAGCTCTATTTGTGGGGAAAAAAAAGTTTTTTGTACAATTATCAGTTAAAGCGTTGCAGTGTCGCAAAAAATGGCCTGGTCATTAAAGGGGTAAATCCTTCCGGGGCTGTGTATAGTGCAAAAAAAAAAAATATGCAGAGGTGATCAAATACCACCAAAAAAAAGCTCTATTTGTGGGGGAAAAAAAAAGACGTCAATGTTGTTTGGGTACAGCGTCGCACGGCCGCGCCATTGTCAGTTAAAGCAACAATTTATGGGATATTTATTATAGCAAAAAGTATTGTTTGTTTTTTTTTTGTTTTTTTAATCAAAATTGCTGCTCTTTTTTTGTTTATAGCGCAAAAAAACAAAAACGCAGAGGTGATCAAATACCACCAAAAAAAGCTCTATTTGTGGGGGGGGGGGGGGGAATAAAGGACATCGATGTTGTTTGGGTACAGCGTCGCCTGACGGTGCAATTGTCAGTTAAAGCGACAATTTATGGGATATTTATTATAGCAAAAAGTAAAAAATATTGTTTTTTTTTCAAAATTGCCGCTCTTTTTTTGTTTATAGCGCAAAAAAAAAACACAGAGGTGATAAAATACCACCCAAAAAAATTTCTATTTGTGGAAAAAAAAAGGACATCAATGTTGTTTGGGTACAGCGTCGCACGGCCGCGCAATTGTCATTCAAAGCAACAATTTATGGGATATTTATTATAGCAAAAAGTAAAAAATATATATATTTTTTTAGAAATTGCTGCTCTTTTTTTGTTTATAGCGCAAAAAAAAAAACACAAAGATGATACAATACCACCAAAAAAAAGCTCTATTTGTGGGGAAAAAAATTTTTTTTGTACAATTATCAGTTAAAGCGTCGCAGTGTCGCAAAAAATGGCCTGGTCATTAAAGGGGCAAATCCTTCCGGGGCTGTGTATAGTGCAAAAAAAATAAGTATGCAGAGGTGATCAAATACCACCAAAAAAAAGCTCTATTTGTGGGGGAAAAAAAAGGACGTCAATGTTGTTTGGGTACAGCGTCGCACGGCCGCGCAATTGTCAGTTAAAGCGACAATTTATGGGAATTTATGGGATATTTATTATAGCAAAAAGTATTGTTTTTTTTGTATTTTTATCAAAATTGCTGCTCTTTTTTTCTTTATAGCGCAAAAAAAAAAAAAACGCAGAGGTGATCAAATACCACCAAAAGAAAGCTCTATTTGTGGGGGGAAAAAAAAGGACGTCAATGTTGTTTGTCAGTAAGAAGCGACAATTTATGGGATAACGGAAAATTCCTATCAAAATACTTACCGTAATTTTCCTTTCCTGATGGACTCCATGGCAGCCAACGTGTGGGTTTAGTCCCGCCTCCACTACCCTATAGGACGTTACTCCCATAAATCTTTGCTCCCTGCCAGAGGCCGTGTTCGGTAACTATCCTACTCCAGCCATTTGGGAGGGAACTCCGGCTGCCATGGAGTCCATCAGGAAAGGAAAATTACGGTAAGTATTTTGATAGGAATTTTCCGTTTTCCTGACAGACTCCATGGCAGCCAACGTGTGGGAAATAACTCGCCATACACACCCGGGTGGGCAAAATGCTGAACAAACAAAGATTTATTTGACACCGTCAATTGACAAAACTTTAGCACCAAAATCAACTGAAGACAGAGCCGCTGGCTCAACACAGTAGTGTGACATAAAAGTATGGATTGACGACCAAGACGCCGCTCTGCATATCACATCAGGAGCTACATGGCGCGAGGCTGCCCACGAAGTTGAAAGACTTCTGGTTGAGTGTGCTGTCACCGCCTGAGGAGGAGCCAAGCCCTTCTCCTTATACGCCCACTGGATCGCTTGAACTATCCAAGCAGCAATAGATCTGACTGATGCTCGGGAGCCCTTGTGTTTCCCATAGAACAGGACGAACAGATAGTCCGACTGGCGGAATGAGGCTGTAACTTCTAAGTATTGTTTCAGGGAACCCCCAACATCCAGAGGGTGAACATCTGAGACTCCAGTGGACCTGAAGGTGGGTAGAGAAATTTCTTGATTCTGGTGAAAAACTGAGGTGACTTTAGGGTTTGACCCTAACATCGGAACCAGAACCACTCTGTCTGGAAAGAAGGTTAGGAAAGGTTCTTTGGCTCCTAGAACCTGGATTTCAGACACCCTCTTCGCCGAGGTGACGGCCACTAAAAAAGCGGTTTTTAACGTAAGCTCTCTGACAGAAAGCGACTTGTCCAGATGAGAGAAAAAGTCCAAAACAAGAGGCAGATCCCATTTAGGGAATCTTGGCTTCCTTTGGGGTCTCAATCTCATTGCCCCTTTGAAAAATTGCTGGATAAGGGCATGTTTGGCCCATGACACTCCCGTGAAGGCGGAAATAGCTGACACCTGAACACGCAGGGAACTGACCGACAAGGGTAGGTCCAGACCTGACTGCAGAAAACTTAGGATGTCCTGAACTGCCGGGGAACCACATGAATTGGCTCTGGAAGACATATGGGACGAAAATCTTGCCCAGATCCGCTCATATACTTTGTTGGTGCTACGCCTCCTTGCACTCAGGAGGGTGGGAATAGCCTCCTTGGGACACCCTAGTGCCTCCAACCTTCCCCTCTCAAGAACCAGGCCTTCAACTGTAGGTGACCTGGACACGGGTGGAGGATCGTGCCCTGGGAGAGCAGGTCCCGACGGGTCGGAAGAGGAACTGGGTCCCGGAAGCTGAGCAGAGACAGAAGAGGAAACCACGGTCTGTTGGGCCAGTGTGGGATTATAGCCACTATCTCCACTTCCTCCCATCTGAGTCTCCTCAGGAATTGAAAGATGATCGGAGTTGGAGGGAAGGCATAGGCTGTGCGGAACCACCAGCGCTCCGTTAGTGCATCCCCCCCGTAGGCTTGTGGATCCCTGAACCGCGAGTAGTATCTCGCCAGCTTCCTGTTGTACTGGGAGGCAAAGAGATCCACTTCTGGAGAGATCCCTAGGGATACCACCCAGCTGAACACCTCCTCGTGCAGAGCCCACTCGTTGTTGTCCAGCTGCACCCTTGAGAGAAAGTCCGCTTGGACGTTGAGAACCCCGGGAACATAGGTTGCCGTCAAGTTGGCTAGATTCCTCTGTGCCCAACGCATGATAGGTTCCACTTCTGCCAGTAGGGAACGACTCCTGGTGCCCCCTTGTTTCCTTATGTAGGCAACAGCTGTTGTGTTGTCCAATCTGAGAACAACCGACTCTCCCGATATCAGATGAGGGAAGGCCACCAGAGCTAGGAAGGCTGCACGCAACTCCAGGACATTCGAGACTATCCCTCGAGAGGGAAAGTCCCAAGTGCCCTGAGCCACCTCCATCAGACAATGGGCCCCCCAACCTCTGTTGCTGGCATCTGATGTTACTGTTATCCACCTGATCGGAAGAAGGGAATGGCAATTCAGCAGGTTCTCTCGCTGAAGCCACCAGAAGAGGGAACTCCTCATGACTTGAGTGACACGAATCGTCTGGACTTTGTCTCCCGACCACTGGAGAAGAAAACCCTTCTGAAAAGGACGCATTCTCCATTGTGCCCACTTCACCATCGGTATTGTGGACACCATGGTGCCTATGACCTTCAGGCAATACCGAGTGCTGAGATGAGGAGAGGCGAGAGCCAGGTGGATCCTGTCTCGCACTACTCTGACCTTTTCCTCGGGCAGAGAGATGGTACCTCTCACCGTGTTGAAGAATGCTCCCAGGAACACGAGACACTGTGAAGGTTCCAGCTGGCTTTTTTCCGTATTCAGGAGCCATCCGAACTCCTTGAGCGTTGAGATGGTCTGATCTCTGTGATCTACTAGACAACTCCTGTCCTGAGCCAACAAGAGTAGATCGTCCAAGTAGTGATGGATCCGGATTTTTCTGATCCTTAGCAGAGCTACGATTGCTAGTAGGACCTTCGAGAAGGTACGTGGAGAAGTGGACAGACCGAAGGGAAGGCAAGTGAATTGTAAATGAACCTGGTCTATGGAGAACCGCAGGAACTGTTGGAAGTCTGTTGCGACGGGCACGTGGAAGTAGGCGTCTTTTAGGTCTATGGAGACCATCCAATCCCCTGGCTGTACTGACTGTTGGATTGTGGCCAGGGTCTCCATCTTGAACCTCTCCTTCTTTATGAAGCGGTTCAGATATGTCAGGTCTATTACGGGTCTCCACGCCCCGCTCTTCTTCTGGACTAAGAAAAGAGGGGAATATATTCCCATACCACGTTGCTCGACTGGCACGGGAATAGCTGCGCCTTGTTCCAATAAAGATTTTACGTAGGTTGAAAGTATCATCCTTTTTCCTTCTGATGTTGGAATGGATGTGGGGACACACCTGCACTTGGGGACCCTGCTGAACGTCCAAGTGTGTCCTGAGGAAACCGTCCTGACGGTCCAGAAATCCTGGATTGAGGCCGCCCAGACGTGCCGAAAAAGGAGCAGGCGAGCTCCCACCCGGTCCGTCTGGACGGGCTCGCTCTCAAAAGGACTTGGTCGGTTGTTTCTCACCCGACAAACCGCTTTTTGTAGCTTTTTTGAAAGATGATTGCCTGGACCTCCAAGACCTGGAGAATTCCTTCCCGGGTCTGTAACTGCGTGCCTCCCTGGCACGGTCTTGACCTTGCTTCCTTGGAAACGAACCTCTGGGATTTTGTTGGCGCCTGTCTTGGGGAAGGAACCCAGACTTACCGCCCGTGGCCCGAGTTATCGCACTATCCAACCTATTCCCAAACAAAGACGAACCGTCAAAGGGGATCCGGCACCAAACCTGCTTAGATGCCGGGTCGGCCAGCCAAGGACGGAGCCACAGGGCACGCTTGGCAGTCACCGAGGATAGCATAACTCGAGACAAGAGACGAATAATGTCAATTGAGGCCTCCCCCAAGAAAGCCGAGGCCAGCCTCAGCTCCTGTATAGGAGAACTCCTGGCTAGCTCTTCTGAGACACCCCTGAGTGTCTCGTCGACACTGTCGGACCAGACCTCCATCGCTCTAGACAAGGCCGCCAGAGCCAGGGCCGGTTTACAGGCCGTGCCAGCCATAAGGTAGACCCGCTTCAGGTCAGAATCAATTCTTCTGTCTAGAGCGTCCTTGAAGGAGACCGTGTCCTCTAAGGGAAGGGTCACGTGTCTGACCAACCGCATTACTGCCGCATCCACTAGGGGGGGTGATTCCAGCTGTTTTACCTCTTCTTCTCTGAATGGGTACAGCTTCTGAATTTTTGGCAGGAGAGAGTTCTTCTTCTCTACCTTTCCCCATTCTTCCGTAATAACCTCTCCTAGTTCTGACAGAAAGGGAAAACTGATCCGCTCCTTCTTTAATTGTTTGAAAAATTTTCTCTGCTTCGCTGGAGCCGACACCGGCTCTTCCCAATTCAAGGTTTCCTTGATGGCTTTGACCAAAGGAGGGAGCAGAGCAAAATCAAACCCGGAACCAGCCACATCTTCCTCAGATTCACTATCGGAGAGATCCGCGGATGGATGGCTTGGTAACGAGGCTTCCCAAGTATCATGAACCTGGGTATCCCTCACAGGAGATCTGGGCGACTCTACAGGAGATACATGAGGGGCTTCCAGCTCCTTTAAGCTGTCCTTGACCATCTTCTCCACCATAGATTTTAACTGTTGGCCAGAGTCAGTCCTTTCTCCAGTCGCCTTTACATAACAGGCATCACAAAGGGACTTGTCCCTAGGGACTTGAGCCCTACACCCCCAGCATGACCCTTCAGAATGGCTGGGGCGAGTCGTGGAAGAGCGGGATGGTTCCCGGCTACGATGACTGGATCTCGCAGAAGAACCGTGGTGTCTAGATCTGGAAGAGGAGTGCCGGCGGGATTTTGATGAACCGCTTCCTTTATGCGAACTCCGGTGTTGAGTAGACCTGGAAGGGCTGAAAGAAAAAGACAGATCCACCGTGTCAGCGGAACATCACCTATGATGATGTTCCACCCTCCCCCCTCCCCCAGCAGGCACCCCAGGGAATGCCCCCCCCAAAATACCTGCTGCGAGAGGGCTGGCCACTAGCAGGCGGTGACGGCACAAGTGGTCCGGGAAGGTCCATTATGCTGCAATCAGAATTGACCCAAATCAAAAACTAGAAAAAACATCAACACAAAGACAGCAGAGCAAACCACCGAGGATTCCCTACCTTTTGTAGCAAAAACGGGCTCTCTGGAGTGCTTCTGCAGACTTACAGGCATTCCAGAGCCTGAAAGCTGTCTTTCCCTTTTTAAATCTGCCGCCTATCGTGACGTCATCAGCGCGACGGCCACGATGCTAGTGCGCATGCGCGAATACCGCTACGCGCATGCGCGAACCAAGCCTCGTTCTCGCGCTGGCTCTGCGCATGCGCAGAACGACCGCGCGGCGAACGAGGAAGGGACTCGGCGGCTGGAACGCACAAGGAACCAGCCGCCATGATGACCAGACACACCGCACCAGCGGTGTATGGGGACACAGAACCAGGAAAGGCACAAGACAATACTGCCACAAATAACAGAAAAAGGCTGCCATGCAGAACTCACCCCTCCTGTGAACGATCGTTTTGGCCGAAGGTAGGAAAGATTTACATGCCGGACTTTGTAGGGGGAAACAGTCACCTGCTAGTAGCCAGGATTAACGACCATAACGCGGTTCTGCCTTGTCAGTGACCAGGAACACACCTCTTCAGCGCCTCTTCCATATGCCCCTTTCCATACTCCGCTAGTAGCCAGAGCTTATTGGAAATGTGCGACTCCCAGTCGCTCGGCCAGTCCGTATCACAGGGGGGAACGATAATCTTCAGGTAGAAAGACATAGTATAGGTCCTTCGGAGGAGGACAAAAAAAGAACACGGCCTCTGGCAGGGAGCAAAGATTTATGGGAGTAACGTCCTATAGGGTAGTGGAGGCGGGACTAAACCCACACGTTGGCTGCCATGGAGTCTGTCAGGAAATTTTTTATAGCAAAAAATTCATATATTGTTTGTTTTTTTTTTTCAAAATTGCCGCTCTTTTTTTGTTTATAGCGCAAAAAAAAACCGCAGAGGTGATCAAATACCACTAAAAGAAAGCTCTATTCGTGGGGGGAATATTGTTTGGGTACAGCGTCGCATGGCTGCGCAATTGTCAGTTAAAGCGACAATATATGGTATATTTATTATAGCAAAAAGTTAAAAGTATTGTTTTTTTTTTTTTTTATCAAAATTGCTGCTCTTTTTTTGTTTATAGCGCAAAAAAAAAAAAAAAAAAAAAAAAAAAATAAAAACCCAGAGGTGATGAAATACCACCAAAAAAAGCTCTATTTGTGGGGGGAAAAAAAAGGACATCAATGTTGTTTGGGTACAGTGTCGCGCGGCCACGCAATTGTCAGTTAAAGCGACAATTTATGGGATATTTATTACAGCAAAAAATAAGAAATATCGTTTTTTTTTTTTTTTTTACAAAATTGCCGCTCTTTTTTTGTTTATAGCGCAAAAAAAAAAACGCAGAGGTGATCAAATACCACCAAAAGAAAGCTCTATTTGTGGGGGAAAAAACGTTTTTTTGTACAATTGTCAGTTAAAGCGACGCAGTGCGAATCGCAAAAAATGGCCTGGTCACTAAGGGGGCAAATCCTTCCGGGGCTGAAGTGGTTAAATGGACTAAATGTTAAAAATTTTATAGACGTGAACTCAGGGTGGAAGGGCATTGCGAACCGCTGCGCCGTGTTGCCCCGACTGCAGCCAAACAAAAATAGTCTGCATGTTCTCACCACTGCAGCTGTGCATTCACTGCAGCGGGGGCTGAAGCGTGCAGCGCCACAATAAAGCAGCAATAAAGCAACTGCTGCACAAGCGACCGAATATTCTATGACATCAGCGCCCTGCCACGGCTGGAAATTATGGAAATTGTGCTCTAAAATAAAAAAAAACCCAGGTGAGCCATGCAAGCTGCAAATGGAGCGCCGCAGTTTGTAGTATTGCAGTGGACCTTGGCTATGCCATGCACCCCCTAGTGGCCGCAGGATTGAAGCGCAGAGGCTGTCACAATCCCTTGTGAACCCATCTAGCAGGATTCCTAGCACAGTGCCTGGGTGAGCTGGGGGTTGTTCCAGCCACAAAGGAGCAGCTGATAATGAGAATGCACAACACTTTCTTCACAGCAGACCTGAGTCATCCAGCAGCGAGTGCCGATCACCCCTGACCGGGGCTGGAGGGGAAGACAACGTCCTCTCGCTGACTCCATTTCTGGCTGAAGTAAGTACACCCTTCTTCTGAACATCTCATGCATTGCCTGCTGGCCTCGTATGGCTTTTCCTGCTGATTCCTTTCAAAGAAGCCAGATCTGCTATCCAGGGACAGTCCCGGGCTGCTGAGGATTTCCTCTTGGAACGGACGGGGGGGAAGAGGCAGCAGCCTAGGGCGTAGAGGGGCCCAGGGGGCTCATAATATCAAACGTTAACTATGCCTTTAAATGCCGTAAGGTGCCGCTGTCTACAGTCGTTAAGAGCCCCCCGCAGTTTGAAAGTGGGCACGCTTAAAGGGATCGTAACCGGATTCATCCACTGCCGTTCTGTCCGTGATACTTTGTTTTTTTTTTTTTTTTCATTTTCAGGATAAGCTTTGGAGGGGGGATCTCTACCACCTTCTAAGGCAGCGTTTCTCAACTCCAGTCCTCAAGGCGCCCCAACAGGTCATGTTTTCAGGCTTTCCACTATTTTGCACAGGTGATTGGATCAGTTTCACTGCCTTAGTAATTACCACGGCCGTTTCTTCTGAGGGAAATCCTGAAAACATGACCTGTTGGGGGCGCCTTGAGGACTGGAGTTGAGAAACCCTGTTCTAAGGTACAGCTTGGACCAAGTGTACTAATATGGCTACAATCACTTTAGGCATTTGCAACCGCAAGTTTTTATTTTTTTTGGGGAACAAGTTTTTGGTGGACCCCCTTCTTCTAAAGCAGTGGTCTTCAACTCCTGTCCTCGGGACCCACTAACAGGCCAGGTTTTATGTATTACCTTGGGGGGAGACGCAGACTAGAATACTGCAATCACTGAGCAGCAAATGACATCACCTGTCACGTATTTCAGTTATCTTGCAAACCTGGCCGGTTAAGACTGGCCATACACCTATAGATTATCTGCAGATTTTCTATGGTTAGATGGAAAAAGTGGAACAGATTTCGCCATGTATCTTGGGCAGTACTCATCTGCATTGATGCAAGTGTACTAATATGGCAACAATCACTTTAAAGTGGGGGGGACACCCTAAAAAAAAAAAAAAAAAAAAAAAAAAATAAAGCATTAATATTCTGGAAAAAATAAAAAAAAAAGATTTTTTTTACCTGATCTGAAATCCCTGTTGCTAGGCAGTCTTCTTAATCTGCCTCCTTCATACGCCGCGGTGATCTTCGTTCTTCTGTCCTCTGCCGCGTTGTCTTCTGGGTAATGGGGCGCAGTGTGTTCTGGGAACTGTGTGTTCTCTAACACACCGCGTCCCATTCACAAAGCGCCGCGCGACTCGCGCATGCGCAGTAGGAAACGGGCAGTGAAGCCGTAGTCTTTGCTGCCTCTTTCCCTTGCTGAGGATGGCGGCGCTGGGACCGGAAGCGGCGAGGGACATCTTGGCCTCCACGACCGACATCGCGGGCGCCCTTGGAGGTCCACCTGAGAATTTTTTTTTTTTAAAGTCAGCAGCTACAAATACTGCAGCTGCTGACTTTTAGAAAATAGACACTTACCTGTTCCAGGTTCCAGCGATGTCGGCAGAAGATGACGATCGCTCGTCTCTCGGCTGCCCCCGCCACCATCCTCTGTCAGGGAATCAGGAAGTGAAGCGTTGCGGCTTCACTGCCCGGTTCCCTACTGCGCATGCGCGAGTCGCGCTGCGAGTCGTTATTGGTCCCCGTTGTGTCCTGGGAACTGTGTGTTTCCCAAGACACAACGGGGCATCTTCGGATATGGGCTGGCATTCTCGTCCCGGAAGTGGGTGCAGATACCTGTAATATACAGGTATCTGCACCCCCCTGAAAGGTGCCAATCGTGGCACCGGAGGGGGGGGGAGGAATCCGATAAGCAGAAGTTCGACTTTAGGGTGGAGCTCCGCTTTAATAATATCCAGCCACAAACTTTTTTTCAGGAAAGGTTTTGGGTGGTCTACCCCCCTTCTTAGGAGGTACAGCTTAGACCATGATGAAGGAGGTAGTTCCCCAAAGGCATGTTTGTGGCCTGATACGCTTAAAGTAGGGTGACCAGACTTCCCTGGTTTCCGGGGACAGTCCCTGGATTGAGGACACTGTCCCCGGACCAAGTCTGTCCCCGATTTTGTCCCCGGATTGGAATTTGAACAGGGGCCTGTGTAGAATAAAAAAAAAAATCTGAGGTGCACCCTCCCTCCTCTGCCGCTCCTACTAGCTTATGGGGGTTTATTTTTTTCCATTATCTGTGCCCCGTTCTGATGATCATGTTCTGGTCGGAGCGGAGGGACTATTTCTTCAGTTTCGGGCTCATGCTCATTCAGCTCCGCTCGCATGTTCTTCTGCCTTGGCTCAAGTCCCGGCCAGCCGCCTGCCTGTTTATCTCCTTGCCTTCCCTGGTGGAGTGATCTTCTAGACATGTGCACAATAGAAAAATTAGTTTAGTTTCTGTTCGTTTCCGTTGATTCGTAACGATTCGTATTTTCGTAAGAGTTATTTTTTCATTGATTCGTTTTTCCGTTAGTTTAATTTTCCTTTATTCGAAATTCGGGCGCATTCGTATTTTCGTAGATTTAGTTACATTCGTACTTTCATTAGATTGATTTATTCGTACTTTCGTAACCTTGTTTTCGTAGATTCGTAATCGGAGCATAATTCATAATTTTATGTAATGTGTATGCTATTATTACATTGTAAGAGACACGGAAAATTACAAATCGAAAAAAAAAGTTACAAATGTACAAATTTTTTCGTTCAATCCATTGGAAGCACGTTAAGCAGCGCCATTGTAAGAGACACGGAAAATTACGAATCAGAAAAAAAAAAAAAAGTTACGAATGTACGAATTTTTTCGTTCAATCCATTCGAAGCACGTTAAGCAGCGCCATTGTAAGGGAAATGGAAAATGACCAATTCAACAAAAAAAAAGTTACGAATGTACGAATTTTTTCCGTTCATTTTGATTTTCGTTGTTCCTGTTTTCGTTTTTCGAATTTTCTTCTTTCGTAGTTTCGTTGTTTCTAATTTTGGTTATTTCGGATTTTCGTTGTTTTTTTTCATATTCGTTCGATTCGATAATTCGTTAAAATTTTTAGCGAATCGTTCGTTCATTCGTACTATAACGAATATAACGAATTTTAACTCTGCTTCCCACCCAGTAGTAGTCGGGGCCCGGAGAGTAAGAATTTACAGGCTGTGAGGCGGGCGGCGGCGGTGGAGATTGGCAAAGAGTCGCCGATTGCTGCCATTACTAGTAAAAAAAAAAAAATATGTCCCCGGATTTCATTTTAAAAATCTGGTCACCTTAGCTTAAACTTATTGTAGCCGCTTTAGTACACTTGCAATAATGTAGTTGATTGCTGTTTTAAGATAACTTTTTTTCCTGGAAAAGCTTTGGGGGAGGTCTTCTTCTAAGATTCTGCTTGAACCAAGATAAAGTAGACCACCAAAAACTTGTTCTGAAAAGAAGTTTGTGGCTTAATATGCCTAAAGTGATTGCAGTCGTAAATACTTTTTTCATGACAAGTTTTGGGGAGTCTAACCTGTTCTTCTCAGTCCAAACAGTATTGCTTGGACCAACTTGAAGGGCGTTGAAAAAAGTAATCATGGACAATACTCTACTACATTGTTGCAAGTTTACTAATACAGTAACGATCGCTTTATTCATATCCAGCCGCAAACTTATTTTTTTTCAGGATAAACTTGGGGGGGGGGGGGGTGGTTGTGTACCCCCTTTTTCTAAGGTAATGCTTGGACCAAGATGAAGTGAGCAGGCCACCAAAAGCTTGTTCTGAAAAGGTTTGTGGCTGCATATGCTTAAAGTGCCTTATAAGTACACTTGGTCCAAGCTATGATTATAGCCGTATTAGTGCACTTGCAACAATGCAGTTGAGTATGTTCATGATACTTTTTTTTTTTTTCATGACAAGTTTTGGGGAGTCTACCCTGTTCTTCTCAGTCCAAAATGTATTGCTTGGAACAAGATGAAGGGTGTAAAAGCTTGTTCTGAAAAAAAGTCATCATAGACAGTACCTAAGTGCGTTGTTGCAAGTGTACTAATAGGACAACAATCACTTTACGCGTATGCAACCGCAAACTTTTTTTTAGAACAAGCTTTTGGGGGACTATCACCTTCTTCTAAAGTACAGCTTGGTCCAAGATGAAGGAGGTAGTGTCCCCCCCCCCCCCCTCCCGCCTCCAAAAGCTTGTTCTAAAAAAGTTTTGGGGAGTATTGCTTGGGCCAAGATGAAGGGTGTAGACCCCCCCCCCCCCCCTAAAGCTTGTTCTAAAAAGAGTTGTCTTGAACAGTAATCAAGTACATTGTCGCAAGTGTACAAATACGGCAACAATCACTTTAGGCATATGTCCTGAAAAAAAGTTTTTGGCTGCAAGTGTTGGGGGGACTACCCCCTTCTTCTAAGGTACAGCTGGGACCAAGATGAAGGGGGTAGACCAGTGATGGCGAACCTCGGCACCCCAGATGTTTTGGAACTACATTTCCCCATGATGCTCAACTACACTGCAGAGTGCATGAGCATCATGGGAAATGTAGTTCCAACACATCTTGGGGGGGCCAAGGTTCGCCATCACTGGGGTAGACCCTCCAAAACTTGTTCTTAAAATGTTTGTGGTTGTATATGCTTAAAATAATTTTAGATGTACGACCCCTTTAACACCGAGCCGCCCCGGGCGTCAGCGGTTAAGCGGCGCTATGTTTAGCGCCACTTTACCGTTGGATCTAACCCCGAATAGCGCCGCTAAAACGACAGTAAAGCGGCGCTAAAAATAGCCCGCTTTACCGCTGCCGCCCAGGGCGGGTCGGTGTGTAAGGGGTCGTACATCTAAATTAATTTTAAGTATATACAACCACAAACCTTTTGAGAACAAGCTTTGGAGGGTCTACCCCCTTCATCTTGGTCCCACCTGTACCTATTAGAAGAAGGGGGTAGTCCCCCAAAAGCTCGTTCTAAAAAAAAGTTTGCATATCCGTAAAGTGATTTGTTGTCCTATTAGTACACTTGCAACAACGCACTTGAGTACTGTCCATGGTGACTTTTTTCAGAACAAGCTTTTACACCCTTCATCTTGTTCCAAGCAATACATTTTGGACTGAGAAGAACAGGGTAGACTCCCCAAAACTTGTCATGAAAAAAGTATCATGAACATACTCAACTGCATTGTTGCAAGTGCACTAATACGGCTATAATCCTAGCTTGGACCAAGTGCAAGTGTACTTATAAGGCACTTTAAGCATATGCAGCCACAAACCTTTTTAAAACAAGCTTTTGGTGGTCTACTTACTTCATCATGGTCCAAGCATTTCCTTGTAAAAAGGGGATACTCCCCCCCCCCCCCCTCCCAAGTTTGTCCTGACAAAAAAAAACAGAGCAGCGTTTTGCTGGCGGTATCGCAGCGCTGCCCCGTTTTGATTTCAATGGAGAGCAGCTGTGGAGGAGCGGTGAGTTCAACGCTCAAAAGAAGATGCTGGCAGGAGTTTTTCTGATGCCCTGCCAGCGCACCTCTCCAGTGTGAAAGGAGACGCGTTTTTATCAGGCGCTATTTTTAGCGCTGTAGCGCCTGGAAAAAGCGTTTTGCTGGCGGTATCGCAGCGCTGCTCCGTTTGATTTCAAAGGAGAGCAGCTGTGGAGGAGCGGTGAGTTCACCGCTCCAAAGAAGCTGCTGGCAGGACTTTTTCTGACGCCCTGAAAGCGCACCACTCCAGTGTGAAAGGAGATGCTTTTTTCAGGCGCTATTATTAGCGCTGTAGCGCCTGGATAAACGCTCCAGTGTGAAAGGGATCTAATAGTACACTTGCAACAATGCACTTGAGGACTGTCCAAGATATATATTTTTTTTAGAACAGGCTTTGGAGGATCTACAACCTTCATCTTGGTCCAAGCAATACTGTTTGGACTGAGAAGAAGAGGATAGACCCCTCCAAGCTTGTCATGAAAAAAGTATCATGAGCATACTCAACCGCATTGTTTGGATATTGTAGTAATTGCAGTCGTATTACAACACTTGCAACGATGCAGCTAAGTACTGCGCACAATACTTGGTTTTTCAGGACAAGCTTTGGTGGATCTACCTTGTTCTTCTCAGTCCAAACAGTATTGCTTGGGCCAAGAAGAAGGCATTGGACCCCAAAAGCCCCAACAAAAACATGGACAATACTCAACTGCTTTTTTGAAATGCACAAATATGGGTACGGATCCTTTAAACATATCCCGGGAGACGCAGCATGCGTTCAGGGTGATACCCCCTTCATCTTGGTCCAAGCACTACTGGGAAGAACAGGGTAGACCTCTGAAACCTTGTCCTGAAAATGTGCCTGTTATGCCGCGTACACACGAGTGGAATTTCCGTCGGAAAAAACTTGGATGTTTTTTCCGATGGAATTCCGCTCAAGCTTGGCTTGCGTACACACGGTCACACAAAAGTTCTCTGAACTTTTGACCGTCAAGAACGCGGCGACGTACAACACTACGACAAGTCGAGAAAATTAAGTTCAAGGCTTCCGGAGCATGCGTCGAATTGTTTCCGGCGGGCGTTCGTAAGTCGGGGACCCCCTGTATCTTGGACAGTTCTCAAGTGCATTGTTGCAAGTGTACTATTGGACCCCTTTCACACTGGAGCGTTTTTCCAGGCGCTAATAATAGCGCCTGAAAAAAGCGTCTCCTTTCACACTGGAGCGGTGCGCTGGCAGGGCGTCAGAAAAAGTCCTGCCAGCAGCTTCTTTGGAGCGGTGAAGGGGCGGTGAATTCACCGCTCCTCCACAGGTGCTCTCCATTGAAATCAAACGGGGCAGCGCTGCGATACCGCCAGCAAACCGATTTTTCCAGGCGCTACAGCGCTAAAAATGCGTATGAATTTTTTGCGCGTCGGAATTGCTACAGACGAACGCATTTTCGGATCGGAACTTTTTCCGACCGAAAAATAGAGAACCTGCTCTCAATCTTTTGCTGGCGGGAATTCCGCCAGCAAAAGTCCGATGGAGCCTACGCACGGTCGCATTTTCAGACCAAAAGCTCTCATCGGACTTTTGCTGGCGGAATTTCCGATCGTGTGTACGTGGAAATGAAAAAAAGTACCATGGACAGAACTCCTCTCTGTTGCAAATGCACTAATACAGCTACAGTCACCCCAGACATGAAATATGAAGAGAGCATATCCCTCTATAGCAGGGGGTCTCAAACTGGTGGCCCTCCAGCAGGTTGTGAAACTACAAGTCCCATGAGGCATTGCAAGGCTGACAGTTACAAGCATGACTCCCACAGGCAGAGGCACGATGGGACTTGTAGTTTCGCAACAGCTGGAGGGCCGCCAGTTTGAGACCTCTGCTAGTCTATAGTGTGTACTTGTCTCAGTCCAGAGTCCAGAGTTCCTCTGCTATCAGCATGAGTTATCCGTGGCAAAAAATGGTAAGGGGGAGCTCCAGCACACAGCCTGTGATTGACAGCCTCAGCTCTGTTGCTATGTATAGGGGGGCGTGGGGGGGGGAGTGTCCCTTCCCTCCAATCAGCTCTCGGAGCTCTACTCCCAATGTGTAATTTGAGCTCTCCACCTCCTTTTTTTTCTATACTGTTAGACAAGCTTAAAAAGTCAGCACTATTTACAGGGATGTAGAGAAGAGAAGACTGCAGATAAACAGGTACAACTTATGTAGGAGGATTTGTTTCATCTCTGTGTATCGCCTTTGAACAAAGAGCAGCAGATTGGTGGATGAAAGCAGTGTACGGACAGCCACCATCCCGTATCCATAGTCCCCTTTAGGTCTGCCATTCATGGCTTGGATTCTCATCCATTGCTTGCTGAATTGGCTAAAATTTGACCCTCGGGTGGCCCTGTTGGCACCACCTGGCTTGACAAAAGACGATTTTTTTTTAAAATTCGCTTTTGTTGAAGGAGCCCAGGTAGAATAATGTCAGCTGAGCAGTGACTGTTCCGACGCATTTTGTTTTATTTGGCTGTTTTTACTGGCACACCACTGCTTGCCAATACATAAAGTCACTTGCAGTTCAGGCTTCACCACCTACAAATCATTTCCTGTTGGAAGTAAAATTTCTACGCAGGCACTTTGTTTTGAGACTTTTTTGCTGCATTATTCAAAGTGATTGTAAACCTCAGGCATGAAATATGAGCAAAGCCCTATCCCTCCATAGTGTGTACTTGTCTCAGTCCAGAGCACTAAGGGCTAACTTACACTTGCTTCAAAACGAGGCTTCGGACAGGCTTTGTTAAACTCTCTGAACGCCAGTCAAAGCCCCTGTCACTAAATAAAATGGTTGGCTTACAGTCCTGTTTACACCTCGCTTTTGCTTGGTGCTTTGATGAGCCTTTTGGTGGGGCTTTGATGAGCCTTTTGGTGGGGCTTTGATGAGCCTTTGGGGCTTAAATGGGGCTTTGAGCCTTTGGGGCTTGGTGGGGCTTTGATGCAATTTTTTTTTTGGTGGGGCTTTGGTGAGCCTTTGGGGCTTTGATGAGCCTTTGGTGGGGCTTTGGTGAGCCTTTGATGAGCCTTTGGGGCTTAAATTGGGCTTTGAGCCTTTGGGGCTTGGTGGGGCTTTGATGCAATTTTTTTTTTGGTGGGGCTTTGGTGAGCCTTTGGAGCTTTGGTGGGGCTTTGATGAGCCTTTGGGGCTTGGTGGGGCTTTGATGAGCCTTTGGGGCTAGGTGGGGCTTTGATGAGCCTTTTGGTGGGGCTTTGATGAGCCTTTGGGGCTTTGGTGGGGCTTTGATGAGCCTTTGGTGGGGCTTTGATGAGCCTTTGTGGCTTAAATTGGGCTTTGAGGAGCCTTTGGTGGGGCTTTGATGAGCCTTTGGTGGGGCTTTGGTGAGCCGTTGGGGCTTAAATGGGGCTTGGTGGGGCTTTGAGCCTTTGGGGCTTGGTGGGGCTTTGATGCAATTTTTTTTTGGTGGGGCTTTGATGAGCCTTTGGAGCTTAAATGGGGCTTTGATGAGCCTTTGGGGCTTAAATGGGGCTTTGAGACTTTGGGGCTTAAATGGGGCTTTGAGACTTTGGGGCTTTGAGACTTTGGGGCTTAAATGGGGCTTTGAGACTTTGGGGCTTTGATGAGCCTTTGGTGGGGCTTTGATGCAATTTTTTTTTTTTTTTTGGTGGGGCTTTGATGAGCCTTTTGGTGGGGCTTTGATGAGCCTTTTGGTGGGGCTTTGATGAGTAGAACATCCTGCGTTTTGGTAGTAACAAGGAATATACAGCTACGTTTAAAAAAAAAAAAAAAAAAAATATATATATATATATATATATATATATATATATATATATATATATATATATATATATATATATATATATGTAATATTATTTTTTTTATTTTTTTTTTTAGGGTTAGGGGTTAAACATCTATTATTACTTGGTATTCTTTTATTTATGATTATTTTTATATATCTGTGTATTTATTTTACAATTATTAATGTATTATTATTATTAGTAGCAGTATTGCAGTATTCACACTGGTCCTGTCCCAAAGGAGCTTACAATCTATTGTCTCTATCCCAGCCAGACGTGCCCACAAGGGTCAGTGGAAGTGGATGAACTGTATATTTAAGATTTAGGGGGGGGGGGGGGGGACTTGGAGTAGATGTAATAACTACACAAGTGTAGAAATGCTGCACAAGTCATGTTACTTTGAGAGCGAAATTCCCTCGTTGTGCTGCCAGTCCCTGGAAATCTGTCTTCCTGGAAGTGTCCCCGTGAGGACTGATTACACTCCAGCCCGAAAGTTATTATTACCAAAACGGTCCATTTTGAAATGTTCAATTGATTTTCTAATTGGGACAAATCGCCGTTTTCACTGCGGTGACGAGAAAAATCAGGTAAAGGGTGTGAAATTTGTCTTGATTCTACACGGGCAAAATACAAACTGTGAATGTTGGTGGTTTATTGTTCAGGAAAAAAATATAGAAGTGAAACATTTGTTGTCCGTCATGAACATTCATGTCCATGCATCCTGAAATCAAATGTTGTAAACCTCAGGCATGAGATGCACTATATTGTCAGAAGTATTGGGACGGGACGCACATTGAACTTTAATGGCATCCCAGTCTTAGTCCCGTAGGGTTCAATATTGAGTTGACCCACCCTTTGCAGCTATAACAGCTTCAACTCTCCCGGGAAGGCCGCCCACAAGGTTTGGGAGTGTCTCTATGGGATGTTTGACCATTCTTCCAGAAGCGCATTTGTGAGGTCAGGCACTGGTGTTGGATGAGAATGCCTGGCTCGCAGTCACCGCTCTAATTCATCCCAAAGGTTGAGGTCAGGACTCTGTGCAGGCCAGTCTAGTTCCTCCACCCCAAACTCGCTCATCCATGTCTTTATGGACCTTGCTTTGTGCACTGGTCCAAATTTGGTGGAGGGGGGATTATGGTGTGGGGGTTGTTTTTCAGGAGTTCCAGTGAAGGGAACACTTAAGGCGTCAGCATACCAAGACATTTTGGACAATTTCATGCTTCCAACTTTTTTTGTTTGGGGACGGCCCCTTCCTGTTCCAACATGACTGCACAAAGTGTACAAAGCAAGGTCCATAAAGACATGGATGAGCGAGTTTGTGGTGGAGGAACTTGCCTGGCCTGCACAGAGTCCTGAGCTCAACCCAATAAAGCACCTTTGGGATGAATTGGCGAGCAGACTGCAAGCCAGGCCTTCTCAGTCCCTGACCTCACAAATGCGCTTCTGGAAGAATGGTCAAACATTCCCATAGACACACTTCTAAACCTTGTGGACGGCCTTCCCAGAAGAGTTGAAGCTGTTATAGCTGCAAAGGGTGGGCCAACTCAATATTGAACCCTACGGACTAATGCCCCATACACACGGTCGGAAATTCTGACCACAAAATCCGTCTGATTTTTTCCGACGGATTTTGTCCGACACTGGTGTTGCATACACACGGTCGGACAAAGTTGTCGGAAAATCCGATCATTCTGAACGTGGTGACGTTCGTTGCGTACGACGGGACTACGTAGAGGCTAGTAGCCAATAGCTTTGGTCTTGTAATGTGATCTGAGCATGTGTGGCACTTTGTCCGTCGGAATTCGCTACACACGATCGGAAAAAGTCCGATAGGACTTTGTTGTCGGAAAATTTGAGAGCAGGAGATAAAACTTTGTCCGTCGGAAAATCCGATGGAAAAAGTCCGATGGCGCCTACACACGGTCGGAATTTCCGACAACATTGTCCGATAGGACATTTTCCGTCGGAAAATCCGACCGTGTGTATGGGGCATTAGACTGGGATGTCATTAAAGTTTATGTGCGTGTAAAGGCAGGTGTCCCAATAATGTTGACAAAATATATATATGTGTGTGTGTGTGTGTGTGTTTTTATATATGTGTGTGTATATGTATGTATATATATATATATATATATATATATATATATATATATATATATATATATATATATATATATATATATATATATATATATATATATATATATATGAGTCACTTTGGGTGGGGGGTTTGTGCAACTCCACTTACCTTTGGAGAGCTCTGGAAACTCCGTGTCCAGCTTCCCCTGACCCTCTTATGTGTAAATCACCCTGTGTCCATTAGGGGCACAGGGTGACTGAGAACCCCACTATGATCTGTGCTATACAGACTCAATGTTGTATATAGTGTGTGTTGTGGACTCTGTGCTGTGATCGTTTGGGGTGTGGTTGTATTCCATTGTTTGTGTCTGTCTGCCTTGGAAGAAACGTATATTATGGCATGGAGGGGGGATTCCTCCAACAGCTTTCCCTGCTGATAAGACTGTTTACTGATGAGTAGTTTAGATACACCTGACCTGTGTGTCTATTGTGATTGGACAGTTTACCCCGCCCTGAATCCAAGGTCTCGGAGTTGGATATCATGTCCTGGAATAAAGGAGTTTGATGTTGTTGTTGTTCACCCTACACTGAGTTACGACTAGTGAAAGCTAGGCTAAAGGGTCTTGGATAGTGCTGGTTCTGGACAAAGGAAGCATTTACGACGGACATCACTATATATATATATATATATATATATATATATATATATATATATATATATAACCAGTGACAACCAATGAAGTTATTTGTGTGTTTTGTTTTTTTTTAAACAGGTTTTACACCTTCGATGCGGAAAGGATCGTATATTTCATATATTTTCCTAAACGTTTAGAGACTTGTGCAATTTTCCATTTCCTGTTAATGACGTGATAAAGCCAGTCTTTCACGATATCCCTTATCAGTACTGTGACAATAGCCATATCTGCCCACATGGCTGCTATGGGGCCTGGGGTGGGAGGGCGCGCCATTAGGGAGGTTATTAGAAATGAAACTGTGAAGCCTTATAGGAGTATAGAAGCGCTGAAATCGAAACCCAGGATCCTCGATAGTCACAGACTTTCCTCTAATCAATTAGAAGCATTTACTTTGCTGTCTTAGCTTAGTGTAGATTTATCACCCTGCTACAAATTGAAATGGATGGAGGAGATATGTCTATAGACCCTGAACCCTGTGTACCTAATGCAGTCACAAATCCCAGTTTCTCCTCTGATAAAAAAAAAAAAAAAAACTACCCCATTCATAACATACGAGCAATTTGAACCTTTTTCTAAAACACTTTAACTTTCAAAATCAAGGTTCCCATTTATAAATAATAATGTTATGTCGCTTGAAGCTCGAAAAAGTACCTGAGCCTCTTTGGGGTAGAGTAGCACTTTTTGGTTTCTATAGACTTTAGTGTGAGTATCTAAAAACACAAGTTTTTCATGCTAATTATTGCCTCATCTTCTTCTACTGACTAGTTTTCTATTGGCTTGAAGAAGCTCAAGTGCGAACCTAGCCCAAAGGCCCAATACACGACAAGAGAAATCCCATTATTGTCTTCTTCTGTGTGCCCCGGGTCGTCGTCTTCTTCTGTGTGCCCCAGGGTCGTCGTCTTCTTCTGTGTGCCCCAGGGTCGTCGTCTTCTTCTGTGTGCCCCAGGGTCGTCGTCTTCTTCTGTGTGCCCCAGGGTCGTCGTCTTCTTCTGTGTGCCCCAGGGTCGTCGTCGTCATCTTCTGTGTGCCCCAGGTCGTCGTCTTCTTCTGTGTGCCCCAGGTCTTCTTCTTCTTCTTCTTCTTCTTCTTCTTCTTCTTTTTCCTTCTTCTTCTTCTTTTTCCTTCTTCTTCTTCTTCTTCTTTCCTTCTTCTTCTTCTTCTTCTTCTTTTTCTTCTTCTTCTTCTTCTTTTTCTTTTTCTTCTTCTTCTTCTTTTTCCTTCTTTTTCTTCTTCTTTTCCTTCTTCTTTTTTTTCTTCTTCTTCTTCTTTCTTTTCTTCTTCTTCTTCTTCTTCATAGTAAACTTAGTCTTAACATAGCCAGGGTTCAGTTTTAAAAGCGGGTAGTCCAGTGCAAGCCAGTAAATAAGGGAAGCCAGAGATCAGTATAGTCGGAGACAGCAAACAGAATCAGGAACCAGAAGGGACGTCAGCCAAGCAAATCTTTAACAGGAACACAGCAGAAAACCTTCAGATATGTTGACCAAGGCGAAGGCATGGGAGAAATGAACCAGGCAGTTTAAATAGCCAGAAGGGGCTGGCAGGAAATGATCTGTATATTGTCTTTATCTCTTTGAAACATATTTTTCTGTAAATATTTTATTTGATATCAACTTTTACCTTTTCATTATTAAACCCTTATGTTGTAAAGTGTTAACCTTTTCTCTAAAGCTCTTAAAGTGGTTGTAAAACCTTTACAACCACTTTATACTACAGGCAAGCCTAGAATTAGGCTTACCTGTAGCTACACTGGAGATCTCCTAAACCTACACGGTTTAGGAGATATGCCTGTATTTGCATGTGCCGATTTGTCATCGGCACATGCGCACTTAAGCAAACTGAAGCGCGGGAGTGACGTCATCGTGGCTCCGGCCAATCACAGCGCTGCAGCCGCGATTTGGGCCCTAAAGGTTGTGCAATGGCTTGCTGTACACTAATTGAAAGGAAACTAAAACTGGTTGGACATAAGGTGGGAGACTTCATTTGGGATATAAGTCAACTTGGACTACTCTGCAATGTTAGTGTGTCGCCTTTACCCTAACCATAATGCCCCATACACACGTCTGATTTTTTCCGATGTATTTTGGCCGAAACCTGACTTGCATACACACGGTCGCACAAAGTTGTCGGAAAATCCGATTGTTCGGAAAGAGGGGACGTACAAAACGTACGACGGGACTACGGTCAGTAGCCAATAGCTTTTGTCTCCAAATTTTTTCTGAGCATGCATGGCACTTTGTGCGTCGTAAGTCTCTACACGCGATCGGAAAAAGTCCGATCGGACTTTGTTGTCGGAAGATTTTAGATTCAGCTCTCAAACTTTCTCCGTCGGAAAAAGTCCGATAGAGCCCACACACGATCGGATTTTCCAACAACATAATCCGATCGCACTTTTTTCCGTCGGAATTTCCGACCGTGTGTACGGGGCATAAGAGCTATGGTCTCCCTATGGCACTTTATTATAGGAGCATCTGCACTTGCAGTTTTCTCTTGGTCTCCCCTGCAAAGTCCCACAAAAACCTGTTGATCCTGCCAGTGAAGTCCAGCTTCGTGTGATGGAGTGACAACAATTGGACATGTGCAATTCGTTTTCTTTTTTTTTCGTTTTTCGTTTTTTTTTCGTTCGTTCGTTTTCGTTCGAATCGAACGAATCCGAATAACGAATCATTCGAATCGAACGAATCCAAAAAACAAGGAAAATCCGAAAAAAACTAATTAGAAACAACGAATGTACGAATGAAGAAAATCCGGAAAACGAAAACAGGAACAACGAAAATGAACGAAAAAATTCGTACATTCGTAACTTTTTTTTTTTTTGTTGAATTGGTAATTTTCCGCGTCCCTTACAATGGGACCTTAACGTGCCTCGAATGGATTGAACGAAAAAATTTGTACATTCGTAACTTTTTTTTTTTTTTTTTTTTCGAATCGTAATTTTCCGTGTCCCTTACAATGGCGTTGCTTAACGTGCTTCGAAAGGATTGAACGATAAAATTCGTACATTCGTAACTTTTTTTTTTTCGATTCGTAAATTATTAAAATGTAATAGCATACACATTACATAAAATTATGAATTATGCTCCGATTACGAATGCGTCCGAATTTCGAATAAACAAATAAACGAAAATTAAACTAACGAAAAAACAAATCAACGAATAAATAACTCTTACAAATGTACGAATCGTTACGAATACGAACACCGACGACTTACGAATCGTTACGAATCAACGGAAATGAAAAAAACGAAACGAAAAAAACGAAACGAAAAAAAAATAAACAATTTTTTTTGTTGTGCACATGTCTAACAACAATGCTGCACTGCTCCTGAATTCAGAGCAGAGTTGTCGCCCTCATGTAGGCTGTACCTGCTTGCACCAGAGTGGAAGGAGAAGATCTTGCAGGGGGTGTGGCTATCGGCATTGTTAAAGAGGATCTCCAGGTCCCCCCCCAAAAAAAATACTGTGGCTGCTGACTTTTAATATATCAAGAAATGGCCTGATTATGAAGGGGGGTAAATATTCGGGAGGTCAAGTGGTTAAAATCGGCAACATAGGCTGCCAATATTTGGGCATGATGCTCTTTTCTCCAAAGTGTTCATTGGATCTCAGCAGCAGGCAGGCTGATATCGTAGACTCCCAACTATTGGCATCTGTCATTAAAGAGTACCTGTCCTTCAACAAGGAGGTTTCGTACATAAAGCCTCGCCAAGTAAAAAATACAGTGGGAAAAGATATGACCCGTGTTCCAACAGTCTGAGAAACACAAAGCTGCCGCTGATTTTGTACTGCCGATTGGTCAAATAACTGAAAAGGGGTATGCAGTACGTAGAAGTGGTTTCAGATCTAAAGCTCAATACTGATCTAGGAATCACTTGAATCGTCTTCTACATTGTGCTGCACTATTTTTTGGAATGCATGTTGGCTCAGAGCCTCCATACAAATACATTTCCCATGGGCAAACGTGGATTTTGGAGGGGTAATGCATTTTCCATGTGTGAAGTGGAGCCAGCCAACATATCTGTGTGAACAAGCCCTAAGCAATTAGAATTTTTTTTTTTTCTCCTAGCACCAAAATTGGATTATTAATTTTTTTGAAGATTTTACCCCCTTTACTGACCAGAGCACTTTTTGCGATTCGCCACTACGTTGCTTTAACTGATAATTGCGCGGTCGTGCGACGACGTTACACCCAAACAAATTTTTTCCCCCCACAAATAGAGCTTTCTTTTGGTGGTATTTGATCACCTCTGCATTTTATTTTATTTTTATTTTTTTGCGCTAAAAACAAAAAAAGAGCGAAAAGTTTGAAAAAAAAAAAAAAGCAATATTTTTTACTTTTTGCTATAATAAATATCCCTCAAAAAAAAAAAAAAAAAAAAAAAAATAACAAAATTATATATATATATATATATATATATAATATAAAAAGTCTTCCTCAGTTTAGGCCGATTATGTATTCTTATATTTTTGGTAAAAAAAAAAATCGCAATAAGATCTCATTGACCACCTTAAACACACCTTGAAGATTCTGAGGCCACGTGGAAAAAGGTGTTTTTGGTCATGTGAGACTAAAATGTAATTATTTGGCCTCAACACCAAACAATGTGTCTTTTCCTCGTAACACCAGTGGCACGGGGTCACCCTGCTACTATTTATTTATATATATATATATATATATATATATATATATATAAATATAAATTTATTGGAAAGGTAGCAGTCCAAGCCCCAAAGAGGGTCCACCACCACCATCTACCATTGGGCATGACCTACTGCGAGGGACTTCTTCCTTTCTCTTTGCCCACACAGTCACCCACCCATGACCAGTGATGGATCCAGTCAGTCCAGCGTGGTCTCTAGCACAAACCAGATACTCTCCAATGTAAGGAGAATTCTTCCCACTGACCACCAATGTAAGGAACATTATTTACACTGATCACCAATGTAAGGGACATTCTTCCCACTGATCACCAATGTAAGGAACATTCTTCTCACTGATCACCAATGTAAGGAACATTCTTCTCACTGATCACCAATGTAAGGAATATTCTTCCCACCTACCACCAATGTAAGGAACATTCTTCTCACTGATCACCAATGTAAGGAACATTCTTCTCACTGATCACCAATGTAAGGAACATTCTTCTCACTGATCACCAATGTAAGGAACATTCTTCCCACTGATCACCAATGTAAGGAATATTCTTCTCACTGATCACCAATGTAAGGGACGTTCTTCCCACTGATCACCAATGTAAGGAACATTCTTCTCACTGATCACCAATGTAAGGAACATTCTTCTCACTGATCTCCAATGTAAGGAACATTCTTCTCACTGATCACCAATGTAAGGAACATTCTTCTCACTGATCTCCAATGTAAGGAACATTCTTCCCACTGATCACCAATGTAAGGAACATTCTTCCCACTCATCACCAATGTAAGGAACATTCTTCTCACTGATCACCAATGTAAGGAACATTCTTCTCACTGATCACCAATGTAAGGAACATTCTTCTCACTGATCACCAATGTAAGGGACATTCTTCCCACAGATCACCAATGTAAGGGACATTCTTCCCACTGATCACCAATGTAAGGGACATTCTTCTCACTGATCACCAATGTAAGGAACATTCTTCCCACTGATCACCAATGTAAGGAACATTCTTCTCACTGACCACCAATGTAAGGAACATTCTTCCCACTGATCACCAATGTAAGGAACATTCTTCCCACTGATCACCAATGTAAGGAACATTCTTCCCACTGATCACCAATGTAAGGAACATTCTTCCCACTGATCACCAATGTAAGGAACATTCTTCTCACTGACCACCAATGTAAGGGACATTCTTCTCACTGATCACCAATGTAAGGAACATTCTTCCCACTGACCACCAATGTAAGGAACATTCTTCTCACTGATCACCAATGTAAGGAACATTCTTCTCACTGACCACCAATGTAAGGGACATTCTTCTCACTGATCACCAATGTAAGGAACATTCTTCTCACTGACCACCAATGTAAGGGACATTCTTCTCACTGATCACCAATGTAAGGAACATTCTTCCCACTGATCACCAATGTAAGGAACATTCTTCTCACTGACCACCATGTAAGGGACATTCTTCTCACTGACCACCAATGTAAGGAACATTCTTCCCACTGATCACCAATGTAAGGAACATTCTTCTCACTGATCACCAATGTAAGAAACATTCTTCCCACTGATCACCAATGTAAGGAACATTCTTCTCACTGATCACCAATGTAAGGAACATTCTTCTCACTGACCACCAATGTAAGGGACATTCTTCTCACTGATCACCAATGTAAGGAACATTCTTCCCACTGATCACCAATGTAAGGAACATTCTTCCCACTGATCACCAATGGGAAACCGTTCCCTGTTTGGAGGTCTAATTTGTTTAGGCATATGCATATATTATCATTTGTTCCATATCCCATAACTGAAAGCTCCTCCAATTCAGCCTTTCTCAACCTTTTTACCCCAGAAGAACCCTTGGAATAAGTTTCCGGTTGTGGAAATTCTTTTGTGCATTTGAAGGCTTTTAGTAAAATTATTTCTTTTTTAAATGGTCCCAGCTATACCTCCATGTAACATGAACCTCACATTGTAATTACAGCAAAATGTACATGTTGTTTATAGTGCCCATTTGGATTCCTCCATTAAACCCCACAATGGACGAAGGTGCTGGGATTGGTCTATTTGCTGTGAATTAGATGTACTTTGCACATCGCTTTTACAGAGAATTACTTTTATTAGTTGTGTTGGTTGTTACCTGTCCGTTTCTACCTTTGTGTATCCGCCATAATGTTAATTTGTAACCAGCTTAGTGCAGTGAAGCGCATAATGTTAACCCCTTCCTTTCTTCTTCTGTTGAGAAAGGAAAGGTTCAGACTATTCTCACTGAGTGTCAAATAAGTTGGAAAACCTCCTATGTATGAAAAGAGGAAGAGCTTGTCTCTGTCTTCTATGATTTTCGGTGTCTGCAGGGGCATTGCTGGGTCTACAAAAGATCTGCGGCTATAGCAGAGTAGTAAAGAAAGTCATATGCTTGGGTGGGCATACACAGGTATATACAGTAATATGTGTGTGTGTGTATATGTCCCCAGAGCCCCCCCCCTACATTAGGGTCCCCAGAGAGCCCCCCTTTACATCAGGGTCCCCAGAGAGCCCCCCTTTACATCAGGGTCCCCAGAGAGCCCCCCCCTTTAGGGTCCCCAGAGCCCCCCCCTTTAGGGTCCCCAGAGAGCCCCCCCTTACATTAGGGTCCCCAGAGAGCCCCCCCCTTACATTAGGGTCCCCAGAGAGCCCCCCCCTTACATTAGGGTCCCCAGAGAGCCCCCCCTTACATTAGGGTCCCCAGAGAGCCCCCCCTTACATTAGGGTCCCCAGAGAGCCCCCCCTCCTTACATTAGGGTCCCCAGAGAGCCCCCCCTCCTTACATTAGGGTCCCCAGAGAGCCCCCCCCTCCTTACATTAGGGTCCCCAGAGAGCCCCCCCTCCTTACATTAGGGTCCCCAGAGAGCCCCCCTCCTTACATTAGGGTCCCCAGAGAGCCCCCCTCCTTACATTAGGGTCCCCAGAGAGCCCCCTCCCTTACATCAGGGTCCCCAGAGAGCCCCCTCCTTACATCAGGGTCCCCAGAGAGCCCCCCCCCCTTATATCAGGGTTTCCACTTCTCCATTTTTCTATGGCCTGGTTGGCAAGTGGTTAACTTACCAGCATATCTTTTGGAGCGTGGGAGGAAACCCATACAAGCATGTAGGTGCTGGCTTGGTTGGGATTTGCAACAAAACTGGCAACAAAAGTCAGTACACCCCTAAGTGAAAATGTCCAAATTGGGCCCAAAGTGTCAATATTTTGCGTGGCCTCCATTATTTTCCAGCACTGCCTTAACCCTCTTGGGCATGGAGGTCACCAGAGCTTCACAGGTTGTCACTGGAGTCCTCTTCCCCTCCTCCATGATGACATCACAGAGCTGGTGGATGTTGGAGATCTTGCGCTCCTCCTCCTTCCGTTTGAAGATGTCCCACAGATGATCAATAGGGTTTAGGTCTGGAGACATGCTTGGCCAGTCCATCACCTTCACCCTCAGCTTCTTTAGCAAGGCAGTGGTGGTCTTGGAGGTGTGTTTGGGGTGGTTATCATGTTGGAATACTGCCCTGCGGTCCAGTCTCTGAAGGGAGGGGATCATGCTCTGCTTCGGTATGTCACAGTACATGTTGGCATTCATGGTTCCCTCAATGATCTGTAGCTCCCCAGTGCCGGCAGCTGTCATGCAGCCCCAGACCATGACACTCCCACCACCATGACACTCCCACCAACATGACACTCCCCCCCACCATGACACTCCCACCACCATGCTTGACTGTAGACAAGACACACTTGTCTTTGTCCTCCTCACCTGGTTGCCCCCACACACGCTTGTCACCATCTAACCAAATACGTTTATCTTGGTCTCATCAGACCACAGGACGTGGTTCCAGTAAGCCATGTCCTTAGTCTGCTTGTCTTCAGCAAACTGTTTGCGGACTTTCTTGTGCATCATCTTTAGAAGAGGCTTCCTTCTGGGACGACAGCCATGCAGACCAATTTGATGCAGTGTGTGGCGTATGGTCTGAGCACTGACAGGCTGACCCCCCACCCCTACAACCTCTGCAGCAATGCTGGCAGCACTCATACGTCTATTTCCCAAAGACAACCTCTGGATATGACGCTGAGCACGTGACCTCAACTTCTTTGGTGGACCATGGCGAGGCCTGTTCTGAGGGGAACCTGTCCTGTTGTACCGCTGGATGGTCTTGGCTACCGTGCTGCAGATCAGTTTCAGGGTCTTGGCAATCTTCTTATAGCCTCGGCCATCTTTATGTAGAGCAACAATTCTTTATTTTAGATCCTCAGAGAGTTCTTTGCCATGAGGTGCCATGTTGAACTTCCAGTGACCAGTATGAGAGAGTGAGAGCGATAACACCAAATTTAACACACCTGCTCCCCATTCACACCTGAGACCTTGTAACACTAACGAGTCAATTGGGCCCAATTTGGACCTTTTCACTTAGGGGTGTACTGACTTTTGTTGCCAGCGGTTTAGACATTAATGGCTGTGTGTTGAGTTGTTTTGAGGGGACGGCAAATTTACACCGTTATACAAGCTGTACACTCACTACTTTACATTGTAGACAAGTGTCATTTCTTCAGTGTTGTCACATGAAAAGATAGAAGAAAAGATTTACTGTGAGGGGTGTACTTACTTTTGTGAGATACTGTGTATGTGTGTGCGTGTGTATATATATATATATATATATATATGTGTGTGTGTGATATAGATATAGATATATATATATATATATATATATATATATATATAATTTTTTTTTGATGGTCAAGCAAATGAAAACTTCCTGAAAAATGTTTTTTGCGCAGGAAAATATGCAGAAGCCTAACGCCGTGCTTCCCTTTCCTGCTGGTATTTATGGCTATATTGTCATAAGTATTGGGACACCTGCCTTTACACGCACATGAACTTCAATGGCATCCCAGTCTTAGTCCGGAGGGTTCAATATTGAGTTGGCCTCACCCTTTGCAGCTATAACAGCTTCAACTCTTCTGGGAAGGCTGTCCACAAGGTTTAGGAGGGTGTCTATGGGAATGTTTGACCATTTTTCCAGAAGAGCATTTGTGAGGTCAGGCACTGATGTTGGACGAGAAGGCCTGGCTCGCAGTCTCTGCACTTATTCTTCCCAAAGGTGTTCTGTCGGGTTGAGGTCAGGACTCTGTGCAGGCCGGTCAAGTTCCTTCACCCCAAACTCGCTTTACAAAGTTCTGTCATGTGATCATGCATCTCTTCTTCCTGATAGTGGGGGGTGGGGTTAAAGGACACTGTGCAGACATGCAGCATGTATGTATTCCATAGTCTAGTCAGCCTGAGGGTAGATGCAGTCTGTGCTTCACCAGCGGTTGCAGAGGCAGGATGTGATTGGCATAGCTCCCAACTGTCCCCGATTTCAAAGGGACTGTCCCTGATTTAGAGCAATGTCCCTCTGTCCCTCATTCCTCCTCATTTGTCCCTGATTTTGGTCTTTTTATTTATGACAAAGTGTTTCCCGGTGCTAAACCTTTCATCTGATTTCTAAATTGCTGCATTTGTAAATTCCAAAAGCCAATATAAAGGAAGAGTAGTGGTTAAAAAAAAGCACTTTTGGGTTGAACCAATCTTTTATTTTTTTTGTACAATTCTCCTTTAAGGGGGCGTGGCAAGGGGGTGTGTCCTATGCCTGCATACTTTTGGTGATAGGTGTCCCTCCATTCCCATCTCTGAAAGTTGGGTGGTATGGATTGGTAGTGGGTGTGTTCAACAGGTAAGCTGTGATTGGGGGGGGGGGGGGGGGCGTGTTAAAGAGGCAGACTGTGATTGGGAGAAGTGTGGCAGAGGCAGGCTGTGATTGGGGGGGGGGGATTTTAAAAGGCAGGCTGTGATTGGGGAGAATGTTCAAGAGGCAGGATGTGATTGGGAGGGGGGGTGGGGTGGGTAGAATGTTCAAGAGGCAGGATGTGATTGGGAGGGGGGGGTGGGGGGTGTGGTGTTCAAAAGGTAAGCTGGGATTGGGAGGGGGCGTTTTCAAGAAGCCAACTGTGATTGGAAGGAGGTGTGTGGCATAGGTAGGCTGTGATTGGGAGGTGTGTTCAAGAGATAGGCTGTGATGGGGGGGAGGGGGAGGAGTGTGTTCAACAGGTAAGCTGTGATTGGGAGGGGGTGTGTTCAAGAGGAAGGCTGTGATTAGGTGGAGATGTGTGGCAGAGGTAGGCTGTATTTGGTTGGCGGTATGTTCAAGAGGTAGGCTGTGATTGGGAAGAGGTGTGTGGCAGAGGTAGGCTGTGATTGGTCAGGGGTGTGGTAAAGAGGTAGGCTGTGATTGGTCATGGGTGTGGTAAAAAGGTAGGCTTTGATTGGGAAGAGGAGTGTGGCAGAGGTAGGCTGTGATTGGTCATGGGTGTGGCAGAGGTAGGCTGCGATTGGTCATGGGTGTGGCAGAGGTAGGCTGTGATTGGTCAGGGGTGTAGTAAAGAAGAAGGCTGTGATTGGGAAGAGGTGTGTGGCAGAGGTAGGCTGTGATTGGTCAGGGGTGTGGTAAAGAGGTAGGCTGTGATTGGGAAGAGGTGTGTGCCGGAGGCAGGCTGTCATTGGTTGGGGGGGGGGGGTGGCTGAATAAACTACCCAATCCCGGCATGCTGTGCATTTGCACAGTGTCCTGTACCCCTGAATGGCGAGCCAACGGATGAAAACTGACCACACTAACACAGATCAGCTTCTATGCTTTGTGTGGTCAGTTTAGAACAAAGAAGAAAAGTGACTGGTGGGATCAACCAGGTACTTCAGATGGAAGAAGTTCTTTGTACATGAAAACGATATAGACTGACTGATTGATTTATAAAAATACTAAATATGTGAACACACACATAGAAAAAAATAATTTTTTAGAGTAACATACACTCTAATGCCCTCGGAAAATCCGACCACAAAATCCATCGGATTTAGTCCGACACTGGTGTTGCATACACACGGTCGGACAAAGTTGTCGGAAAATCCGATCAGTCTGAAGGTGGTGACGTTTGTTGCGTACGACGGGACTACGTAGAGTCCCGTCCGCGTAGCACTTTGTCCGTCAGACTAGGCTACACACGATCGGAATTGGTGTGATCGGACTTTGTTGTGGGAAAATTTTTAGAGCCAGGAGATAGAACTTTGTCCGTCGGAAAATCTGATGGAAAATGTCCGATGGTGACTACACACGGTCGGAATTTCCGACAACATTGTCCGATAGGACAGAATCCATCGGAAAATCCTCCGACCGTGTGTATGGGGCTTTAGAGCGTACAAAACAGGCTAAAAAAAAAAAAAAGAATAGTGGCTTTCTGGTCACCATGCATCAGAATATAGATACAGAACATATACAGTATATACTGGCAATAGATAAGCAGCAGTAATATAAGGCAATCATTATAATTGTTATGAGACCAGAGTGCATAAAGAAAATGAAGATCCCATTGAGTGCACCGAATATTCGACAGCCGGGCGTTTATCTGCTCGGATAGGGAGAAGGTGTTGGACGTTTTGTGATCACCGGCCATAAAACTGTGAAAGCTCCATTTTATAATGACATATTATCTGTACACATAGATAATGCACTGCGCTAGATAATTCATGCACGCTACTGTATATGAACAGAAACAGAGAATCTGATTGGTTACTGTAAGTTATTCCTGTACCTTTTAGGAAAGCCATGGGGCTCCTTCACATCTTTCCAGAGTGGTGCAGTAACAAACATCACGCATGGTGGGATCCAGCTTCAAACAGTATAGCATTAACCCCTTCCCATTTGGGGGCGGCACAGTGGTGTAGTGGTTAGCACTCTCACCTAGCAGTAAGAGGGGTCGCTGGTTCAAATCCCAACCACGACGCTACCTGCCTGGAGTTTGCATGTTCTCCCTGGGCCTGCGTGGGTTTTTTCTCCGGGTACTCCGATTTCCTCCCACAATCAAAAGACATGCAGGTAGGTTAATTGGCTTCTGTCCAAAAATTGGCCCTATTATATGAATGGGGACCTTAGATTGTGGGCTCCTTGAGGGTAGGGACCTATGTGAGTGTGCAATGTACAGGGATAGGGACAACTGTGGACACTCACTCAGGTTGGACTGGTGTCTTTATTCAACCTTACTAACTATGCAACTATGAAACTATGATTTATTGGGGTCTGTACATCCGGGAGGGCAGGGAGGATTGTCCAATCCTTTAACCAGTAATTGGCTGTCACAGTGGTCACATGATTGGCAGCAGGTCTCGGATTGGACTGAGAGTTGTCATGGACAGCTTAGTCACTGTACTGGGAGTGCACTCTCGGCACAGAAAACTCTGCCACCCATGGACGTATACCCTCACCGGACACTTTATTATGTCCACCTTTCTTGTAGCGGGTTGGCCCCCCTTTTGCCTTCATTCTTGGTGGCATAGATACAACAAGGTGTTGGAAACGTTCCTCAGAGATTTTGCTCCACAATGACATGATGGCATCCACCACATCCCAAAGCTGGTCTATTGGATGAAGATCTGGCGAGTGTGGAGGGCATTGGATGAGATGTGAGTGTGGAGGGCATTGGATGAGATCTGGTGAGTGTGGAGACCATTGGATGAGATGTGGCGAGTGTGGAGACCATTGGATGAGATGTGGTGAGTGTGGAGGCCATTGGATGAGATCTGGTGAGTGTGGAGGCCATTGGATGAGATCTGGTGAGTGTGGAGACCATTGGATGAGATGTGGCGAGTGTGGAGACCATTGGATGAGATCTGGTGAGTGTGGAGGCCATTGGATGAGATCTGGTGAGTGTGGAGGCCATTGGATGAGATGTGGTGAGTGTGGAGAGCATTGGATGAGATGTGGTGAGTGTGGAGACCATTGTATGAGATCTGGTGAGTGTGGAGAGCATTGGATGAGATGTGGTGAGTGTGGAGACCATTGTATGAGATGTGGTGAGTGTGGAGACCATTGGATTAGATGTGGCGAGTGTGGAGACCATTGGATGAGATGTGGTGAGTGTGGAGGCCATTGGATGAGATCTGGTGAGTGTGGAGGCCATTGGATGAGATCTGGTGAGTGTGGAGACCATTGGATGAGATGTGGTGAGTGTGGAGACCATTGGATGAGATGTGGTGAGTGTGGAGACCATTGGATGAGATGTGGTGAGTGTGGAGGCCATTGGATGAGATCTGGTGAGTGTGGAGGCCATTGGAGGGCAGTGACCTCATTGTCCAGTGGTGAGATGATTGGGGCTTTGTGACATGGTGCATTATCCTGCTGGAAGGAGCCATCAGAAGATGGGGACACTGTAGTCATAAAGGGATGGACATGGTCAGCAACAATACTCAGGTAGGTCGTGGTGTATAAACCATGCTCAATTGGTACTAAGGGGCCCAAAGTGTGCCTAGAAAATATCCCCCACACCATTACACCCCCCACCACCAGCCTGAACCAGTGATACAAGGCAGGATGGATCCATGCGCCAAATTCTGACCCCACCATCTGAATGTCGGAGCTGAAATCCAGACTCATCAGACCAGGCAATGTTTTTGCAATCTTCTATTGTCCAATTTTGGTGATCCTGTGCCAATTGTAGCCTCAGTTTCCTGTTCTTAGCTGACAGGAGTGGCACCCGGTGTGGTCTTCTGCTGCTGTAGCCCATGCACACATCTACACCATCAGTGTGCAGGATGCAAAACCTGGACCCATGATTGGAAACTTTACCCCTCCTAAGCCTCTATGAACTCTCTAGGCTCCTGGACCCAAGTTTAGTTTTATGAATCTCTAAGGAAACACACACACACACACACCTAGGGACCAGAGCATTCTGCCCATGGACCACCAATGTAAGGAACATTCTTCTCACTGATCACCAGCGTAAGGGACATTCTTCTCACTGATCACCAATGTAAGGGACATTCTTCCCACTGATCACCAATGTAAGGAACATTCTTCTCACTGATCACCAATGTAAGGAACATTCTTCCCACTGATCACCAATGTAAGGAACATTCTTCCCACTGATCACCAATGTAAGGAACATTCTTCCCACTGATCACCAATGTAAGGAACATTCTTCTCACTGATCACCAATGTAAGGAACATTCTTCCTACTGATCACCAATGTAAGGAACATTCTTCCTACTGATCACCAATGTAAGGAACATTCTTCCTACTGATCACCAATGTAAGGAACATTCTTCTCACGATCACCAATGTAAGGAACATTCTTCTCACTGATCACCAATGTAAGGAACATTCTTCTCACTGATCACCAATGTAAGGAACATTCTTCTCACTGATCACCAATGTAAGGAACATTCTTCTCACTGATCACCAATGTAAGGAACATTCTTCCCACTGATCACCAATGTAAGGAACATTCTTCCCACTGACCACCAATGTAAGGAACATTCTTCCCACTGATCACCAATGTAAGGAACATTCTTCCCACTGATCACCAATGTAAGGAACATTCTTCCCACTGATCACCAATGTAAGGAACATTCTTCCCACTGATCACCAATGTAAGGAACATTCTTCCCACTGATCACCAATGTAAGGAACATTCTTCCCACTGATCACCAATGTAAGGAACATTCTTCCCACTGATCACCAATGTAAGGAACATTCTTCCCACTGATCACCAATGTAAGGAACATTCTTCCCACTGATCACCAATGTAAGGAACATTCTTCCCACTGATCACCAATGTAAGGAACATTCTTCCCACTGATCACCAATGTAAGGAACATTCTTCCCACTGATCACCAATGTAAGGAACATTCTTCCCACTGATCACCAATGTAAGGAACATTCTTCTCACTGATCACCAATGTAAGGAGCATTCATCTCACTGATCACCAATGTAAGGAACATTCTTCCTACTGATCACCAATGTAAGGAACATTCTTCTCACTGATCACCAATGTAAGGAACATTCTTCTCACTGATCACCAATGTAAGGAACATTCTTCCCACTGATCTCCAATGTAAGGAACATTCTTCCCACAAGTTATTTTTTACCTGTTAATCTGGTAATTTGGTGGTAGACATATCTTCCCATAACATGCCATCATTGTGCCCTGCATAGTAGTTCACAAATGACAGGAAGATGCTAAACACATTGACGTCTGATTGTTATACTTTGTATCATCTCTTATGTCAATAGCCATTGATATTTAGTGCAGCAGGCTGGGTTTTGTATCAATGGATGGACAGCCTTTTATTTGCTTTGCGGCTTCTCATTTCACCGTCGGTAAACACAGATGTTGTCCTTCTGCTGGCTGTGAAAGCTCCAGGCTTGCCAGACAGAGTTCTGTTGCTGATAATTGCTGTAACATTGTGTACAACCCATGGGAATAATCGGGAGAAGATTTCCAGCCTTATCTAAGCAGGGCCTGGGTCCTCCGATTGGCAGCACAGCTCATTGTTCAGGACTTGGTGGGCCAAGAATGTCACTGATACGGGCGACCTGGCCTGGGTGGCACCCCGTGACAACCCAAACGACACCCCAGGGTGCCGCGGCACCTTGTCTGAGAAACCCTGCCTCAACTATTGGTCAAGATCCACTTCCCCAATCCAATGGGTTGTCGACTATAGATCATTTCTATCGGAAAATAAATTGATCGTTTATTGGAAACCTGGCCTGAGGATATGATGACCACAGATGTACCCTACAGTGCAATACAGGGTATGCAATATATTATAGGGTATGTAGAATGTAATATATTATATTTTTAGATACAATTTTTAAAATCCCCCCTCCGGCCCTCCCTTCAGTCTTGCACAGTTGTAGCGGCTCCTCTCCTGGACTGAAAACGGCTTCCTCTGATCCCTCCGCACACTGTGAGCTTCTCACTATGTGCATTAGAAGCTGCAGCCAGTCAGATAAAAACACAAAAATATATTCTATGGCTCCTGGGCAGCCGAAAACGATTAACCCTTTCCCCAGCCTGGGCTGGCTGTTGGATAACCAACTACACAAACATTTCAATGTGACTACAAGCCACCATCCCGAAGATGGAATACTCTGATTTAACCGATTCATTACCGCACTATAGGTGAAAGGCGGCCACAGCATAGTAGAGAGAGGGCATCCATGTGTGTCCTCCCGGAACCACTCACCCTGCGCACCCCCCCCCCCCCCCCCCCCCACGGGCATGCATCTGGCGCACTCTGGGATCGCTGTGTATTTGGGTAAAGGGGCCAATCACAGCTGATCACAATGTAAACACACTTGCCAGTTATCGGAAGTACCTTCCTCACGTGCTGGTACTGTGTAAGGATAGGAAAGCCAGTAACTGGCAAGTGTGACAGACATGTACACAGATAATCAGGGCACTGATCATCAGTGCCGCCTATCAATGCCTCCTCATCAGTGCTGCCCATAAGTGCCCATTAGTGCCACCTCATTAGTGCCCATCAGTGCCACCTCATCAGTGCCACCTCATCAGTGCCCATCAGTGCCTCCTCATCGGTGCCCATCAGTGCTTCCTCATCAGTGCCTCCTCATTAGTGCCCATCAGTGCCTCCTCATTAGTGCCCATCAGTGCCTCCTCATTAGTGCCCATCAGTGCCTCCTCATTAGTGCCCAACAGTGCCTCCTCATTAGTGCCCAACAGTGCCTCCTCATCAGTGCCCATCAATGCCTCCTTTTTGGTGCCCATCACACTTGCCAGTTATCGGAAGTACCTTCCTCATGTGCTGGTACTGCGTAAGGATAGGAAAGCCAGTAACCGGCAAGTGTGACAGACATGTACACAGATAATCAGGGCACTGATCATCAGTGTTGCCCATCAGTGCTGCCCATCAGTGCTTCGTATCAGTGCCGCCTATCAATCCCTCCTTATCAGTGCCTCCTCGTTAGTGCCCATCAGTGCCTCCTCGTTAGTGCCCATCAGTGCCTCCTTGTTAGTGCCCATCAGTGCCTCCTTGTTAGTGCCCATCAGTGCCTCCTCATTAGTGCCCAACAGTGCCTCCTCATCAGTGCCCAACAGTGCCTCCTCATCAGTGCCCATCAATGCCTCCTTTTCGGTGCTCATCAGTGAAGGAGAAAAATTACTTATTTGCAAAATGTTATAACAGAAACTTAAAAAAATATATATATTTTAAATTTTCAACCTTTTTTCATTTAGATGGAAGATGGAATATTCTCTGATGTAAGGGAGCTCTAATGGGGACCCTGATGCAAGGGGGACTCTGATGGGGACTCTAAGTAAAAAGGGGGGGGGGGGGGAGTGATGATAAGCCTGATGTAAGCAGGGACTCTGATGGGGACCCTAATGTGCTCTCAGTCATTTAATGCTGATTATAAAAAAAAAAAACTCCAATTAAAACGTATTTATTAGTTTCAGTTTGATTTATAATGTACGATGTGTCTCTCTTACTATAAGCGATATTAAACTGCTGCAGAATAATAAAAAAAAAAAAAAAAAAAAACACCTGTAAGTCAAAGGCATAATGTGCTAGTATGCATCGCATATAGAGTTGCCACCTCATCCCTGTAAAACCGAAAACATATTAATTACACAGCTTCTGTGGCTGATTAACCGCTTCCCGACCGGCGCACAACATTTTTTTTTCTTTTTTATATATTTTTGGGGGATATTTATTATAGCAAAAGGAAAAAAATTATGCGTTTTTTTTTTTTTTTTTATTCTTTTTTTTTCAAAATTGTCGCTCTTCTTTTGTTTATAGCGCAAAATATAAAAACCGCAGGGGCGATCAAATACCACCAAAAGAAAGCTCTATTTCTGGGAAAAAAACGCGCAATTGTCAGTTAAAGCGACGCAGTGCCGAATCGCAAAAAGTGGTCTGGTCTTAAAGTGGAGGGCCACCCTGAAAAAAAAACTTGATAAAAATGTTAATAAAAAAAAAAAAAAAAAAAAAAATATATATATATATATATATATATATATATTATATATATTTTTTTACTTACCAGAAATGGCTGTTGCTAGGCAGATCGTCCTAATCTGCCTCTTCCTGTTCCGCGGCGCTGTTCTGTCTTCTGCTCCTACGCCGTCTTCTAGTGAATGGGGCGCGGTGTGTTATGGGAACTGGGTGTCCCACAACACATCGCGTTCCCATTCACAAAGCGCCGCCCGCCGACACGCGCATGTGCAGTAGGCCGCGCGCCGACTCGCGCATGCGCAGTAGGAAACGGGCAGTGAAGCCGTAGTCTTCGCTGCCCGTTTCCATTACTGAGGATCGCGGCGCTGGGACCGGAGCGCCGAGGGACATCTCGGCCTCCACGGCTGACATCGCGGGCGCCCTGGGAGGGTAAGTGTACATATTAAAAGTCAGCAGCTACCTTTTTTTTAGCTGCTGACTTTTAAAAACATTTTTTTTGCTGAAACACCCCTTTAAGCCAGCAAAATGGTCCAGTCTGAAAGTGGTTAAGGTTGTAATTAAGCTCACTTAGTGCCTTTTATCTTCATTAAATTACCCTCAGAACCTGTGTAATTAACTACCTTAGACCCGCGCTATAGCCAAATGACTGCTAGAGCGCGGATCTATTGTGCCGGGACGACGTCTATTGACGTCGTCCCGGTCACGAGCTGCCTGCGCGCCCCCTGTGATCAGCGAGTCTATGAGACTCGCTGGATCACAGATCCGAGTAAGGGGTCGATCCCAACCCCTTACCACGTGATCAGCTGTCAGCCAATGACAGCTGATCATGTGATAATAACAGAGCCGGCAATCGGCTTTTATTCCTCCTCGCGCTGACAGGAGAAAAAAAAAAAAGCAGATCACCGGCGGCAGTGAGAGGGACATCAGTCCCTCTCACTGCAATGTGCCCAATCAATTGTGCCCACCTTTGCCCCATTAAAGTGCCGCCTACCAGTGCCATCTCTCAGTGCCCACAGTGCCATCTATCAGGGCCCACAGTGCCATCTCTCAGTGCCCACAGTGCCAGTGCTGCACATCAGTGTCACCTGCCAGTGCTTATCTGTGTCACCTACCAGTGCTCATCTGTGTCACCCATCAGTGCCACCTATCAGTGCCACCCATCAGTGTCATCCATCAGTGCCCATCCGTGCCACCCATCCGTGCCACCCATCCGTGCCCATCAGTGCCATCTTTGCTGTCCCCATCAGTACCGACTTATCTGTCCCCACCAGTGCAGCCTATCAGTGCCCACCTGTGCTGCCTCATCAGCGCATATCAATGAAGCCGAAAAATTACCTGTTTGCAAAATTTTATAACAAACTATTAAACATGATTTTTTATTTATTTTTTAAAATTTTCCATCTTTTTTTGTTTGTTTAGCAAAAAATAAAAACCCTCAGCTGTGATTAAATACCACCAAAAGAAAGCTCTATTTGTGGGAAAAAAAAAAAAGATAAAAATTTCATTTGGGTACAGCGTAGTATGACCGCGCAATTGTCATTCAAAGTGCGTCAGCGCCGAAAGCTGAAAATTGGTCTGGACAGGAGGGGGGTTTAAGTGCCCAGTAATCAGGTGGTTAATGTGTTCGGGTTTAAAGGGATAAGGTGGCAACCCTAATCGCATACTAGCACATTATGAAGTACTTACCTTAGAATGAAGCCCTTCCAACGACGTGCTGTCACCACTAAGAGGGCCGACCTCTTTCCCCCCGGCCTTTCCGCCAGAGCCGCGATGACGTCACTACGACACGTGCGCTCGGGAGCCCTCGGTTTCGGCCAAAAAGCTCTGAAGGTCCGGCACGATATGGCGGACCTTCAGAGCGCAAGCGCCGGTGATGCCAGCGGCTGCATCCAGGGTGAATGTTCGTTTTACCTACAGGTAAGCCTTACTATAGGCCTCATTCTACGCTTACCTTGTAGGTGAAAACAACAAAGTGGGCTTTACTACCACTTGAAAAGCTTTGCTGTCTGGGAATGGGTACCGTATATACTCGAGTATAAGCCGAGTTTTTCAGCACATTTTTTTTTGTGCAGACAATGCCCCCCCCCCCCCCCCCCCCTCGGCTTATACTAGAGTCAAGCACTTTTCTGCAGCAGAGAATGACATTTTCCAACCCGACTTTGGGGCCCCGTATGTCGGGGCCACTTGTTGCTAGAAACCCCAAATTTGGTGTGCAAACCCAGTGTAAACCAGCACTAAAACATATCCTAGCACCAAGTGGCCCCGAGATACGGGGGCCCCAAAGTCGGGTCGGAAAATGTCATTCTCTGCTGCAGAAAAGTGCTTGAAATTTTCCGAACCGACTTTGTGGCCCTGTATCTCGGGGCCACTTGGTGCTAGGAACCCCAAATTTGGTGTGCAAACCCAGTGGAACCAGCACTAAAACATATCCCAACATCAAGTGGCCCCGAGATACAAGGGGCCCCAAAATCGGGTTGGAAAATGACATTCTTTGCTGCAGAAAAGTGCTTGACATTTTCCGAACCGACTTTGTGGCCCCGTATCTCGGGGGCCACTCGGTGATAGAAACCATCTTTGGATATGTTGTAGTGTAGTGCTAGTTCCACTGGGTTTGCACACCAACTTTGGGGTTCTTGGCACCAGGTGGCCCAAGATACGGGGCCCCAAACTCAGTCAACTGTGTGTGTGTCCATCTGCAGCAATGTCATTTCAGGACCCTTTGGGTCCAGAGACCCCAAACTTTGGCTGCAGATAGGGGGGGGACCCTTAACTACCAAGTTTGAAGTTTGGGGGACCTATGGCTGCTGCAAATGGGCACAGTGAGGCGTTTAAATGGGCACAGTGAGGCGTTTAAATGGGCACAGTGAGGCATTTAAATGGGCACAGTGAGGCGTTTAAATGGGCACAGTGAGGCGTTTAAATGGGCACAGTGAGGCGTTTAAATGGGCACAGTGAGGCGTTTAAATGGGCACAGTGAGGCTGCAAATGGGCACAGTGAGGCGTTTAAATGGGCACAGTGAGGCTGCAAATGGGCACAGTGAGGCGTTTAAATGGGCACAGTGAGGCGTTTAAATGGGCACAGTGAGGCGTTTAAATGGGCACAGTGAGGCTGCAAATGGGCACAGTGAGGCGTTTAAATGGGCACAGTGAGGCGTTTAAATGGGCACAGTGAGGCGTTTAAATGGGCACAGTGAGGCTGCAAATGGGCACAGTGAGGCTGCAAATGGGCACAGTGAGGTTCCAAATGGGCACAGTGAGGCTGAAAATGGGCATTGTTGACCCTCTTTTTTCCACTTACAGTAGCTGCGCATTTCTCACCCTAGGCTTATACTCGAGTCAATACGTTTTCCCAGTTTTTCGTGGTAAAATTAGGTGCCTCGGCTTATATTCGGGTCGGCTTATACTCGAGTATATACGGTATATAACTCACACAAGCGGCTGAAGAATCTCATTTGGTTTAGCCGTTTGTCCAAAGATCAGTAGGTCCCTCTAATTAAGGGCCCCACCACGGCTCTGCTGTAGATGACGTTAATGAGCTCATTAGCGAACATTAATCATTGAGTGCAGCCGAACGATACCAAGCCCTTCCTCTTGTATCTCATGTGTACAGAGACTGGCGTGGATCAAGGAAGAAAATCTCGAATGCCGCTTCACCCGGGTAACATAATCCACCATCACCAATCCATGAATGTGTACTGGGAGGGGGTTGGGACGGGGTTCCGAGTCTTCTAAAGCAGGAAACTTCATCCAATCTACGATGGTGGGAACCCAATAATATCCTATTCACCGATCTCTTCAGGGGGGAGATGCCAGCAGACGATCGATCAATTCATTCCTAAAGGGTCAGTAAATATCATCTAGAGCAGTGCTTGTGAGCTAAAGGGGGGGGGGGGGGGCTCAAATGCGGCCCCTGGCATGACCAAAGTGCTGTGCATAATGTTCAATATACACTAAATCTCCAAAAGTATTGGGACACCTGCCTTTACGCACATGAACTTTAACCACTTACCCACTGGGCACTTAAACCCCCTTCCCAATTTTCAGCTTTCGGTGCTCTCACATTTTGACTGACAATTACTCAGTCATGCAACACTGTACCCAATGAATTTTGTGTCCTTTTTTTTTCACACAAATAGAGCTTTCTTTTGGTGGTATTTAATCACTGCTGGGTTTTAATTTTTTGTGCTATAAATCAAAAAATACAGAAAATTTGATAAAAAAATTCTTTGTTTCTATTTAAAATTTATTGCAGAGTATTGGCAGAGTATTGCAGTGTTGCACAGTGGTGGCAGAGTATTGGACAGTGGTGGCAGAGTATTGGACAGTGGTGGCAGAGTATTGGACAGTGGTGGCAGAGCATTGGACAGTGGTGGCAGAGCATTGGACAGTGGTGGCAGAGCATTGGACAGTGGTGGCAGAGCATTGGACAGTGGTGGCAGAGTATTGGACAGTGGTGGCAGAGTATTGGACAGTGGTGGCAGAGTATTGGACAGTGGTGGCAGAGTATTGGACAGTGGTGGCAGAGTATTGGACAGTGGTGGCAGAGTATTGGACAGTGGTGGCAGAGTATTGGACAGTGGTGGCAGAGTATTGGACAGTGGTGGCAGAGTATTGGACAGTGGTGGCAGAGTATTGGACAGTGGTGGCAGAGCATTGGACAGTGGTGGCAGAGCATTGGACAGTGGTGGCAGAGCATTGGACAGTGGTGGCAGAGCATTGCACAGTGGTGGCAGAGCATTGCACAGTGCTGGCAGAGTAGATGTCACTGACCAGCGCTGTGGGCATTACACATCCAGCCCACAGCGCTGGTCCCGTCTCTCCCCCTCTCCGCTTCTCCCCTCTCACTGTACCAATCAGTACAGAGAGGGGAGGGAGAAACCGACGTCATGACGTGACGCCGGTTTGACGGAGCAATCACATGGTAAACGACCGCGATCAGCGACAGTTTACCGTGATGCACCGGGTCCTTGGGACCCAGCAGTCATGGATGTTCCCGAGTGCGTGCCCCAGGGGGCACGTGGGAGCAAGTTTCTGGGAGGACGTCCACCCAGGATAAGCCGACCGCGCTATAGCCGTCTTTCGGGTATGGCCCGGTCGGCATGTGGTTAATGACATCCCAGTCTTATGCTGGCCATACACTATACGGAAAAAAATCGTCCGAACCCGTTTTTCGAAAAACTAATTCGGCCGTGAGCGCAAACGATAGTGCCATCATGTAATGACCGATTAAATCGTTCAGTGGACATATATGAACGCTTTTTTTTTTTTTTATACATATACCTAGTGCAGACAGTTTGGACGGGAAACGCATCATTTATCGTTCGTTCGGCAGAAAATTTCCAAACTTGTCCTTCGGTTTTTTTCGGCTCAAAAAACGTGCCAACGATTATCGATTTTTGTGCCCATTAGCTGCCCGAAAAACGATCGAACTGTCTAAATGACCGAATTTCAGATACCGTATATATACTCGAGTATAAGCCGAGTTTTTCAGCACAGTTTATTGTGCAGAAAATGCCCCCCTCGGCTTATACTGGAGTCAAGCATTTTTTTGCTGCATTTTTCTTTCACACTGCCACGACTTGAAAGTCACGCAATTTCTACCGCGATTTCGCAGCCGCGATTCTGCTGCGATTTTTAGGGAATGCCTGTGTAAACTTGAGGTCTATGGACCTCAACGCTCATCAAAGTCAGACCAAAGTGGTACAAGGGACTACTTTGAAGTGCTGGGGAGGCTGCTACACACAGAAGGTTTTTTATCTTAACCGCTTCCCGACCAGCGCACACAGATGTACGTCGGCAGAATGGCACGGACAGGCATGATTTTGTACGCGCCGGTCGGGACCTCCATGAGTCCGATTGCGGGTCACACGGACTCGATCGCCGCAGGGATAACCCCGATCGTCTCACGGAGAGGAAGAACGGGGAGATGCTATAGTAAACAAGCATCTTCCCCGTTCTGCCTAGCAACAGTGACGCTGATCTCTGCTCCCTGTGATTGGAGCAGAGATCAGTGATGTGCCACGCCCCCCCCCCCGCACTATTAGCAACACTCCCCTAGGACACACTCATCCCCTACACTGCCACCTAGTGGATAACCCCTTCACTGCCAGTGTCATTTACACAGGAATCAGTGCATTTGTATAGCACTGATTGCTGTATAAATGACAATGGTCCCAAAAATGTGTCAAAAATTGTCCGATGTGTCCGCCATAATGTCGCAGTCACAATAAAAATCGCTGCCATTACTTGTAAAAAAAATAATAAAATTATTAATAAAAATGCCATAAAACTATCCCCTATTATGCAAACGCTATAACTTTTGCGCAACCAATCAATAATCGCTTATTTTTACCAAAAATATGTAGAAGAATACGTATCGGCCTAAACTGAGGGAAAAAATGTTTTTTTTATATATTTTTTGGAGATATTTTTTTTATAGCAAAATGTAAAAAATAATGCGTTTTTATTTATATATAAATAAATATAAAAAAATATATTATATAAAAAA